>JAEQBH010002373.1:0-480000 GCA_016808115.1 Tetrastigma voinierianum
AACGCGGCCTTGAGCGAAGAAAACCTTGTGCAATGAGGTCGCCACTCCTTGCCATGGCAATTGGATTGTGCCTCGCAACCCTGAGCGATCTGAGTCCACGGATAACTTTTCTCCTCCCCCTCTTCAGGATCATCCTCTTGTCAATAATCCTTGGCTTATCAGGACTCCTTTCCCTTTGAGAAATCTAGACCTCGTGATTGCACGATTGACGATATGTCGAGAAGTCCCATTTGTCTTAGCCATCTTGAACCAGGAAGCCCCGCTGCACTTTGCCTTGCCAAAATTCCAAATGTATGATGGCCTTCAAGACCCTTTGACCATTTTATGCACTTCCGCCAGATAAAGACACTTCAGACGGGTAACGACGCTCAACTGTGTAAAGTCTTCCCATCCACCCTGTCATGGTTCCACTAATTAGCTCCAAGTACAAGAACCTCCTACTCGCCCGTCAAAAGTTCATCACTCCAATGTTATGCTCAAGTAGAGAAACATAGTGTCACCGGTCTTTTCCACGTTCGGATAGGGGGATCCGAGATCATTAAGGACTTTATGAAATGTTTTGGGGCCGCAATCCTCCAACTCGACACCGTAAGCCCCGATATTGTCCTGCATGAGGTGAAACAAGCTATTCGCCATAACACTGAAATTTTTTATTCATTATCCATGCATCCCCATACAACTACTGACGAAATGCTTCAAAGCGGGAACCAAGACGCCTTATGCTCAAAGACTCCACATAGTCACGCAACCAAAATGAACATTCGCTCACTATCATACGCCGCATACAATGGCGAAATAAAGGAAGAGGGGTCAAGACGATCGCGTAAAAGGCAAGCATGATTCTAGAGAGTCAAGGGAACTCCACATCGCTTACGAGGTCGAGGCCGAGACCTGAAATGCCAAGAACCCGAGACATCACAACATCCTAACATACGAGGTTCATGAAAGCACCTTACGAGCTCCTCCCTATCATTCAAATTCTTTAGGGTTCGAGTGGTCTAGGCCTCATAGGGAGATTCGGATGGGAGAGACAAGTCTCGGTATTGCGAGTATCATAGGGAGGTCGAGCATCGGACCAATGAAACTTATCGCCTCCAGAGGTTGATGAACTTCTTAATCAATATCTTTTGGAGTAGATTGAAGAGGCGGTCTCGAACAACTCTTACCCCTTACCATCCCCCTACACTTGTCTGGTGTTAGATGCAATACTTGTTGACCTTATGTTAGCCTAGGAACCTCCCTCGCCCAAGAAGAAGTTGACTCCTTGTTATCACTTCCACAAGAGTTCGCCGATGTTTTTGCATGGTCCCACACCAACATGCCGGGCGTCTCTCGTACTATGGCTTAACACTATCTGAACCTTCAGAAGGAGTGTAAGTTGATATGACATAAGCTAAGACGATTCCATCTAGTGATCCGAGAAGTTATAAAACATGAAGTTGACAAACTTCTGGCCTCCTCGGGGCTTCATCGTGAGAAATTAAATTACGGAATGGTTGTCCAACGCCGTGGGTTGTTCCCAAGAAAATGGTAAGTAGAGCGTATAGCACACCACTTAACCTGAATGACGCATGTCTGAAAGATACCTTTCCACTACCACGTATCGATAAGATCGTAGACACAACAACTGGTCACCAACTCCTATCCTTCCTCGACACTTACTCTAGCTACAATTAGATTCCGATGTATCCGCCCGATTTGGCGAACACAACATTTATAACTCCAACAGGGATGTATTGTTACAATGTGATGCCTTTTGGTCTAAAGAATGTTGGAGCCACCTATCAACGCATGATGTCCCGATTTTTGAACCCTCAAGTGATAACATCTCTTTATTTAGCAAAAAACATGAATTTAAGTAGAACAAAAAATAGAAACCCAAACAAAAATTTTGATTTAAATACTATTGGAAAGTAATCTCTATTGTCTTTAAGAAATGTATTTTTATTTATTTATGTTATTTATACATTTTTCAAGTATTTTTATTAAGTTTTACTCTAGTGATATTCATATAAAGAAACCATACAAATGACCCCAACAACTAAAAAATCGTAAGGAGGTACAAAAGCCTGGAATTTTTGAAAAATTGAATTCACAACCCCCCAAAGCTCAAAATGACATTGGTCCTCTATGCAAAGAAAGGATCATCATGAGTACTCTGAGGGTGCAATGTGTTTCAAAGTTGCTCTAATGAATATGATTTGCTTGTGAAATGCAAGTTGTGTCTTTTTCTCCATGAAGCAAGTGTAAAGAGTGCACAATCTTAGTACGTGTTGCACAACTTTACGTGAATCAACACAGCCAGCAAAGTCTGAATCTGAATAACCAATTATCTATAGGTTGTCCGTTCGCTTGTACATAATCATGTATTCCTTCTTTCCTTGAAGGTATCTTAAGACTTTCTTTGTAGCTCTCCAATGGTCCATACCTGGGTTACTATGATATCTTCCCAACATACTAACAACAAATGCAATGTCAGGTTTGGCGCAGACTTGAACATACATTATACTGCCAACAACTGAAGCATATGGGATGTTCTTCATTTGCTCCTTCTCAAAATCATTCTTGGGACATTGGTTGAAATTAAACCTATCCCCTTTCACGATGGAAGCAACACTTCAGAACAATCTTCATCCCAAATCTCTCCAAACCCTATCGATATAGGGTTTTGTGACGTAATCTAAAATGCCATTATGTCTGTCTTTAAAAATCGTTATGCCTATAACATAAGAGGTAGCACCCATATCTTTCATGTCAAAATGGTTAGAGAGAAATTGTTCCACCTCATGCATCAAACCCCTATCATTGGTTGCAAGTAAAATGTCATCTACATATAGGATTAAGAAACAACTCCGTCCACTAACCTTTCCGGTATATAATCGTCCATGATATTCTCTTCAAATCCAAAGGAAGATATCATATCATGGAATTTCAAATACCATTGACGGGAAGCTTGTTTCAATCCGTAGATGGATTTCTTAAGCTTACATACCAAATGCTCACCTTGACTAGAGGAGAATCCTTCAGGTTGTTTCATGTATACCTCTTCCTCTAGTTCCCCATTGAGGAAAGTTGTTTTCACATCCATTTTTTGCAACTCAAAGTCAAAATATGCAACTAATGCCAAAATGATACGAAGGGAATCTTTCTTAAATACAGGAGAAAAAGTCTCCTTATAATCTATTCCTTCCTTTTGAGTGAATCCCTTGGCTACGAATCTTGCTTTATATCTCTCAATATTACCTAATGAGTCTTTCTTTGTTTTATAGCCCCATTTACACCCAATGGCTCCTACCATTAGGCAACATAACAAGGTCCCAAACTCCATTCTGTAATAGAATTCATCTCTATCCTTCATCGTGAGATTGAACCATAAATTAGACTTTCGCAATTCATGGCATGAAAACGCTATCAAATCATTTTCACCCAAGATCATTGTCCACCCTTCCATATACACAATATAGTCATCTCACCACGATCTTCTTACTCGTAGACTTTTTAATGTTAGCCCAACATTTCCCCCATGTGGGTCATGTTGTCTAGCCGGTTGTTCAACCATGTCCGGTACTTGATGAACAACTCTGGATCTACAACATTACCAAACAGTAGTCAGGATCCTCACGATCGGGTCAGGCAACACCCATTCAACCCGAGGGATGTTTTGAATGACAATCAATCTTTCACTTTACGTGGAAGGTTGTCTTCATTTCGTAAATGAGATCACTACGAGCTAAATCATTCTCGAAGAACTTAGCATTCCTTGATCTCCACAAATCTAAGACTATGATGATGTGGACAAGAGGAATCAACTCCTTAGACTTCTCGGCATATCCAATGAAGTATCCACTAATAGTCCTTGATTCTAGTTTCTTTTCTTGTGGATTATAAATTCTTACTTCAGACGGGCATCCCCAAACACACATGTCTCAAACTTGGTTTCCAACCTTTAAATAGCTCAAATGGCGTCTTTTAGACAACCTTAGTTAGAACTCGATTTAATATATACGTTGTACCGCTTTTAAGAGCTTAATTCACAAGAATTTAGGTAGTTTAGGAGCTACTTAACATGCTACACAACCCATGTCTAATAGGGTCTTGTTCCTCTCTTCTATTACACCATTCTCGTTTAAGGTCCGTGCATAGTATTAGGGCAACTATCCCATGTTCTTAAAGGAATCCTAGCAAATGGACTGTGTGCTTGTCCATCTTCATGTATCTTCCATAATATTTCACCTTATCTATTCTACCTATCTTATTTGCTTATCGTATTGTTTCTATACTTCTAGCCTTAAAGACGTTATACAGTTTAAGGCTTCATCTTTATTATGAAGCATATAAAGATAAATATATCAAGAACAATCATCTATAAAGGAGATGAAGTATTTTGGACCATGAGCGACCATGTCAGGACAACACATATCTGAATGTATGATTTCTAACATGTCAGTACTCCTCTTAGCACCTTTCTTGAATTTGTTAGTCTGCTTTCCCTTTATGGAGTCTATACAAGTGTCAAAGTTAGCAAAATCCAAAGTATTCAATACTTTGTCATTCCAATGCCACAAAATAGAGGAATCTTCATTCATAATACACCGCTTATTGCCAATATGAGTATGCAAAACCGCATTGTATTGCAGATTAATAGAGAAAATACCATTAAACAAAATACCTTTTCTAATAAGCTCATATTTACAAAACAAACTCAAGGTACAATTTGAAAACTTAAAGGAATACCCTAAGGGTACAAGTCTTGAAACTGAAATCAAATTTCTAGAGAAACGTATATAAAAGGTCCTCTCTAAATCGAAAACATAGCAATTATCCAGGACTAGACTGCAAGTCCCTATGGATTCAACATGTGAGCCAACCTTGTTGCTAAATAAGACGTTCAGCTCACTTCCCACTAGCTTCCTCAGGTTTCGCATACTTCGAAATATGGATGTAGATCTAGAATCAATCCACCATGTATTATGATTAACATCAACCATATTAGATTCATAAATAACAATACTAGATTTAATTAATACCTTTATTTTAAGCCATTTCTTTAAATTTGGCGCATCCTTCATGTGTCCCTTCTTTTATGTAAGAAACACTTGGATTCTTCTTTCTGATGCCTACTTTGTGGTGGTACTTGCTTTCCCCTCTTATCAACTCAAGCTACCGATTCCTTCCTCGACATTTTGCATTTCGCCCGTTGACCAGCATCACACTTTCCCCTTGTTCCATAAGCAGCCTTCCTTCCTCTTGAACACACATGGTCAATAGTTCATTAATCGACCATTTTTCCTTATGTGTGTTGTAGGAGATTTTGAAGGGTCCGTACATGCGTAGGGTGTTCAAATGAAAATTAGGAAGGTATCAAACATATCAACCACAAGTGTCTTTAGTTGAGCTGCAATGTCTCTCATCTCCATGATGTGCTCACGCACACCTTTCACATTAGTGAGCCTTAGTGATGAAAATTTCATGATCAGGGTGCTGGCAAGTGCTTTATCTGAAGTGGCGAATTGCTCGTCGATCACCTTAAGCAATGCCCAAACATTGGTATTCTTTTCGACTGAACCACAAATACTAGCAGAGATACTCGTCTTAATAAACATAACACTGAGACGATTTGACCGCTCCCACTATTCAGACATTACATCTAACATCATAGTGATTTGTAGGTTGCACACCTGCATAGAATAAATATACATGCTTATAAGTGCTTAAATTTATATAGAATAAATCATAATTCACCGATAAATTATGTGTAAACTAATGGACAAAAGACTTTGCTTCAGGAGCCAAAGTCTCTTGCTCAATTGAATTTATTTAACTATATGACAAAACTATCAATTATGTTTAATTTCTTAATTCCTGTGGGTAAATCAAGAAATATGATATGATATTATGCCTGATTAATTATATCAAATACAAAAAAAAATCCTGTGGGATGAAATTTATCATATAAGGTATAATCGATCACAATAAATGTCCTTAATATATATGTGATTTATAACAAATTAATCTACGATTTTTCATAATTAGAGATGTTGTGGCCAATCTATAATTAATTAAAATCATACGGATCACAAGACATTTCAATAATTTTCAATGATATTCATAAGGAATAGCATACAAATTAAATCCTTAAGAGCCCATTTTTCAAAATTGAGTTAAGTGCATGAATTGAAAATAATAGGCTCAAATAAACCGAATCCATATCCAAAATTATTAAAGATTGGGATATTAATTTCAAGATTATTTATCATAATATATATAAAATATATTCAAAATAATAATTTCTATTCCATGAAATTAATATCCATATAGTATACGATATATCCATTTATTGATGAATTATTGATCAAATAGTCTTATGGCCCAATGGTAGTATGTTGCCTTGTCAGGTACCGGCTAAATAGCCCCATGTCCACTGATTCAATACTTTCCTTAAATTTTTCTATTCTTATTAGGGATAAGGATATAGCAAAACACTACATTATCTAGGATAGGATACCTTATCCATGCAGCGAGAAGGGGGTCTTCAGGTCGGATCTAACCCGCTCCAATTGAATCAAACCCCATATTTTTTCTCATTAATAAAATGTGATTTTTACATCAAATTCATGAAAAATCATTTCCTAACCATTCCTCATATTATTTTCGTTCAAAAAACATCACAAGACAGAGGCAAAAATCCTACTACTCTGATACCAAATGTTGGTGAAAAGCAGGAACTGTCATGCCTTTCATTCCAAATAGAGCATTCAAACACAACAGAATAAATAGATCAGAATTCTTACCTCCAGTCATTGCTTGAACAAGTGCAAAGGGGCGATTCTATCCAAGGGAGGAAAGGTGATAATCATAGACATGGTAGTGGGCAGCAACAAAGGGGACGATAAGGCACTGGAAACACAGCTCTTCATAGACATGCTAATGATGGTTGTGGTTGCAGGTAAAGAGAGAAATGAGAAAGAATGGGAGAACCTATTCTTTGCTGCAGGCTTCACCCACTATAAGACAACTCCTGCACTGGGTTTAAGGTCCATCATTGAGGTTTTCCCATGATAATTAATTCATGGTTTAGTCCTTGTTAACTTGTTTAATGATCATGTATGAGTTAGATTGAGCTGTCGTATAATAAAAGATTAAGATGGTGTTAGGTATTTGCTTTTCTGATCTAGAATTTAAATAAGTATTCGTTTATATAAACTCCAAATTTCTAACATTTTATATTAAAAAATAAATAAAAAAAATTGGAAATAAGATCTAACTTAAAAAGTAAATAATAGTAGGACAATACCTCAAAGGGATACGGTACAAAAAATGCCCTTGATATTTGGTCATATGTCTAACTTAGTCCTTAAACTTTTTTTTGGTCCAATATTGCCCCGGCCTAACGTTTGTTTCGTAGCTCAAATATGTCCATATCATCAACAGAGTGAATAGATGGAACTTGTCAGATTGTCTAATGTCGTGACATGTCACCCACCACGTGGCATAATTTGGCGTGCATGGCAGTGGGTGACACGTTAGTGGCGTTAGACGCCTGTTTGTCCATCTATTCACTCCATTGACGACATGAGTATATTTGAGCTACGGAACAAAAGTTAGAGGTAATATTGAACTCAAAAAATTTTAAAGGCCAAATTGGATTATGGTCAAACATGAGGGGCATTAGTCCAGTTTATTCCATATCTCAAATCTACGCACTCTTTAAAAAGCCTTAACATTTTTATTGTTAAACCGATTCACTTCATAACATTTTTTTCCATAAAAATAGGATGTTTTAAATCACATTCCTAACCAAAATACCCAATAGCTTATTTTACATCATACACCATATCATAAGAAAAAGAATATTATTTTTTTTCTATGGAACTATATGTCACTTTGCATTAGCAGAATGAAAAGTGACATCCAATCAAAGTATATGTTAGAGTTATTTTTTCTATGATACTAATTAAGGGAAGGGTGCATAAATGCCCCTAACTTATAGCGTATGTCCAATTTAATCATGGTATTTTTAGTTTCACAGTACTTACGACGTTTAATGTCATAGAACCATTGTCTGCTCACGAGTCACGAACTTCCATAGATGGACAAATGATCGTTTAAACGTCATTGACATGGAGCACCACGTGGATAGCTCCCATTTGTCCATTTATTGCAGAGTTCGTAGCAATGAGAGCATGGATGAAATCTGATAAAGTCGATGACACCTGAACCAAAAACAACTCGAAGCTAAATCGGACATCTGTTCAGTCAAAACATTTATACCTTGTCCCTAACGAATACTAGATTTTTAATTATATTCATCGATTATGACTAATTATAACCTTAGTACCTCCAATTTATTAAGATAGTACCTATGTGCGATTATACCTTAAACACAATTATTTTCTATGAAACTACATTGAATCATTATTTTGCATTTTTATGTCTTTTTTACAATTATTCTTAAATCAATTGGCTAAAACACAAATTTCCCAACAAGGTATATCTTGTGATTGAATAAAACAGAATTACTAATTGATGCGCGAAGATCGAGTCCGTATAGAATTTTTTTTTTTTGACAACACCGAGTCCGTATAGTTAAATAATAAGCCTTCTACCAAATGTTTTTGTTGCAGCTTTTAATTTATTTGAAAAATTAATGATTGTTTGTTTTGACAATGATTAAAGAGATGTTGCATCAATTGGTGAGCCACTGTCGTGAGTTTAGCAATAAACTCTTTTATGATGTACAGTGTGTAGAGTTAATATGTGTACCAAGTAAGAAGATAGAAAATATTATGCACACACACACCTGAGGAGGAACGAGTTGCTTATGCGGTTCGGCAGGTGCCTACGTCAGGTGAGGTTGAGCCCCGAATGTAAAGTGTTTCATTATATATCGATTAGGTTCTGAGTTGGGTTAAGTGAGGCGAGACCACACTTTCTCTGTCGTCTTCTCCTAACTCACCTCGCTAGAGACATATATAGAAATAAGCTCCCTTATTTTCCATCGCATCTAGACTCCTAAGGTGCTGATCACTCCCATCTCTGGGAACAACCACATTACTCATCATCGGGTTTAAATACGATCACGTGCGCCCAGCCCCATCTTACCGTATGTGAATAACTCCTCCAGCAAATCTCCTTTGACGTGTGCTCTCCCCATCACCAAGAGAAATGTCTACGGGCTTTTTAAGTAGCCCCTTGGAATGCTCTTTCTGATATTATGTGGCTTTATATGTTTTCTAATATGTCTAAACAAGCCAACTAGAATATTTTGATTTCCTTCCAAACTTATCATAACAGAATGTCTTCCTTCTTTGAAAATCTCACAAAAAAAAAAAAAAAAAATTCGATCTCTCTTATTTGATTCGTGCAATATTGCCCAATATTCTTCTCTAACCTTCCTTGTTCATCACATCAAATATTGACTCTTGATTTGTAAAATATTGGCTCCAAAATCGGATTTTGTTGAATATGGTAAGTTGTGTCACACAGCATGCTGCAACAACTTATGTGACATCAGGTTCTGCTTCTTGAAACATGCGATTTATTTTTGCTTAAGATTATGAAAAAAAATATCTCCAATAATCTCCCCATTTGGAATTTGTTTGGCAAAAATAAATAGTATAGGAGAAGCATGTCTTATAAAGATTTTCACAGACGACACAGTAACACATTATAACTGGAAGTACATACCACAATCTTTGAATTAGAATACAAATTATGCAACCCATCATAACAGAAAAGATGATTCCCTAAATATCCACCATATAACCAGCAGCCATCAGTGCCAACCAAATACTAAAAAATCAGCAAATATCACATGGCACAACAATCATAGTAAACCATGAGAAAATAAACAGGCTTCTCTCTAACTCTCAATTTTCTCCCCCTTCTTTTTGACATAGAAGGCCAAATGAAGACAAAGGAAGAGAAATCACTTTCTTCTTAAAGATCCCACTTCCCAATACAGTTAAGGGGAAGTTCAGCCTTGAGCAATTGTACCACACAAAAGCGGTGGGGCATTTTATTTCAATCTTGACTTTCCTTTCTGAATTGTCCATTAAATTTAGTATAGCGAGTTCTGAAAAATCGGTCTTGGTTTTAAATTGACCTTTTTCCTTCCATGATATGAGTTTGAGTTATTGGTGACTAAACAGCTTCTTTAGTGAACTAAACAAATAGTTGTCATCACATAGGTATTAATGCTAATAAGGTTTACCTTTAATCCACCTGAAACAAGATATTCTCTAAATTAGTCATACCGGAACTTTCAAGAGCCCGACCAAATGTTATTGGTTAAGATGCGAGAAATGCCAGATTTGTGAATTCCTATTGCCGATTAACATGCACAGGCGCCTTGTCGAAATGCAATTTTTCTTCCCACTTTCATCTTTAGTGAAGTGCGAAGACCATACACCTCCATCCCTCTTCTCCATACCTATTTAGTCTTTAGATGCTGCATGTGTTGCCTCATCTTTTGACGCATCAAGAAGTGATAACATTCCTTTCTCATGTGCCCCAATTTTCTATAGTAATAGCACCTGAGTGTTGGCAAAGGTGTCTTCCTCCTGCGATATCGATATTTAGCTTTCTGAATTGCTTCTATTAGAGTTAGAGAGTTGATTCCCCATTTTTCAGCCTTAAGCCCTAGTCCTCCATGATCTTCGATGCTTTCCCATTTCGAATACGGTCAAGGATATGGTGCTTGAATTCAACAAGAGCATATACTTCTTTATTTGCTCCAATTCGTGCAGAGTTTCTTCTTGGTTGCATACCTTGTCCCGAATCATGTGTTACATTTAATGAGTTCCTTTTCTTGTTTGCCACGATTAGGAAACTTGCTTCTGTGAGATCTAGTTCTCAATAAATGTCTCCACCAGTTTCTCATACATGACCTTATAGGAGTAGACTATCTCTTTATCCGAAATTTCTTTATCATCACTACTTTCAGCTTCTATTTCAACATCTGCCTTAAGTGATGATGTAGTAGGTGAAATGGCACATGGAGGAGAATCTTCTGTTATGGCTAAATTGACCAAGACCATAACTTCTTTGAAAGGCTCTTCTTTGTTCCTCAGACTCTTCATCACTCTAAGTCGTTGTGTAGAGCTTGTTTTTCTTGCGGGTGTTAGCACATTCTGGATATGACCATACCCTTCGCATTCCCTGCACTGAATTCCTTTACTTTTGTTTTTCGGCTCAATGTTGACTCCAGAAAACCGGTTCGCTTTAAAAGGAACTATGGAAGGATTAGAAGTAAAATTCGTGTTTTTGGGTTGGTAGGTACCTTTTAATCTCTTGTTCATTTTTTTGGCCACTTGGTTGAAGTTCTTCGTCGAAGACCATAGTTTGTGGGTATCTTCTTTTCCTCGACCTATTGTGGTTCAGCACGGAAAGCCAGTTCTCTTCCTCTGTTTCTTATCTTCTTGAGAAGCTCGATTTCAAAGTATGAAGAGAACCAATCAATTCTTCAAGCTTCATCATTTCAAGGTCATTTGGCTTCTCCAATATTGCTTATCTGCGAACATCTACGGCGGAGTTCGCGGCACCTTCGTATGAGCTTTTCTTTGAGATATTTTCTCTAGGATAAATGATTCATTTGAGATATTTCTTGTCGGCATGATCTTTGCTCGATCGTCTCATTTTCCTCCATTCGAAGATTCGAATTTAGGGTCGAAACTTTATTAAGTGATCTGCGCACAATAGTGGTTTTCTCACTCAAACTCAACATGGCATCCACATCTTAGGATGACTCAATGGTAAATGCTTTAGTTTATTGTGGGAGCTTTACCCCATTGAAAATGGCATTAAGAGCCTTCTAATTGCTGGATAACTGCTTGTCTTCCTCTATTGTCCAGTCAAGTTCGCTTTTGGCCACTTCTTTGCCTGACTCGTCTTTGTCAGTGGGAGGAGTCTAGCTGGTTAAGACTGCTTTCCAAGCGAGTTCGTCCATAGCCTTGATGAATGCACACATGCGAGCTTTCCAATACCCAAAATTGGTCCCATCCAACAAAGGAGGACAAACAACCGACCTGCCTTCTTTAGGAGATCCATTTGGCACTTAGAAGTAAATAGTCAGAACATTTTGGGATCCACTTAGTATCTAGAGTGACCCACTCTTATACCAATTGAAAAATTAATGACTTTTGTTATGATAGTGATTCAAGAGATGTTGCATCAACTGGTGAGGCACTGTTGTGAGTGTAGCAGTAAACTCTTTTATAATGTGCAATGTGTAGAGTTAATATGTGTATTGGCGTACACCTGGATTCGGTGGGCAGAATGGCGGATCGACAGGGAATCTGGGCCTGGCCCATTTGGTAGGACTCTTTATTTATTTTATTATTATTTTTTTTTGAGCTGAACTTGTACCTGTGGGTATACAAACATTTTCTGTAATAACAAAAATCATTTACATATAAAGAACTACCACCCAGGAGTGGTGTCAGTAAAATCTATGCACATATCTTTTGATCCGTTTAATATACAAAGCGTACTTTTACATTTCTGACTCGGAGCGATGGGAACCTACATGTAGTGAACCCCTACTAGTGTGTTGGCCCGACAGTATGCGGAAGTTTTCGGACGTCTTCTCTTGTACCTACGGATTAAAGCACATTCTAGCTTTACGCTTAGTAAGGAAACATATCTTATAACTTATCTTGATACACATGCATTTATCTTGGTCGAATAAACATATATGAGACATATATCATAATCTTCGCGAATTCATATAACACTTACATACAATTATCCTTGTAACAAACTTATGCTTATTGGATCTCCGTATACGATGTAAGACATACTTATAACCGACTTATACTTACTCAGATCTTACTCTTATGGTAGACTTATTCTTATTAGTTCTCATTAGGACACATACTTATCACTTGTATCAGGCCTTGTATTCGGATCTCCCAAAAGGACATATATATCGGACTTATCGCGATACTTGTCTGGACTTATAATTGTGAATCTCCCCGAAGGACATCTCGCGAACCGTCGGACTAATACTTATCCAAATCTCTCGTAGGAGTTTCAGAACTTAGACCTTTACTGAGGTACCAGTAGGTACTACAGAACTTATACTTATACTTCGTCTCTTATACTTGTACTACGGAGCATATCCTTGTTTTACGGATCTAATACTTGTATTACAGAGCTTATTCTTGTCCTACCGATCTTATACTTGTGTTACAGAACTTATTCTTGTATTTCGGATCTCTTATACTTGTATTCTGGAGAACATTAGCATGCTGGATCATAGCATATTACAGAACTTATTAACATCTTACGGATCTTATCTTGTATTCTGAAGCATTAATATTTCGGATCTTATACTTGTATTATAAGATCTTATACTTGTATTCTGGGCATATTCATGCTCGATCTTATTCTTGTATTCGGATCTTATGCTTGTATTCTGAGCTTATTCTTGTATTTTGGATCTTATGTATTTCTGTCTGAGAAGTGCCAGTAGGTACTAGGAGACTTTACTTGTACAAGTACCGTAGAACTCACAGGCCAGATCTGGAGGTACCCGTAGGTACATTGAGGATCTTTACCATATTATTCTTTACTCTTATTAGTATACAGTCGAGACATATGGTGCCGCAAGGGTCTGAAATTAAGGAGTGCAGTATGCTAAGCATACTGGGTCTTAATCATGTACTTTTTGGTATAAGTGTATTCATCAACGTATGCCTACTACATATCTATAGACGTCTACCTAGAGCGGGAACCATGAATGAGATGGACGAGTACACGGGAGCAGAAGGTATGGTGCGATCTTGGGCCCGATACGTGCTGCCCGCTAGCGAAGTGTCGTAGCACGGCGAGTCTTGAAACGCCGTCGAGCGATGCTTGCCCATGCAAGCGAGTGTCGTGGGAACCCGGCGAAGTCACCGACGGCAGATCAAAGCGTGCCTGCCGCATAGCGGAAGTGTCGTAGCACCGGTAGTCTTGGAAGCCTTGCCGTCCGGGCGTCCGCTCATTCATTCTTAGTCCTAGGTAGTCATCGCATCGCTCGTCTTCCGGAACTCACAACCCTATCTTGATACATTACGTATTTCATGACATATTGCGCTGGTATTCATGTTCATGTTCATGTTTCAGTTCGTTTTCATATTTCATATCATATTCATGTTTCATGAACACCTCTATATATATTGCATTTCCTATATCTTTCCTGTTTCATGTTTGTTGCATATGGCACCTCTTATACTTGTACGGTATGATACCTATGTGTTCACACCTCATTCATGTATTCTTATTCCTCTATGAATCTACTGTACTTAGAAATTGGAATCGTTCCAATTGAATCATCTGAACTCAAATTATGGCATTTTCATGCCAAACTAGTCGTTTTGCCCATTTTACACTTGGGACAGTTTGTAGTACTCATTTTTTCAGGGGTCTTAACTTCATATTTGACACTAGTTCTTTTTACTCCCTTGAAGCTAAGGTGCTAAGGGTTCTCCTCCAACTGGAATCACCCAAATCGAACCTTGAAACTCAAATTATATTCCTAAACAAGCAGGACTACTCTATGATCAAAACCCGAAACGAATTTGGCTTGAACATAGCCCCTCCTTTGAATGAATATTTGGGCCACCTAGAGTCGAATATGAAGGTACCTATTTGAGGATGTTTGGTTCTCCATGAGTCTGGATTTAATATGAGCTTGAATCATGAATGGGTTAGAAGCTAGCCAGGGTTATGGCCAAA
Organism: Tetrastigma voinierianum; assembly: GCA_016808115.1. NCBI lineage: Eukaryota > Viridiplantae > Streptophyta > Magnoliopsida > Vitales > Vitaceae > Tetrastigma > Tetrastigma voinierianum. Next base: position 14,722 of record JAEQBH010002373.1, read on the forward strand.
ATGAACAGTAAATAGAGCCAATGGGTACCGATCTGCGTGCCGATTAGATAATTCCTGTCGGTACCGAATTACCTCTGTTTGAATCTTAGGTACCCACCTAATTTCCATAATGGTGGTTTCTCTAATTTTTCCATATTTATACCCAAATCAACTCAATAATCAATATACACATCAAAACCACTCCATATTCATTTGTAACTTCTATTTTACTTTCAAATCATGCTTTCGATACATATGTTTTAATGCCAAAGCCTTTCATGAATGCTCCCGAACAACTGCAATGAGTGTAACCGCCACAAACCAAACACAAGATTGTGGGGTTGTTCTAAACTCACTCAATTACTTGAACTTAAACCATGAATCCAACCTCAAGGGAGGATTCCATATAATCCCACTAAGAATTCATTCTAGGGTTAGGTTTCTTACAACCCATAACCCACAAACATGTATCCATACAAATCTATACAAAGTTCCATACTAAAATCCAAAGATCCATATAGAATCATGACTCAGTCCTGCTCGGTTAGATTATACCAAAATCATAAATCCATACCTTAAACTTGGCTTCTTCATTTCTTCTTCTCTTCTCTTCATATTCTCTTCCTCTTACATAACCTTCTCGTTTTTGAGTCTACTCAAAATGAGAGACCAAATAACATATACTTTGAGTTAAGGCCATGTTTGGCCTTTGCATTTTTAACTTCTTTTTCGCATTTTTGCATTTAGGTCCTTTAATTCCTCTCTTTTTGCAAATCAAGTTATGCTATATTCTAATTTAGCCCACACTCTTCTTCTCTTATGACTCTCATATCCTTTTTGCCAAATTACAAGTTTGCCCTTGTATCTTGTAAACTTTAAGTTTCTCAATTTCCATGTTTGCTTTAAATCACGAAACATTGAATTATCTTTCTAAATCACTGCTTGTGTCAGCTTGTTAGGGTATATTCGAGTGTTACATGTCACAGTAGAAGATATGAAATGTATGCACACACAAAGGGCGGAGATTGGTTACACGGTTTGGATTGCCTTGTCTACTGTTTAAGCGCAGATATAAGGTGTTTCAGCATGTCGATTAGGTTCTACCCATTGGACAGTGATAGAGACACATCTCACAACCGTCTTCTCCTAACTATCCCATACAGAAACGTAGAAATAAGCTCCCCCTTATTTCCCATACACATCTAGACTCCTAAGTGCCGAATCACTCCATCTCCATCGGAGTAACAACACTACTCATCATCAAGGCTTAGAGCAATACATGCAGCAGCTATCTTGACGTGTGAATAGCTCCTCCAGGAAATCTCATTTTGTGTGTGCTCTCCTTATCACCGGGAAGCGTGCTGTAGCTTTTTAAGTAGCCCCTTAGAGATATTCTCGATATTATGTGTCTTTATGTTTCCCTAATATATGCCGACAAACCAATTGGAATATTTTGATTTCATTCCATACTTATCATAATAAGACTATTTCATAACAAAATCTCACAGTGCGTCTCTCTGCCGTTGATTGCAATATTGCGTAATCTTCTCTAACCTTCCTTGTTAGTCACACAAATATTGACTCTTGATTTGCAAAATATTGGGTACCACGAAAATCGGATTTTTCTTGAATATGGTAAGTTGATCCTCTGAAGTATCTTTTGCAACAGCATGCTGACATCAGGTTCTCTTGCTTGAAACATGCAATTTATTAACGCAAGATTATGACAAAGAAATATCTCAGCATTCTTATTCTTTAGGCCATTTTTTGTTTTCGTAGAATTTGAGAGAAAATGCAAGGGAAATAAAATAGAAAGGAAAAATATATGAAAAAAAAAATGAAAGAAAACAAAATAGAGTTAACTACGATATATTATTAATTTCTATTTTCTACTTCACACCAATTTTATTTATTTTTAACTCATGAATCTAAAGATTAAATAATTTTAAAATATATAAAATTTTAAGTAATTTTAGTTATATTTAATTTATTTTTAGATTGTTCATTAGACAATCAAGTATAAGAAAATCATTTTTCTTAGGTTGTGTTTGGTTATTGGAAAGTACTAAGAAAAGAAAAAAATATGAAGGAAAATGATTTTCTTATGTTTGGTTATCTAATGAAAAATTTAAAGAAAATCAAATAAGAATAAAATTACTTGTAAGATTATATGTTAATTATTTAATCTTTATATTAATGAGTTAAAATAAATAAAATTGATTTGAAATAGAAAATAAAAATAGCCAATGTTTTGTTTTTTTTTTTTTTGTTTTTGTTTTTATTTTTTATTTTTCTCCTTATTTTCTTTTCTTTGAATTTTTTCTTAAATTGTTTTAGATACCAAACATAACCTTAGTATTTTTTTTTTTACTTAATACTTTTCGAGAAACAAACACATATACATTATTTCCTCACTCCAGAGCAAACTGGTGACAGATGTGTCCATCAATATAGATTTTTTGGGGCTGGACAAGACACTTCATACAGATGACAGAAAAATGGATAAGTTTAAGTGGGGTCAAAAACCAATATGTTTGACATATTATTTTGTGTGGGGTCAAAAATAAAATGAATCTTGGAGGTGGACAAAACTTCTTATGCCAATGTCGGCTTTTCATATAATTGCTCCTAATTAAAAAAAAAAATTCTTCAAATGCAACAAGTACATAAATATTCCTAAATCTATAATTTTTGCTCCAGCATGAAAATAACAGAAACGTAATTAGATTAAAGCAGAGAAATTCGTTTTAATTTTAGAAATTTTAAGTGTTTATTGAGTATAAATTGAAAAAATTTCACATTTGTGAAAAATGTCTCTCTAAAAGAAACTTTCAGTATAAATTCATAATTTTCAAAATTGTAGAAAGTCTTTCTTCAAAAGGCAACTTCAATTAAAATTAAATTTTTTTAAAAATTTTAGAAAATGTCTCGAGACACTTTATACGTGACAAAAAGTATGATAGATTTAGGAATATTTTTATACTTAGTTGCATTTGAAAATTTCTTTTATTTAGAACAATTATCTAAAAGCCCAATGTCGATAGAAAGATAAGGCTCTCAATATTGATTATTTCTATGATTAATTACCTGCGTTCTCAAGAGGAGGTGTCTTTGATGGGGGTAGGCGGAAGCAGCGTGTTCTGAGTTAGTGCGATTCGCCTCTCTGTATTTTGATTGGTCATCGGTTTGATCGATGTTTAAAATCTTTGAGCAAGAAAAGCCTTTCAATCAATCTATTCCCGTCTGTTTTGATCGTTGGTTTTCTTACTTTGGGCAGATGTATTGAGCCAATAAAATCGCTTGACGAAGCGGTTGTTTGGTGGACCGCACAATTCTCTATGAACCGAGCAATCCGACCCAACCATTTAAACTCCTAAATAAAATTAACTAATAGAGTCAATCAACCCAACCCAAGAAGGTGGTGAGGCCAAATCAAACAAAACATTTATCATCTAGTTCTTAAAACCACTTGTATCCATTAGAGTATGGAAAGAGTATATAAACCAATATGGGGTTTCAAGGTTGAGAAACTACATAAACCAAAATGGAAAGAGTATATAAACACATCCATTTCGGATGTGGGACAAGGTTGAGAGGGGTTTCAAGATTAAAAGAAAAATGCTCTAGCAGGAGTCAAACTTGGGTCCTCAAGTTACAAAGGTAGGTTATTAAACCAATATGCTAACTTGAGTTTTGGTAATTGTTTGCAAACATATTTAAAATATCCGTTTCTAACAATAATTACAATATAAATGTAAATATTATTTTTTTCATTTTCAATAAATTTTATATTTCAATATTAAAATGTTATGTTTTCATGGAATTTTAAATACTACATAGAGAGAATTATGTTTTATAAAGAAATTTCAAAATTCTTCTTTCAATAAAGATTTATCTTTTCCATAAACTCTCCCTTTATAGTATTTGAAATTTATTATTTTAATAAAAGTTAAAATATTGATACAACTGTGTAAAAATGAATAAATAGCAATATAAATATTAAATTATATATATTTAAAATAATTTTAGATTTTTAAAAATTTTAAATTATATATTTATAGCGTATTTAGTTATTTTGTTAAATGGCCGTGCGGTAGGTGAGCAGAGTGAATCGGTAAGCACTAGATTTAGTCATCCGATACGGTTTTTAAGACATTGGTTTTGATCCAATCTCAGACTTGATTTAGTCAAAAATTTGAATTTTTATTATTTGGTTTCTCTTTGATTTGTGCTTGTCTTTTTAAATCAATTGAGTAAAAATAGGAGTCAATAAATTAGTTGGATTTTTGCTGTAACCAGTTTCAGTCCCGTTTCGTCATAAGTAAAAGTCTCTGTTATCGATTATTATTTGAGCAATAAACACCTATTTTTTTCTATTTTGTTCCGCTCTGTTTTAAGTTATGTTTCAACCTTGGTATTTTGTGTTTGTTACATGGTATCAGAGCCAGGTTGCTCTCAAGGTGTTTGACAAAATTACTCAGTGAAGTCTTCACCTTTGTTCAACATTTTACTAAGGTTTCAAGATGAATAGAGGCAATGGTTCATCCCAAATGACTATTGAGAAGCTTGTTGGCAATAACTATCAATATTGGCAATTGTATACGGAGGCCTGTTTTCAAGGGCAAGATTTGTGGGACCTAGTTTCTGGTGATGACACACTTCCAGAAGACACTCTACAGCTTGCTGATGCAAGACAAAAATGGAAGATAAAGTATGGAAATGCCTTGTTTGCACTCAGAACTTCAATCAGCAAGGAGTATATTAATCATGTCCATGAGTTGAATTTGCCAAAGGAGATATAGGATACTCTTGAAAGACTGTTCACCCAGAAAAATACAATGCATTTGTACTGATTACTTTTAAAGGTTAAGACTATGTTTGTAGAAATTTTAGATTTGGGCAGTGAAGAACTAATAAGCAAAGCAAGATTAATGCGGTGTTATTTTATTCATGGTTTGAGATAAGAATTCATGTCATTCATCTCCTCTATTCAAGGGTAGACGGACCAGCCATCTATTGTCGAATTGGAGAATTTATTGTCTAACCAGGAAGCTCCAGTTAAACAAATGACTGGAAAACATGTTCTTGATGTTGAAATGCACTCTTTGCCAAAGACAAAAAAGTAAAGAATGCACATAAACACTTGTCCCGTGGTAGTAAGTATAAACATGTAGAGGGAGAGCAACTGAACACCTCCAAACCAATGTGTTATCGATGTAGAAAGGTGGGACACATGAAGTCGAATTGTCGGGCAAAGATAGTATGTAAAAGGTGTGGAAAACCTATGCATATTAAGCCAAATTGTCATGTTAAACTTGTGGAATCAGAAGTCAATGCAGCACATGAAGCTAAAGAAGCTAATGAGCCAAAGTGGGAAAAATGTCTTTCGGTTGAGTAATCAATCGAACTGATAATATTGCATCTATTATCCATCAAAATGACCCAAATGTAGATGCTACTATCTGCATTGATTATGAGAATGAAAGGATTGTTGATTTGGGTTGCACACATCATGCCACCGAAGATGATAAATTACTTTATGATGTTCGCCCCCATCTAAGAAAGCGAGTGATCGTGATTACTGATAATTCTTTACAATGTTGATAATTCGAATGGTGAAGGCCTTATAAGTAAGAGTCCATGTTATCGATTATTAGTTGAGCAATAAACACCTATTTTTCTATTTGGTTCAGCTCTGTTTCGGCCTTGGTATTTTGTGTTTGTCACAACGCAACCAAAAATTGGAGGTGGACAAAATGGAATAATTCTTTTTTTTAATAAAAAATGATATATGAGCGAGTACTAGAAAAATAAAGTTTAAGTTTATTAATTTGTCTTATGTGACTCACGTGTTATTTTTTGTGTACAATTGATGTTAGAATATGTCTCAAATTCCTGATTTGTATTAATTTATTTACAATTTTATAAGATAATTCCTAATTGTTATATTAAGTTTTCTTATAGAATAAGGATAAGGAAAACTTTTAAAAATATCCCTATAAATATTCTGGGTCACGAGGAGAAAAGTCGTAGCAGATGAGAACACATAAAAATTTGTCGTTGTGTCTTGAAGAGATGTAAGGGTTTGAGGTGGGAAATTTTTGTGAAGTATTTTTTTCGATGTAATTGGGATTCCTAGAGTTTTATTATTTTGTGATTTTTCCTGATTGTCGTAATATGTCAACTCCTAATCTTGTACTCCGTTTTCAAGAATAGTGGAAATATTCTTTATAGTGGGATTCCTATAATTTTATTATTTTGTGATTTTTCCTAATTGTTGTAATAAGTTGATACTCCTAATCTTGTATTCCATTTTCCAAGAATAGTGAAAATATTAACTTTCATCCAATAGATGTGGCGTAATTAATGAGCTAAATTGCCATATTAATACGCTTTTATGTTGATTATTTTGTCTTTGTGTTCTTGAATTGATATTCTCATCATGTATCAAAGCTTCCACGATTCGTAACAATTGACATTTTATTTTGTATGCAACTGTGTGGGGTGGACAAAATATTTTATATTAATGGTTTTACTATGTTTAGATAACAAGTATTATATTTACATATCGTATATCATTGGAAAATATATAAAATAGCTACATGTTTAATAATTTTTACACTTTTTTAACTAAAAGCTATAATGTCGTTTGTTTTATATACATACAAGTGGAAATTTAAGTTTACTTTTTTTTTTTTAAAGTTGATACTTCAATATATTTATATTCTAGTTGTTCAACTTACAAAAGACTTTCCGTATGATGCATAATTGAGATTAAGTTTAATATTTAATTTTGAATATTTGAGAGTAATATATAAGATTAAAACATGCTTTTTGTTCATATGAAACAATTACGATTTTTGGATTGCATATATAATATTTTAGAAATTGTTAATAATGCATTTATTTTTGAAAAAGAACTATTTGAATATGGTGGTGTACGTTATACGCGGTGTCACAGAAGATGTCTCGACATTGAAGATATATTAAGACATTTTGTTGAACATTTATCAGTAAATATAGTGTTATATATAAGAGAAATCAGGTAAAAGAGAAAAGTGGTACATAAAGTTTTGTTAACGCGGTCAAGCCAAACCTAGGTGTGCGATTCTATAACTGATTGAGGCATGACACCAAGGAGTTCTTGAAGAAACAAAATCCTTTACCACTGTTGTGACACTTCTTGTGAAGCTTACCACATGTTATGACACTGTTTATGGCACTGCCATCAAAGTCTCATCTTTGTGAAGCACGTGTCAGATCATAAAACTATAAACAATTGAATAATGTGGTGAAGTTTTGCTTAAATATATGAATGCAACAAGCCCTAACAAATTTGTTGGCACATAATTCTAATTTTAAAAATAAAAATAAAATTACTTGTGAATTTATATATTCTTAAATTATTTAATTTTTATATTAATGAGTTAAAATAAATAAAATTGATTTGAAATAGCAAATAAATATAATATGTTAGGTTTTATTTTATTTTCTTTTTATTTTTCCCTCTCATCTTCTTCCCTTTGCATTTTCCCTTAAATTTGTTTTAATACCAAACATAACCTTAGTATTTTTATAATACTTTCGAAAATGACATAACCTTAGTATAAAATTATTTATCACTCACGGCGTGGATTAAAATCGGAAATATCTGGCACATGTATCGTCGATATATTGGATATCGATCATTTGCTGAGCGATGTTGGCAAGCGATAGTGAAGTTGCGAATTTTGGTATTATGTCGGTAATATTGTGAAATATCAGCTATATATATAGGTTAGGACATATCGACAGTTTAGATTCAGTTTCTGCAGAGTTTTCCTTAGAAAAATTGTAAAAAATAAATAATAAAAAACGTTGTTTGATGGCAAGATTCATCAAAGAGAGGATAGAAGAGGAAGAAAAAAGGAAGAGATGAAAGAAAGAAAAAAAAAAAAGAGCAGAAGATGGGAATACGGGAGAGAGGAAGTCTCGTGGTCGCTGGGAGAAAAGAAAAAGAAGACGGGAAAAAAGCAGTCAGATGCATGAGAGAGCAGGCTACAAAAAAAAAATATTATGACTTTTAGGGTTTAAGAGAAATGAATGATGGAGATTTGTTTGTGAAGTATGGATAATTTAGATCAAATATTTTAAAAGAAGACGATGAATTGATCGGCTAAAAGCTAAATAGATTTTTTTTAGAAAAGAAAAGAACTAAATAATTTAAAAAATTAGAATAGCTATTTTTTTTTATAATTTCAATTTATTTATCAATCGAGTTTTATAGTATAATATTTGTTTAAAACAAATTGAGAAAGCTATATTTTCCATATAATGTAAAATCCCCAAATTCTTACTTGATAATTTAAAATATGAGAATATTATCGAGAAAAAGATATTATTAAAGTCTATGCTTTTCAAAAAACTATTTATTTTTTGTGGTGTTTAAGATTATTTTTTGTTTAACTTAATAATATTACTTTAAAATTATTTTTGTTTAACTTTAACATAATAATATTACTTAATATCAATAATTTATTTTTATTTATAACTAAAATTATATATCTCATTGTAAAAAACATGAATTTTAGTAGAACGAAAAATAGAAACCCAAAATTTTTTTTTGATTTAAATACTATTGGAAAGTAATCTCTATTGTCTTTAAGAAATGTATTTTTATTTGTTTATGTTATTTATACATTTTAAGTATTTTGTTAATTTTTCTTTCTGTGATATTACATTATAAAATATCAGAATCATCGATATATTATTGGAATTCAGTCTGTCATATAAATGATGTTTTAATTAAAATAGATACAAGTGGCATAAATGTGTCAGTCGTGATATATTTTTGAACAATTGTGACAGCTAAATGCGTATAGCGGAAAAATGATATGTATAGAAGTAAAAAAAGATAAGTTTGTGTGGGGTCAAAAACCAATATGTTTGATATATTATTTTGTGTGGGGTCAAAAATCAATGACTCTTAGAGAGTGGACAAAACACATTATGCCAATGTGGGGCCTTTTTCAACAGTCACCCTTAATTAAAAAAAAATGTTCAAATGCAATAAGTACATAAATATCCTTAAATCTATCACATTTTTCATAGCAGATTCTCTAAAACACTTTTAAAATTCAATTTAACCAAATTCAGTCAATTTCGAAAATTTTAAAAAATTTCTTCAATAGACATTTTCAGTGTATATTCAAATTTTTAAAATTGCAAAAGTCTATCTAAAAGACACTTTCAATATATAAATTCATACTTAAAATCAAGAAAAGCCTTTGTTTAAAAGACACCTTAAGTTACGTAAATTTTAAAATTTTAGAAAGTATATATTAAAGAAACACTTTCTACGTGACAAAAATGTGATAGATTTAAAATATTTTTCACTTAGTTGTATTTGAAGAATTCTTTTATTTTGAAAGACAATTATGAAAGTTTCTAAAATTCAAATTTTCTAAAATTAAATTACTCGTCAAAATCCGGAATTTTTCTAAATCCTGGATGACGAAACGGACTTCACCGTTGAAACGTTCTCATAAATCTACTACTACATCGAATTTCACACCAGACAATCGAAATTTTCACACTTTTCGGCGTTAATTAAAGAATCATGACACTCGGCCAAGATTTTGATACAGCCACATTTATGAGACGCAATGTTTCTGAGAAATTATCAAACAATCAACTCAAGTACAAATAAGGAGACACACGACACTCCGCGAGGCTAATTAAATCCACATAGGATTGACAAAGAGTGATAGAGAATCCCAAGAGCCAATCAACCGACATGTGGCAAGAGACATCCCACTGACCAACCTCGACCCAACCGGTTTGGTATAAAAGAGAGGAAAGAGAGTAGAAAAGAGGGAGAAAGAAAGAGTTTAGAGAGAGAGGCTCCACCTTCTCTCTAGATTTTTGGACAATCGGTCCCGTCGAATCCCGACAAGATAAGAGGTAGCTGATCCTCATCGCAAGAAATCACAAGGGGTATCAGATTGTGGAGTTTCGACACAACCTGTGATGTGGGTCAAGGGTTTTCCTACTTGTTTATTATTCGCATGAGCCATTTTAAATTGGATCAGATATCTCGAGTTCTGATGACTGTGTTTTCGCTTCCCAATATCGGGATCGAGGACGAAATCCCTAGAGTCCCCATGACAAATCGAGACCGTGTGTCAGCTGTTCATGTGGTTTCAGGTGTTGTCAGGTTATCATTTCACGAATAATATGTCAGACAAGGCTAATGTTGTTAATATATGCACGCCGATATAATAATACTGATTATCGTGGAAATGACATATTGCATTTCATATGACCGGGCCCTATAATAAGAAAGTGGAGCCGCATGATACGCTTGGGCATTGGCCACAATTATTATCGACATGTCCATAAACGAATAAAAATTCAAGGTTGTCAAAAGAAAATATATTCGAGCTGGTCTCGCTAATCGCTTCAGCCGCGTCCACTACCACGCTTCGAGATGTGCAATGGATCTGCTTCTGAGAAATATTCAACACCACTGGCGATTAACCAAGGTATTTATTCTAGAGGGTTGTCCCATAAAATTCCATTTAAAATCAACAATGTGTTTTCAAAGAAACAAAACCTTTGTTTCTGAAAACAAAGGTTTTCACACTCGCTTGTGCATGCGTGAGGGAGTCAATGAGGGCTCGAGATGTGAATCGCGTATCACATTCTCATCCATAACACGAAATTCGAGTAGAATCATGAGTTCATCAATATGTGTGTTTGCCATCAGACGCACTGTTTTATAACTCCAACGTGTGAAAATTCACCATCGGCATTGCTCACCCTATCGTGGGATCCCCTTTCGTGCACACAGAAAGATCGGGGAAGACGACGTCATTAGAGGCCGCTTTGAGAAGAAGTCCATACTGGTTTGATTATATATTTTTGTAAAACATGCATGAAAACATTATGATCGATAATGCTGTATAGAGCAATTAACTCTCGAAACTATCAGAATATACGGCTATATTTTCAAAGTAATATGGATGTATGGGTCCCGACGTGGCATTTTACTTACGTTGTTTCAGATAGACACTCATTTTGTGGCATTGAAACACCTACGACTACATGTATTCCACGAGTCGACTAAGAAACAACTGATTTCCTGCCTGGGGTGTCACAAATTGTATAAAAAGCCCAAATTTTGGTAGAAAGATAAGGTTCTCATCGATTATTTGTAATGATTAATTACCTCACTCAAGAGAGGTCTGATGCACATGTATGCAATACAAAAAAATTGAGGTGGACAAATGGAATAATAATTTTTTTAATAAAAAATGATATGTTTAAGCGAGTAATAGAAAAATATAGTTTAAGTGTATTAATTCGTGTTATGTGACTCACGTATTATTTTGTGTGTTTGATTGATGTTAAATATGTCTCAAATTTCAAATTTATATTAATTTATTTACAATTTTATAGGATAATTCATAGTTGTTATATTATTGTAATATTATTATAAAGAAAAGCCATATCCCTATAAATACTCCTCGCTCGTAACGGGAAAGTCATAATGAGAGAGAATACCAGAGCGCTATTCATTACGATGAGATGTAAGTATTTAATAGGATTGAGAATTTTGTAAGGTATTTTCTTGTTATTGTGGGCATTCTATACTTTTGTTATTTTTTATTTTTCTTAGTGGTTGCAATATATTGATACTCCTAATCTTGTACTCGCTTTTAAGAAATAGTGGAAGATTTTTTCTCATCCGTGATGTAAGTATAATTATCAGAACTACGTAAAACCCTGTGCACCCCATGTTGATTACTTTATCTTGCTTTAAATTGATATTCTCATACTACGATTCATAAATAATTGACATTTTATTTTGTATGCATATGTGTGTTGGATTAAATGTTTTATATTAATAATTTTACTATGTTAAGATAATAAAGTATAATATTTACATATCGATATCATTGTAAATGTATAAAATAGGTAGATGCATGTTTAATAATTTTTAAACTTTTATAAATTAAAAGCAATAATGTCGTTTGTTCTATATACATATAGAAGTAGAGTTTTAAGTTTAATTTTTTTTTCAAAGATTATACTTCAGAATATTTATATTCTAGTTGTTCAACATACAAAAGTCCTTCCCTATGATACAAAATTGAGATTAAGTTTAATATTTAATTTTTAATATTTGAGAGTGATATATAAAATTAAAACATGTTTTTTGTTCATATGAAAAAATTAAGATTTTTGGATTGCATATATGATATTTTAGAAATTGTTGATAATGCCTTTTAAATTTGAAAGAGAACTATTTGAATATGGTGGTGTACGTTCTACGCCGTGTCACGGAAGATGTCAAACTTATCAGAAAATATAGTGTTGTATAAGAGAAATGAAGTAAAAGAGAAAAATGGTATAAAAAGTTTTGTTAACACTGTTCATCCATACCTACATTCGCGATTCTACGATTGATTACCCTTCGTGTACTACATAACGAGCACCTCTCCTTTCCCGTAGAGGCATGATACCAAGGAGTTCTTGGAGAAACAAAATCCTCTACCCATATTGTGACACTTCTTGTGAACCTTACCACATGTTATAACAGTACTGTTTATGACAATGCCCATCAAGTCTCTAATCTTTGTGACATGTGTCAAGATCATAGTGCTTCTTTAAACAATTGAATAATGCAAGTTTGCCTAAAGACATGCTAATGCAACAAACCCTAACAAATATGTTTGCATGGGGCATGTTTCAGCATGAAGAAAGGGGACTTTAAGGGGAAGACACTTGTGACTCTAGCGAGGAAGAAAAGCTTAGGCTTTGCTTGGTTCCTAGAATATTTGAGTGAAAAATGCAAGGGAAACACTAATAGAAAGCAAAGTATAAGAAATGAAAAAATGGAGGAAAATACAAATAAAGTTAAATCCGATATATTATTTTTATTTAATACTTCCAACCAATTTTATTAATTTTAACTCATCAACATAGTTAAATATTAAATACTTTAAGAACAATGATGATTAAGTACATCTGCCCAAACAATCAGAACAACAACCACGCATTATAATTATAGCAAAGTGCGTGAAACAAATACACATTTATAATAAAGGAGGCATACAAATAGAAAATCAAGGATAAACCTCGATATGACCAAACCATGGGTGTTATCTTGCAGTGACTGAAACCAGCATCGAAGAAAAGCTTCCCATCTCTCTCTCCTTCCTCTCTCTTCCCGTGAACAAAAACTATCAACGCAATATCACAGAACAACTGTGTTTCTTCTGACTTAAAGTGATCTCCTTGGTCCTTTTATCATGAATTCACGTCGATGATAATCACCTTTCCTCCCTTTTCCTTGCTCGGAATTGCTTCCCTGCATCGCTTTAGTATTTTCACGCATTCCTCATCGCCCCAGTCGTGCATTATCCACTGGTCATTTGAATTCCAGTCAGTAAAATTAGAAAAAACAAATGTTGTGGGAACAAAGTGTCTTAGGAATGGAAAAACTTGTAAGTTTATAAGGGTGAACAACATCCAATTAATTAGCAGGAGGCATTTTGAGGGAAAATCCAAAAATAAAATCATGCTACTTAGTTTCAAAGTCAATAATATCATACTCATACAAGGTTTGGAACCCAAATTATTAAAATGGGCCGAAATGTTTTCATATTTGGTTTCCCACTATAAGATATAAAAATCAAATATAATTAAAATTCCTCAAAATTTTATATATTTAAGAAAAAAAAAATTATTTCTTATATAATAGAGAGAAAGGTATAAAATGAGTTCATATAAACAAAAAAAATTAATTTATTAAGTTTGAACCATTTCTTATTTTCTTTTGCATTTTCTTTCCCCCCACTTTTTCTCTTTATTTTCTTATACTTTTAGGGTTGCTAAAAGTCATTATATAAACCTGGTGGAACTATACCTTCATTAAAATTGCATCTGCAGGAGGAATGGCCTCAAACATATCACCCGCTGAGTATTTCAAGTTGTTGCTCCCCTGCAACCCGGCAACCACGGGGGAGATCTAACATCTGCACGGTGGAATGCGTTAATACATTTAGCCACCCTTCCTGCGCCGCCGCTGACATCAAACTCAACGAAACAGCCCGAATACGCCCTTGCCCTCCTTAACCAGCACAGTAGAGACTAAGCGTGAGCACCAAGCCATGGCTTCATTGAATAAATTGTTGAACTGATGTCTGGCGGTCGAGAATAATCCCAAACGAACGCTCAAGGTTGTGCAAACGGATCAGATCATCATCATCATTTTTGTAATTCGCCATTCGATAATCCCACGGCTTAGTGAAAATTGGATCCAACATGATAAAGCAAGAAGGCCTCAAAGCCATGATCATCCTTAAGAAGATCCCAGAGGCATTCAGCACAAACCCCCTTCCTCACTCTGTCGGACTCTTTGGCCGAACCTGAATGACAAGAATACGCATGAGACAGAACATACTGGGTCTTTTCTAAGTGCACCGAGCTTAAAACTGTCAGGAGGGCCATGGCTTGCCATGGTGTGATGATGTCTGAAATGCCAAGTTGAATAGCATATTCAGGTCAGAGTTGATGAAATTTAACATAAGGATCAGACATGAGCTTGAGCTTGAAACAGCTCATTACTTGATATCTCAATATTTGCAGTATCCATATATATATGCCTCACACTGATATTTTACTTATGCTGCTAGTTCTTACACATTCCAACGTTATAACTGATCAACCTCTTTATATAGATATCAATGGGCGTTGAACTACATGTAAAAGATAAGGTTCATGTGTATTTGGGCGTTGAACCACATGTAAAAGATAAGGTTCTTGTGTATTATTTTTTGTATCTGTACATGTGATGGAAATAATATTTTATACCAATCGATGAAGTTTCTTTTATAAAAAATGATATTTAGGATCAGGTAGTAGAAAGATAAGGTTGGAGCTTGGAAAGCCTTCAAAATACCTTCCAAAATATTTTGTGTTATTTCTCTAATATGTAAAGTCAAGACCCTTTATGGATGCTCGTATTATATAAGAATTATGGGGATACATCACACGATTAAAGGTGGGCAGAAGCATTAATTAATATATAATGCTAATGATATATTAATTAATACCTTCATAAGTCTCCCACCCACAAGTCTCTCACAAATTCGGAAATGAACTGGACAATGATCAATAGCTACGAGGTCTCCGACCTATCCCATTCCACTAGCCCTTAGCGTCATCATAGCAAGACAGGTTGAATGATGCTATACTCCTCGGTCTTTGTGTTTAAAAGCCATTATCAGATCGACATCTCCACTGGGCCCCGCTTTGTATAAGTGGTGGCTCTTGATACGACTTGCAACTGCCATGCTCATCAACTCGATCATAACATGCCTCTGGCCACTTCACTTCGTGAAATAATCAGTGGCTACCAAGATGAATTTTCGTTGACTTGTAAATAGGGGTAACGGTCCCACAATATCAATACCTCACTTGTAGAAAGGCCATAAACTTGACACGAAGTGGAGCGTCGTGGCTGGGAAAGAATAATATTGCCAAATTTCTAGCGTAGATCGCCATCCCACTAATATCTTGGACTCTAACTTCATCAGAGGGTCACAGAAACCCCGCGGTCATAATTGCGGTCATAACGACCGCCGCCAATATGGGTAATCGCAAATGCCTCCAGTGGATTGTTGTTCATGATTCGCTTACCATCTAGTGGGATACATCTCTAGTACGGACCGAAAATGATCGGGTTCTGCATGCACACGTTATCAAGGTGTACCCGCTACTGAAGCTTTACTTTCACAAATTTTGTTTCGCCCTAAGACAAGGTCCCGTTTCTCAAGTAGTCCAAGATAGGGGATATCCAGGAGTTTCTAGCTTGACTCTCGGCTATGAGGACTGTCGCATTATAAATAGATGGATAGTCCATTATACTCAACTCCACGTGGCAAGGGTACAAAGTGATGGATGCTAAATTGGCTATAAAGGCCACTATCTTGGCTTTCTTCTAGGACCTGACCACTAAGTGAATCGAAAGTGAATCCGACCATTGGGGACCGAGCCAACTTCAAACATTGCTCCATTCTCCTATTTTCGGGCCTCGCATCTCTCGTAATCGGGATGCTACTAACCCGTGAGTCACATTGAGCTCCAAGTTTGGGTGATGAGTTCTCAGCTGGTCAGAAATTCCGAGCAAAGACACCTTCGTATTCAACCTCATTATTGGAGGCAGCGAATGTAAGCTTTACCTCCTGATCAATGGATAAGCCTTTCGGGGATTGTAGAATCATACCGGCTCCCCCTCCCACTACTCTAGATGAACCATCAATCTTAAGGATCCATAACGTTTCACCAAGGTCTTAGGGCTGCACATCTGACTTCTCGACTATAAAGTCAGCAAGGACTTGACCTTTTATAGCCGATCTCATGCGATACTCGATGTCAAACTCACTTAACTCAACAACCCACTTCAGGAGCCGCCCCAAAGCATCTGGTTTGTTGAGTATGGCTCTGATCGGATAGCTAGTGAAGATGGTTATAGTGTGGGCTTGGAAGTATGGGCTTAGCTTCTTTGCTGCCATCTTGAGGTTTAACGCGATTTGCTCAAAGTCACAACAGCTTCCAGACTGCTAACATCTTGCTCACAACATGTTCACCTCTACTTGCCATCTGTCCGACCACTCAGTTACGCTCACAAATGTAATCGAGGTGACCAAATATAGGTAGAGCTCCTCGCCATCAACCAGTTAAGACAAAGATAGAGGGGATGCGATGTACTCCTTGATAGAGTGAAAGGCCTTGTCAAATTTTTGTCCCCATCCTTTCTCGGTGTCTAGCCTCTGCCGTGGAAGAATGGTCGAAGACGATCTGAATATTTCGAGATGAACATGTTTAGAACCGCTAACTTACTGGTGAGAGTTTGTATCTGTTTCTTTGTCGTATGGGGTTGCATTTTCCCGATGGCTTTGACTTGGTCAAGGACCATTTCGATTCCTCTTTAGCTAACCAAGAACCCTAGGAAATTCCCAAATACAAACCCAAACGCACACTTATCCGGGTTTAATCGTAATCGATGCTTTCTCATCAATTGAAACGCCTCTTATAGGTGCTAAATGATCTCCTCGAGATTTCGACTTGACCAACATGTCATTGATATACGCTTCCATGGTTTTACCCAACAGGGGTTCAAAAATGGGGACATCATGCATTGATAGGTGGCTCTGACATTCTTCAGACCAAAAGGCATCACATTGTAATAATACATCCCTGTTGGAGTTATAAATGTTGTGTTTGTTGAATCGGGCGGATACATTGAAATCTAATTGTAGCTAGAGTAAGTGTTGAGGGAAGTTGATAGGAGTCAGACAAGTTGTCAAGGTTTACGATCTTATCAATACATGGTGGAAGGTATCTTTCTGCATGAGTCAGGCCCAAAGAATTAATTGATGCACACACCAATTTGCCATTTTCTGGGAAACGTAACCACGACGCTGAACAACCATTCAAGGTACCGATTTTATCTTATAAGCTACCGCGTAAGTTTGTCAATCACATTTGCAACTTCGGCACACTAGATGGAATCATCTTATTTGCGCTCTGATCATTTACACTTCCGAGGGTTCAGAGCAGTGTTAAGCCACAAAGACGAGAAACGCCCAGCATGTTGGCGTGGGACCATGCAAAACATCCGCGAACTCTTAGAAGACAACAAGAGTCAACTTCTTCTCACAGGGAGGTTCTAGGCTAACTCCGTCTGGCCCCCAGATACATTGGGGGATGCGGGGCCAGCAAGGGTCGCAACCTTGAATCCTCCCGCCAAGAACAAGGGGCCTCAGTCACACAGCGATTGTCAATGCTTCATCTTCCCGTCGCTTGACTCCGCAATGTGCTCCAACCGCCTCTAGCTCGCTCTCTTACATCAATCTAGCCTAGCGGAGTCCGGAAGCTTAGCATCTAGTGGTAAGTGGAAGGCAATGCTTTCATTACGTGAATCCATGTGCGTCCTAAAATGACGTTGAATGATAAGGCCTCATCAACCACTGTGTGAATTCAAAATTTTCAAAAATCCAACTTTTGTACCTCCTTACCTGTTTTAGTTGTTAGGTCATTTGCATTTTGTTTTCTTTCTTTATTCTATTTGTTTTGTGTTTCATGAGTGAATTTGATGCCTTGTTGGCTAGTAGAAGATCATTTTTGAATACAAACATTTGAAAATGCAAAGTGTAAAGTGGATTGAACCTCTAGGTTTTTAATTTGAAATTGTGTCCTTACTTGGTATGAGTGACTTAGCTTAGTCACCCCTTGTGTTTCAAGAAGCTATTTCTCAAAAGAATCTATTACACGTGTACTTATCTCCCTTATACTTTGGGTGTCGAATCCCTTTGCCTTGAATTCAATTAATCTTAGGGGATTCTAACCACTTAAGTGGCATGAAACAACGAAACTATGAAAGAAAAACAGGGGCAGTGTGCCAATAACTAATTGTGATTTAGAATGGTCAAATCGCTTAAAAGGATAGCGGGCATATCGATGATGCGGTCCTGTGCTGGGTAGGCCATCTTGGTTTTAGTCCTGATCCTGTACGTGAGTCTTCATGTGAAGGGCTGCTAAGGTTGAGGTTGTTAACAATTCTAAAAGTAAAAGGTGCTTTGGATTAATAATCGACACACTCCAGTCTAGTCGAGTCGCCTTTATTCCGTAATCAGTGATGGCAGCAGCAGCACTTGCACTCCTCTGCAATTTAATTGACGACCTTCTTCCTTCTTGTTATGAGGTCTAACGTCTGATATGAATTCCCCCTTTCTGGCGGTCTTAACTCTTATCAATATATGTGGGTTCTGGAAAATAAAAATTTTTACCATAAACAAAACGGCCGTTCCGAAACAGTCAACAACTCATACAAATACATTATAGATATATATATATATATATATATATATATATATATATATATATATATATATATTAGAAAAAAATAATGTTTTGGGATTATAATATATTTGAAAATAGGCAAGAAAATAATTGACCTATTTTACATGTTATTAAATATTTTAAAAAACTTTATTTGTAATGCTTTATTTTAATTGTTCTTTTTTTTTTAATCCATTATTTTAATTGTTCTTTATGTTAATCTTAAAACATATTTTTAAAAAATGATATAGCTTAAAGGAATTCTCAAAAAACTTATGTCTTACCAAATTAGGGTTTCTTATTTAGAATTCAATTTTCAGTTTCCAAAAGCAAAACTATTTTTCTAAAAACAAATCATAGTAAATATTTTAAGTTCCTCATAATAAGTATGTTGGTAAAGTGTTTAATATTTGTGCAAGGTAGGATATCTAGAGGCCAGAAAGGTCCTAGTTCAAGTTCCAACGAAACAATCACATGAATACTACATATAATACAATGTTTAATTGTAAAAAGTTCCTTTCACAATATTTTCAAATTGTTGCCAAAAATATAAGGTAAGAGATCATGTCAGTATATGGATCCTGAGAATGAGATATCAAGTGAGCTGCTTCAAGCTCAAGCTCATGTGTGGAATCATATACTCAATTTCATCAACTCTATGGCACTGAAATGTGCAATTCAAGTAGCTAGGCATTCGAGACTTCATCCACAATCATGGCAGGTCCATCAGTCTCATTGAGTTGGTTGTTAAGCTCCCGGTCAACCTAGAAAAGACCTAGTATGTGTACCGTCTCATGCGCGTTCTTGTTCAGTCCGGGTTCGTTGCCGGCCAAAGAATCCGACAGGGTGAAGAAGAAATGGGGCATGTGCTTACAAATGCCATTGGTCTAAAATATTTTGTCCATAAACAAGATTTCAGTGATTGATCTAAAATATTTTGTGCATCATGCAAATATAATGACAAAATAATACGTGAATCACAAACAAAATAATACTTGAATCACACGCATAATAATAAATACCGAACTTATCTTTCTACTACTTGGTTCTACATATTATTTTTCATAAGGTGACACTATGCTATTTTGTCTACAGTGATTCATTATAAATGTCATCATACACTTTTTTCTTATAGTATACGCACAATAACATACATGAAGCTTATCTTTATACTACTTGCTCCTACATATTATTTTTTATAAAAAAAGATTTCTATTATTGGTACAAAAATTTTGTCCGCAGACACATGAATTACACACTATATTACATGAAAACCTTATCTTTCTACAACTTGCTTGTACTTATCAATTTTCATAAACAAGATTTTCAGCCATTGGTCTAAAACATTTTGTCCCTAATGCAAATATATAGACAAAATAATACGTAAATCACTCACACAATAATACATGTGGACCTTATCTTTATACTACTTTATCCTACATATCATTTTTCATAAACAAGATTTTCAGCCATTGGTCTAAAACATTTTGTCCCTAATGCAAATATATAGACAAAATAATACGTAAATCACTCACACAATAATACATGTGGACCTTATCTTTATACTACTTGATCCTACATATCATTTTTCATAACAAATAAGATTTCCGATTTTGGTATAAAATATTTTATCCATCACATCCACTGTATACATACACACAAAATGATACCTAAATCATACACATGAACTCTATCTTCCTAGTACTCACCCAGAATGGATAGCTCCATCTCACGTGACAATCATGTGGGATGGGTCTGATTTGATGGGGAGACTCATCGAGTAGGAGACTCATGAAGGTCGGGCATGCCACCATCTCAGTCACCTCGAACATCGAAGGCCGTGGGGTCAAGAGCATAATCAAACAAGTCGCCTTAGGCACCAAAGACCAGCGAGTGGGACACACCGTGTTATTCATCACGACAAGCATTAAGCCACAATTAATATGCATAACGTAAGCATTATACAATAACTGTGGACCACTCATAACTGACCACCTCATTACTACCCACCTTCTAACCGTCCGCGATGTATCCCCCATAGTTACTATATAACATATGTGCTTGTATCCAGAAAGGGGGTCTTCAGTTTTGCATATTGGAGAAATAATACAAAATATTTTGAAAGGTATTTTGAAGCCTTCCATTGGCCCCGTCTTTAGGAACCAAAATCCCAAGCTTCTCTAAACTGTTGAAAAGACAACCGAAGAGTTGCTTCCAAACTTTACAATGGGCGAAATCCCCCTTTCCAATTTTGAGCCTACGTTGGAGCAACGACTGCTATCACTAAAACGAATGTTGAAAGATCAGCAAGAGTCCCACTAGTAGTAGATGATTTCTTTCTTAGCGGTTAACGCGGCCTTGAGCGAAGAAAATGCAACCTTGTGCAATGAGGTCGCCACTCCTTGCCATGGCAATTGGATTGTGCCTCGCAACCCTGAGCGATCTGAGTCCACGGATAACTTTTCTCCTCCCCCTCTTCAGGATCATCCTCCTGTCAATAATCCTTGGCTTATCCGGACTCCTTTCCCTTGGAGAAATCTAGACTCGGCATTGCACGCATTGGACGATATGTCATAGTCCCATTTGTCTTAGCCATCTTGAACCAGGAGGCCCCGCTGCACTTTGCCTTGCCAAAATTCCAAATGTATGATGGCCTTCAAGACTCCTTTGACCATTTTATGCACTTCCGCCAGATAAAGACACTGCACTCTGCAACGACGCCAACTCGTGTAAGTCTTCCCATCCACCCCGCCACGTGTTCCACTAATTAGCTCCTAAGTACAAGTGGCAACCTCTTCTATCGTCGTTTCAAAAGTTCATCACTCAATACATGTGCCTTCGCTAGAGAAACATAGTGTCACCGCCTTCCACGTTCTGACAGGATCCCAGATCATTAAGGACTTTATGAAATGCTTCTTTGGGGCCGCAATCCTCCAACTCGACACCGGTAAGCCCCCGACATTGTGTCCCGCATGAGGTGAAACAAGCTATTCGCCATAACACCGAAATTTTTTATTCACAATCCATGCATCCCCTACAAACCATCGGGACGAATGCTTCAAAGGGGGGAAACCGACGCCATGCTCAAAGACCCATATAGTCGCCGCAACCAAATGAACATTCGCCCACTATATCATACGCCGTATTAATAATGGCGAATAAAGGGAAGAGGGTCAAGACGATCAAGACAAAAAGGCAAGCTGATTCTAGAGAGTCAAGGGAATCGGTCATCGCTATGAGGTCGAGGGTCATGACCGAGCCGCCAAGAACCCGAGATGTGATCACAACACACCGAATGTAGACGAGGTTCATGGTGCCACCTTATGAGCTCCTCCCTATCATTCAGTCTCTTTAGGGGTTCGAGTGGTCTAGGCCTCATAGGGAGATCCGGATGGGAGAGACAAGTCTCGGTATTGCGAGTATCATAGGGAGGTCGAGCATCGGACCAATGAAACTTATCGCCTCCAGAGGTTGATGAACTTTAATCAATTTTTTCGAGATAGAAGAGGCGGTCTCGAACAACTCTTACCCCTTACCATCCCCCAACACTTGTCTGGTGTTAGATGAAATACTTGTTGACCTTATGTTAGCCTAGGAACCTCCCTCGCCTAAGAAGAAGTTGACTCCTTGTTATCACTTCTACAAGAGTTCGCCGATGTTTTTGCATGGTCCCACACCAACATGTCGGGCGTGCCTTCTCGCACTTCATGGTTTAACACTATCCAACCTTCTCGTAAGAAGTGTAAGTTGATATGACATAAGCTAAGACGATTCCATCTAGTGTGCCGAGAAGTTATAAAACATGAAGTTGACAAACTTCTGGCCTCTGGCTTCATCAGAGAAATTCAATACCTTGAATGGTTGTCCAACGTCGTGGTTGTTCCCAAGAAAAATGGCAAGTGGAGCGTATGCGTCAATTATTCTAACCTGAATGACGCATGTCTGAAAGATACCTTTCCACTACCACGTATCGATAAGATCGTAGACACAACAACTAGTCACCAACTTCTATCCTTCCTCGACACTTACTCTAGCTACAATTAGATTCCGATGTATCCGCCCGATTTGGAGAACACAACATTTATAACTCCAACAGGAAGGTATTGTTACAATGTGATGCCTTTTGGTCAAAAGAATGTCAGAGCCACCTATCAATGCATGATGTCCCCATTTTTGAACCCCTGTTGGATAAATATCTCTTTTATTTAGCAAAAAACATGAATTTAAGCAGAACAAAAAATAGAAACCCAAACAAAAATTTTGATTTAAATACTATTGGAAAGTAATCTCTATTGTCTTTAAGAAATGTATTTTTATTTATTTATGTTATTTATACATTTTTCAAGTATTTTTATTAAGTTTTACTCTAGTGATATTCATATAAAGAAAACCACATACAAATGACCTAACAACTAAAAATCAGGTAAGGAGGTACAAAAGTTGGAATTTTGAAAATTGAATTCACAACCCCCCCCGACATCGCCCCCATGCAAAAGAAAGGATCACTTAGTACTCGAGGGTGCACAAGCCTCGAAAGTTGCTCTAATGAATATGATTTGCTTGTAAAATGCAAGTTGTGTCTTTTCTCCATGAAGCAAGTGTAAAGAGGCACAATCTTAGTACGCGGTTGCACAACTTACGTTGAATCAACACAACAAAGAAAGTCTCGAATCAATAACCAATTATCTATGTCATTCGCTCAGACATAATCATGTATTCCTTCTTTCCTGAAGGTATCTTAAGTCTTTTTTTGTAGCTTTCCAATGGTCCATACCTGGGTTACTTTGATACCTTCCCAACATACTAACAACAAAATGCAATGTCGCTCAAGCAGACTTTAACATACATTATAACGCCAACTCAAGAGACATGATGTTCTTCATTTGCTCCTTCTCAAAATCATTCTTGGGACATTGGTTGAAATTAAACCTATCCCCTTTCACGATGGAAGCAACACTTGGTGAACAATCTTTCATCCTAAATCTCTCCAAAACTCTATTGATATAGGTTTCTTGTGACAGACCTAAAATACCATTATGTCTGTCTTTAAAAATCGTTATGCCTATAACATAAGAGGTAGCACCCATATCTTTCATGTCAAAATGGTTAGAGAGAAATTGTTTCACCTCATGCATCAAACCCCTATCATTGGTTGCAAGTAAAATGTCATCTACATACAGGATTAAGAAACAAATCTTGCTCCCACTAACCTTCCTCGGGTATAATCGTCCATGATATTCTCTCTTCAAATCCAAATGAAGATATCATATCATGGAATTTCAAATACCATTGACGGAAGCTTGTTCAACCGACGGATTTCTCGTTTAAGGCACCAAATGCTCACCTTGACTAGAGGAGAATCCTTCTAGGTTGTTTCATGTATACCTCTTCCTAGTTCCCCATTGAGGAAAGTTGTTTTCACATCCATTTTTGCAACTCAAAGTCAAAATATGCAACTAATACAAATGATACGAAGGAATCTTTTCTTAGATACGTGGAGAAAAGTTCCTTATAATCGATTCCTTCCTTTTTGAAAGTAGAATCCTCGCTACGAGTCTGGCTTTTATATCTCTCAATATTACCTAATGAGTCTTTTCTTTGTTTTATAGCCCCATTTACACCTAATGGTCTTCGCCCCATTAGGCAACATAACAAGTCCGTAAACTCCATTCGCTGTGGTAGAATTCATCTCATCCTTCATCGCATTGAACCATAAATTAGATTCTTTGCAATTCATGGCATGTGAAAACGTTATCAAATCATTTTCAGCTCCAAGATCATTGTCCAATTCTTGCATATACACAATATAGTCATCTGGAATCGCTGATCTTCTTACTCGTGTAGATTTCTTTAATGTTAGCTCAACATTTCCATGTGGGTCATGTTGTCTAGCTGATTGTTCAACCATGTCTGGTACTTGATGAACAACTTGATCTACAACATTGCCTCAAAGAAGAATTGCGGATCCTCATTGATTGGTTGTGCAACACCCATTTGAACCTGAGGGATGTTTTGAATGACAATCAATCTTTCACTTTACGTGGAAGGTTGTTCTATTTCAGAAATGAGATCACTTCTACGAGCTAAATCATTCTCGAAGAACTTAGCATTCCTTGATTCCACAAATCTAAGACTATGATGTGGACAGTAGAATCTGTAACCCTTAGACTTCTCGGCATATCCAATGAAGTATCCACTAATAGTCCTTGATTCTAGTTTCTTTTCAGGATTATAAATTTACTAGACGTGCATCCCTAAACATTATTATGCCCCAAACTTGTTTCAACCTTAAATAGCTCAAATGTGGTTTCTTTGGAGACAACCTTTAGTTGGAACTCATTTAATATATATCGCAATGCTTTAAGAGCTTCCAATCCACAAGAATTTATAGGTAGCTTAGAGTTACTTAACATGCCACACACCATGTCTAATAGTGGTCTTGTTCCCTCTTTCTCTACTACACCATTCGCTTGTAGAAACCAGTAAGAGTGTATTAGCAACTATCTCATGTTCTTAGTTAACTAGTAAATGGACCTGTGTGCTTGTCCATCTTCATCGTATCTTCCATAATATTCTCCACCTCATCTATTCACTCTATCTTTATTTGCTTATCGCATTTCATTATGACTTAAATTTAAAGACGTTAAAGGCGTCTAAGGCTTCATCTTTATTATGAAGCATATAAAGATAAATATATCAAGAACAATCATCAAGAAGGATGAAGGTATTTGACCATGAGCGACCATGTCAGACAAACACATATCCGAATGTATACTTTAAACATGTCGCATTCTTAGCACCTTTCTGGAAATTCTGTTATTCAAGCCCCTTTATGGAGTCTATATTAAGTGTCAAAGCAGAAATCCAAATTATTCAATACTTTGTCATTTACTGTCTTAATTCTATCAATGTATATAGTCCAAGTCTCCTAATGACACAAAAATGTAGAATCTTTCATTCATAATACACCGCTTTATTGCCATGAAGAGATGCAAACCGCATTGTATTGCAGATTAGTTTGAGAAAATACCTATATTAAACAAAATACCTTTCAAGCTCGTATTTACAAACAAAGTCCTGCAATAATTTGAAAACTTAAAGGAATAATTTAAGGGTACAAGTCTTGAAACTAAAATCAAATTTATAAATGTGAGTATAAAAGGTCCTCTCTAAATCCAAACATAGCAATTATCCAGACTAGACCAGGTAAAGTCCCTATGATTCCACATGTGGAGCCAACCTTGTTGCTAAAGAAGACGTCATCACTTCCACTAGTTCTCAAGCCTCGCATACTAAATATGGATGTAGATCTAGAATCAATCCACCATGTATTATGATTAACATCAACCATATTAGATTCATAACAAACACACGAGATTGAATTACCTTTATTTTCAAGCCATTTCTTAAATTTGGCGCAATCCTTCTTCATGTGTCCCTTCTTTTTATAGAAGAAACACTTGGATTCTTTCTTGATGCCTCCTTGTGGTGGTACTTTGTTTTCCCCCTTCTTATCAACTTGGTTTTTGCCCTGATTCCTTCCTCGATTCTGGTATTTCGCCTCAGTGACCAGCATCACACTTTCCCCTTGTTCCATAAGCATCCTTCCTTCCTCTTGAACACACATGGTCAATTGTTCATTAATCGACCATTTTTCCTTATGTGTGTTGTAGGAGATTTTGAAGGGTCCATATTGCTGCGGTAGGGTGTTCAAAATGTAGTGTACCAGGAAGGTATCAGACATATCAACCTCAAGTGTCTTCAGTTGAGCTGCAATGTCTCTCATCTCCATGATGTGCTCACGCACACCTTTCACATTAGTGAGCCTTAGTGATGGAAAATTTAAGATCGGTGCCGCGTTTTATCCGGCGTGGTAATTGCCTGTCAGATCACCCAGAAGCAATGCCCAAACATTGGTATTCTTTTCGACTGAACCACGAATACTAGCAGAGATACTCGTCTTAATAAACATAACACTGAGACGATTTGACCGCTCCCACTATTCAGACATTACATCTAACATCATAGTGATTTGTAGGTTGCACACCTGCATAGAATAAATATACATGCTTATAAGTGCTTAAATTTGAGGCTAGAATAAATCATAATTCACCGATGTAAATTATGTGTAAATCCAACGACAAAAGACTTGCTTGTGAGCCAAAGTCTCTGTTCAATTGAATTTATTTAACTATATGACAAAACTATCAATTATGTTTAATTTCTTAATTCCTGTGGGTAAATCAAGAAATATAATATGATATTATGCCTGATTAATTATATCAAATACAAAAAAAAATCATGTGGGATGAAATTTATAATATAAGGTATAATCGATCACACAATGTCCTTAATATATGATTTATAAATTAATGTGTACGATTTTTCATAATTAGATGCTAGGCCAATCTATAATTAATTAAAATCATACGGATCACAAGACATTTCAATAATTTTCAATGATATTCATAAGGAATAGCATACAAATTAAACCTACATCATTTTCCAAATTGAGTTAAGTGCATGAATTTAAAACAATAGGTTCAAATAAAACCTAATCCAAAATTATTAAAGATTGGGATATTAATTTCAAGATTATTTATCAATATATATAAAATATATTCAAAATAATAATTTCGATTCCATGAAATTAATATCCATATAGTATACGATATATCCATTTATTGATGAATTATTGATCAAATAGTCTTATGGCCCAATGGTAGCATGTTGCCTTGTCAATTGCCATTAAGCCCCATGTCCCTGGTTCAATACTTTTTTTTCTTAAATTTTTCTATTCTTATTAGGGATAAGGATATAGCAAAACACTACATTATCTAGGATAAGGATACCTTATCCATGCAACGAGAAGGGGGTCTTCAGGTCGGATCTAACCCGCTCCAATCTGAATCAAACCCCATATTTTTTTTCTCATTAATAAAATGTGATTTTTACATCAAAATTCATGAAAAATCATTTCCTAACCATTCCTCATATTATTTTCGTTCAAAAAACATCACAAGACAGAGCAAAATCCACTTCATTTAATACCAACAGCAGGAAAGTAGAACTCAAGCTCTGCCTTTCATTCCAAATAGAGCATTCAAACACAACAGAATAAATAGATCAGAATTCTTACCTCCAGTCATTGCTTGAACAAGTGCAAAGGGGTGATTCTAGCCAAGGGAGGAAAGGTGATAATCATAGACATGGTAGTGGGCAGCAACAAAGGGGACGATAAGGCACTGAAACACAAATTTCTTCATGTATATGCTAATGATGGTTGTGGTTGCAGGTAAAGAGAGAAATGAGAAAGAATGGGAGAACCTATTCTTTGCTGCAGGCTTCACCCACTATAAGACAATTCCTGCACTGGGTTTAAGGTCCATCATTGAGGTTTACCCATGATAATTAATTCATGGTTTAGTCCTTGTTAACTTGTTTAATGATCATGTATGAGTTAGATTGGGCTGTTGTAAAATAAAAGATTAAGATGGTGTTAGGTATTTGCTTTTCTGATCTAGAATTTAAATATATATTCTGCTTATATAATCCAATTTCTAACATTTTGTTAAAAATAAATAAAAAAATTGGAAATAAGATCTAACTTAAAAAGTAAATAATAGTAGGACACAGCCCTCAAAGGGCTTGCATAAAAATGCCTCTTGGAGATTTGGTCATATGTCTAACTTAGTCCTTAAACTTTTTTTTGGTCCAATATTGCCCCGGCCTAACGTTTGTTTCGTAGCTCAAATATGTCCATATCATCAACATAGTGAATAGATGGGCAATCGGGTGTCTAATGTCGTGACATGTCACCCACACGTGGCATAATTTGTTGACGTGTTACGCCGCTGGTGGGTGACACGTTAGCGGCGTTAGACGCCTGTTTGTCCATCTATTCACTCCATTGACGACATGAGTATATTTGAGCTACGGAACAAAAGTTAGAGGTAATATTGAACTCAAAAAATTTTAAAGGCCAAATTGGATTATGGTCAAACATGAGGGGCATTTGTCCAACTTATATCTCAAATCTACGCACTCTTTAAAAAGCCTTAACATTTTTATTGTTAAACCGATTCACTTCATAACATTTTTTTCCATAAAAATAGGATGTTTTAAATCACATTCCTAACCAAAATACCCAATAGCTTATTTTACATCATACACCATATCATAAGAAAAAGAATATTATTTTTTTTCTATGGAACTATATGTCACTTTCAGACAATGGTAATGAAAAAGTGACACTCCAATCAAAGTATATGTTAGAGTTATTTTTCTATGATACTAATTATATATGCATAAATGCCCCAACTTATAGCGTATGTCCATCATCCTTGAGTTTACTGTGCAATTTCCTGACGTTTAATGTCATAGCTCATTCATGCCTCTACCGTCACGAACTTCCATAGATGGACAAATGATCGTTTAAACGTCGTGACATGGAGCACCACCTAGATAGCTCCCATTTGTCCATTTGTGCAAGTTCGTAACGGAAGGGGCATGGATGAGCTACGGTACTAAAGTCAATGACACCTATGAACCAAAAACAACTCAAGAGCTAAATTGATATAATACATAAGTCAGACATTTATGCACTTATCCCTAACAATAATGTTTTTAATTATATTCATCGATTATGACTAATTATATCCTTAGTACCTCCAATTTATTAAGATAGTACCTATGTACGATTATACCTTAAACACAATTATTTTCTATGAAACTACATTGAATCATTATTTTGCATTTTTATGTCTTTTTTACAATTGGTTGAAACACAAATTTCCCAACAAGGTATATCTTGTGATCAATAAAAAACACTACCACTGATGCGTCGAAGACGAGTCCTCGTATAGAATTTTTTTTTTTTTGACAACACCGAAAGTCCGCAGTAGTTAAAATAATAAGCCTACTCAAATAAGCTTTGTGTTGCAGCTCTAATTTATTTCCTGAAAAATTAACATTGTTTGTTTTGACAAATGATTAAAGAGATGCTGCATCAATTGGTGAGCCACTGTCGTGAGTTTAGCAATAAACTCTTTTATGATGTACAGTGTGTAGAGTTAATATGTGTACCAAGTAAGAAGATAGAAAATATTATGCACACACACACACACGGAGGGGACAGGGATTGCTTATGCGGTTCGGCAATTGCCTACGTCCGTGGGGTTGAGCCCAAATGTAAAGTGTTTCATTATATATCAATTAGGTTACAAGTTGGAGTTAAGTGAGACAAGGCTCCCCCTTTCTCACAATCGTCTTCTCCTAACTACCTCATAGAGACATATAGAAATAAGCTCCCCTTATTTTCCATACGCATCTAGACTCCTAAGTGCCCAATCACTCCATCTCTACCGGAGTAACCACATTACTCATCATCAAGGTTTAGAGCAGTACATGCAACAACTATCTTCATATGTGAATAACTTCTCCAGCAAATCTCCTTTGATGTGTGCTCTCCCCATCACCAAGAGAAATGTCTCTGGAGCTTTTTTTTTTAAGTAGCCACTTGGAGATACTCTCCCAATATTATGTAGCTTTATAAGCTTTCTAATATGTCTAAACAAGCCAACTAGAATATTTTGATTTCTTCCAAACTTATCATAATAGGAATGTCTTCCTTCTTGAAAATCTCACAAAAAAAAAAAATCCGATCTCTCTTATTTGACTTCCGTGCAATGTCTAATATTCTTCTAACCTTCCTTGCTCATCACATCAAATATTGACTCTTGGTAAAATATTGGCTCCAAAATCGGATTTTGTTGAATATGGTAAGTTGTGTCACACAGCATGCTGCAACAACTTATGTGACATCAGGTTCTGCTGCTTGAAACATGCCATTTATTTTTGCTTAAGATTGAGAAAACATTCAAACGAACTCCGAGATTGGAATTTGTTTGGCAAAAATAAATAGTATAGGAGAAGCATGTCTTATAAATATTTTCACAGGCCAACATAAGCAACACATTATCACTTTGGAGAGGTACATACCACAATGCTGAATTAGAATACAAATTATGCAACCCATCATAACAGAAAAGATGATTCCCTAAATATCCACCATATAACCAGCAGCCATCAGTGCCAACCAAATACTAAAAAATCAGCAAATATCACATGGCACAACAATCATAGTAAACCATGAGAAAATAAGCAGGCTTCTCTCTAACTCTCAGTTTTCTCCCCTTTCTTTTTGACATAGAAGGCCAAATGAAGACAAAGGAAGAGAAATCACTTTCTTCTTAAAGATCCCACTTCCCAATACAGTTAAGGGAAGTTCCACTTGCCCAAGGCAACTGTACCACACAAAACAGATTATGGAGACATTTTATTTTCAATCTTGACTTTCCTTTTTCTGAATTGTCCATTAGGCTAGTATAGCAAGTTCCTGAAAAAATCAGCAGATAACAGTTTTTTGATGACCTTTTTCCTTCCATGACACATGAGTTTGAGTTGTTGGTGACTAAACAACTTCCTTTAGTGAACTAAACAAACAAGTTGTCATCACATAGCTAACTAATGCTGATAAGGTTTACCTTTAATCCACCCACAAGCAAGATATTCTCTAAATTAGTCATACCTGGAACTTTCAAAGAGCCACAACCAAATGTTATTAGTTCTAAGATGCAAGGTCAGATTTGCCGAAATTCCCTATTACTGGCCATATGCCTAGAGTCGCTAATCGTCGAAATACCTGTTTTTCTTCCACTTTCATCTTTAGTGAAGTGCAGAAGACCAAACACCTCCCATACCTCTTTATTCTCCATACCTATTTAGTCTTTAGATGCTGCATGTGTTGCTCATCTTTGACGATCAAGAAGTGATAAATATCTCTTTCTCATGAGCCCCACCCTTTCTTTTAGTACAGCACCCAGGCCTGCAAAGTCGCCTTCCCCGCGATATCGATATTTA
This sequence comes from Tetrastigma voinierianum, assembly GCA_016808115.1. NCBI lineage: Eukaryota > Viridiplantae > Streptophyta > Magnoliopsida > Vitales > Vitaceae > Tetrastigma > Tetrastigma voinierianum. Next base: position 46,513 of record JAEQBH010002373.1, read on the forward strand.
GCTTTCTGAATTGCTTCTATTAGAGTTAGAGAGTTGATTCCCCATTTTTCAGCCTTAAGCCCTAGTCCTCCATGATCTTTAGTCCTTTTTCCCATTTCCAGAATCTGATCCAAGGATATAGTGTTTCGAATTCAATAAGATATACTTTATTTTGCTTCCACCAGGCAGAGTTTCCTTTTTTCTAGGTATACCTTGTCCCGAATCATATTGTTCTATTTGACAAGTTCCTTTTCTCTGTACGCTTAGGGAAACTTGCTACGTTGCATCCTGGGCTTCAATAAGTGTCTCCACCAGTTTCTCATACATGACCTTATAGGAGTAGACTATCTCTTTATCCGAAATCTCTTTATCATCACTACTTTCAGCTTCTATTTCAACATCTGCCTTAAGTGATGATGTAGCAGGTGAAACGGCACATGGAGGAGAATCTTCTGTTATGGCTAAACTGACCAAGACCATAACTTCTTTGAAAGGCTCTTCTTTGTCTTCTAATTCTTCATCACCGCAAGTCAGTTGTGTGTAGCTTGTTTTTCTTAAGTGGTGTTAGCACATCTCCGCTTCGATATGACCATACCCTTCAGATTCCTCGCACCGACCTTTACTTTTGCTTCGCCTAATGTTGACCTTAAACCGGTTCACTTTAAAAGGAACTATGGAAGGATTAGAAGTAAAATTCGTGTTTTTGGGTTGGTAGGTACCTTTCAATCTCTTGTTCATTTTTTGGCCACTTGGTTTAAGTTCTTCGTCAAGAGAGCCATGGATTTAGCAAGATCATCTCCTTCTTTTTCCTCAACCTATTGTGGTTCAACCTGGAAAGCCACCGTTCTCTTCCTCTGTTTCTTATCTTCTTCAAGCTCAATTTCAAAAGTATGAAGAGAACCAATCAATTCTTCAAGCTTCATCATTTCAAGGTCATTTGCTTCTCCAATAGTAGCCGCCTTATACGCGAACATCTCCGGCAGAGTTCGCAGCACCTTTCGTATGAGCTTTTCTTTAGGAATATTTTCTCGTGATAAACGATTCTATTTGAGATATTTTTATTCTCGCATGATATCGCTTCGATCAAGTTCGCTTTTCCTCCATTCGAAGATTCTCGAATTTAGAGATTAGAAACTTTATTCGTGATCTGCGCACAATAGTGGTTCCCTCAAACTCAACTTGTAACATGTCCCACACATCTTAGGATGACTCAATGGCTGAAATGCTTTTGAATTGTGTAGGACTTACCCCATTGAAAATGGCATTAAGAGCCTCCCATTGTTGGATAACTGCCGTCTTCCTTGTCCGCCAGTTCGCCACTTCTTCGTCTCGACTCGTCTTTGTCAGTGGGAGGAGTCTAGTTGGTTAAGACTGCTTTCCAAGCGAGTTCGTCCATAGCCTTGATGAATGCACACATGCGAGCTTTCCAATACCCAAAATTGGTCCCATCCAACAAAGGAGGACGAACAACCGACCCACCTTCTTTTAGGAGATCCATCTGGAACTTAGAAGTAAACAGTCATAACATTTTGGGATCCACTCGGTATCTAAAAGTGACCCACTCTTATACCAATTGAAAAATTAATGACTTTTGTTATGATAGTGATTCAAGAGATGTTGCATCAACTGGTGAGGCACTGTTGTGAGTGTAGCAGTAAACTCTTTTATAATGTGCAATGTGTAGAGTTAATATGTGTATTGTCACACCCCGATTCCCGGTCCGACCCGAATGGCGGATCCAACCATCCGTGCACGACCGAACTGATCGACTCTTATTTACATATTATTTTTTTTTGAGCCGAACTTGTACCTCAGGCATACAAAACATTTCCCTGTAATAACAAAAATCATTTAGCATATACAAGAACTACCATCGGAGTGTGTCCATCAAAATCTATACACATATACCGAGTCCCATTTACATATACAAAATCAGACTTTTACATTTACAACTCCAGAGCTGAACCTATACAGTGAACCCCTACTAAAGGTGTCGCCCAACAAGATGCGGAAGCTTTCGACTCCGTACTCCACACTCCGATTAAAAACCGCCTAAGCTTTACGCTTAGGGGGAAACATATCTTATAACCTATACTGTTACACATGCATTTATACCCGACCGAATAAAACATATAACGTAAAACATATATCTAATCTTCATGAATTATATAACACTTACATACAATTATCCTTGTAAATAAACTTATGTTTATTCGATCTCTCGATACCTGTGACTCGAACTTATACTTATAACAAACTTATACTTACTCAGATCTTACTCTTATGGCAGACTTATTCTTATTCCGTTCTCCCGTAGGACACATATTTATACTTATCTCCCGTAGGACACATACTTATGCTTGTATCAGACGTATACTTATTCAGATCTCCCAAAGGACATATATATCGGACTTATACTGATACTTGTCTCAGACTTATAATTATTCAGATCTCCCAAAGGACATCTACTTGAACTTATGTCAGACTAATACTTATCCAAATTTCTCGTAGAGTTTTTAACTTAGACCTTATCGAGGTAAATTTAGGTACTACGTAACTTTATACTTATACTGCCTCTATACTCTGTACTACTTGGAGCATATCCTTGTTTTACGGATCTAATACTTGTATTACAGAGCTTATTCTTGTCCTACCAATCTTATACTTGTGTTACAGAACTTATTCTTGTATTTCGGATCTTATACTTGTATTATTGTAGCTTATCTTTGTCTTTTACGGATCTTATACTGTGTTACAAAACTTATTCTTGTCTTAATGGATCTTATACTTGTAGTTACTACATAACTTATTCTTGCATTTCAGATCTTATACTGTATTACATATCTTATAATTTGTATTACTTGAGCATTAGCTCTGTACTCTCCCGATCTTATTCTTGTATTTCGGATCTTATACTTGTATTACAGAGCTTATTCTTGTATTTCGGATCTTATACTTATTTTACCAATACAGAAGTACCCGTAAGTACTACAGAGACTTTACTTGTACAAAAGTACCAGTAGGTACTACAGAACAGATACAGAGGTACCCGTAGGTACATTCAGATCTTTACCATATTTATTTCTTTACTCTTATTATTATACAAGTCGGAACATATGGTACCCAAGGGTACAAAGTAAGGTACAGAAGTATGCTAAGCATACTGGGTCTTAATCATGTACTTTTTGGCATAAGTGTATTCATCAACGTCTATCTACTACATATCTATAGACGTCTACCTAGACCGGGAACCATGAATGAGATGGACGCAGTACACCAGGAACCCGAAGGTATGGTAATGATCGAATCGATACGCGCGTTCGCCCACGCAACGGCGTCGCGAAGACCAGCGGAGTGCCAAGCACCACCGAACGCGCCGCTTCATGCAATGGGCGCGTAGAACATGCAGAGTGCCGGGGCTAATCGATCAGAATGTGCCTGCCCACGCAATGTGGCGTCGAGCATCGCCAGGAGTGCCGCTAATCATCAGAACGTCCACTCATTCATTCTTCGGGCCCTATGGCCATACTATCATATGCTCGAACTCACAACCTATCTTAATCACATTCTGTGTTCATGACATATTGCCTTTCATGTTCATGTTCATGTTCATGTTTCAGTTCGTTTTCATATTTCATATCATATCTATGTTTGGCGAACACCTCTATATATTGCATTTCCTATCTTTCTGCTTCATGTTTGTCGTGATATGGTATCTTCTATACTTGTACGGCGATACCTATGTGTTCACACCTCTATTCATGTATTCTTATTCCCATGAACTAATCGCATTTAGAAATTTGAATCATTACAATTGAATCATTCGAACTCAAATTATGGCATTTTCTCAAACTAGTCGTTGGGCTTCCATTTTACACTTGGGACAGCTCTAGTACTCATTTTTCTTTCAGGGGTCTTAACTTCATATTTGACACTAGTTCTTTTTACTCCCTTGAAGCTAAGGTGCTAAGGGTTCTCCTCCAACTAGAATCACCCAAATCGGAGCACCGAAACTCAAATTATGTCCTAAACAACCTGGACTACTCTATGATCAAAACCGAAACCAGAATTTGGCTTGAACATAGCCCCTCTTTGAGTGAATATTTGGGCCACCTAGAGTCAGAATATGAAGGTACCTATTTGAGAATGTTTGGTTCTCCAAGGAAGTCTATTTAACTAGCAACTTGAATCACCTAAATCTGATAAGAAATGACCAAGTTATGGGCTAAAATGCTTAACATCTGGGCAAAATAGAGCAATGGGCACCAGCATCGCGATTGCACAATCGGCACCGCATTCTCCGCTTAGTACCGATACCACCCCTTGAAAATTTCCCATAATGGTGGTTTTTCTCCCATTTTTCCATATTTTGCTACCCAAATCAACTCAATAATCAATATACACATCAAACCATCTATATTCCATCTTCAGAACCTCTTTTACTCAAATCATCTTTCAATACATATGTTTCTTCAAAACCTTCAAGGAATACTCCCAACAACTCTAATATGGGCTTCAAGTAACCCATACACAAAACCAAACATTAAAGATTTGTTGTGGCTTGTTCTAAACCCTAACCTCAATTACTTCTGAACTTAAAACCATGAATCCAACCTCAAAGGGAGGATTCCATACTCTTGATCCCATAAGAATTCATTCTAGGGTTAGGTTTCTACAACCCATAACCCACAAACATGTATCCATACAAATCTATACAAAGTTCCATACTAAAATCCAAAGATCCATACTAGAATCCATACAAACTCCAAAGATCCATACTCAAGGTTAGATTCCATACCAAAAATCATAGAAATTCATACCTTAAACTTGGCTTCTTCATTTTTCTTTCTCTCTATCTTCTTCCTCTTCCTCTCTACTGCTGTCTCTCAAAAATGAGAGACCAATTAACCTTATACACCTTTTTGAGTTAAGGCCATGTTTGGCCTTTGCATTTTTAACTTCTTTTTCGCATTTTTGCATTTAGGTCCTTTAATTCCTCTCTTTTTGTAAATCAAGTTATGCTATATTCTAATTTAGCCCACACTCTTCTTCTCTTATGACTTTCATATATCCTTTTGCCAAATTACAGTTTAAGTTCTTTGTATCTTGTAAACTTTCCTGCCTTCACTCTCCTTATACTGCATTTAAATCACGAAACATTCAAATTATGCCTACAAAATACCCTAAACATGTCGAAAACGACTAGGGTATATTTCGGGGTGTTACATGTACGAAGTAAGAAGATATGAAATATTATGCACACATACAAAGGGGGCAGAGATTGGTTACACGGTTTGACAATTGCCTTCGTCATGGCTGAATCCAAATGTAAGGTGTTTTACTATATATCAATTAGGTTACACATTGGACTTAAGTGAGACAAGGCTCCCCCTATCTCACAACCGTCTTCTCCTAACTATCCCATATAGAAACGTAGAAATAAGCTCCCCCTTATTTCCCATACGCATCTAGACTCCTAAGTGCCCAATCACTCCATCTCCATCGGAGTAACCACACTACTCATCATCAAGGCTTAGAGCAATAAATGCAGCAACTATCTTGACGTGTGAATAGCTCCTCCAGCAAATCTCATTTTGTGTGTGCTCTCCTTATCACAAGGAGAAACGTCTTTGTAGCTTTTTTTTAAGTAGCCCCTTAGAGATATTCTCCCAATATTATGTGTCTTTATGTTTCCTAATATGTCTCAACAAACCAATTGGAATATTTTGATTTCATTCCATACTTATCATAATAGAATATCTTCCTTCTTTGAAAATCTCACAAAATTATGATCTCTCTTATTTGATTCGTGCAATATTGCCCAATAATCTTCTCTAACCTTCCTTGTTGATCACACTAAATATTGACTCTTGATTTGAAAATATTGGCTCCAAAATCTATTTATTAATATGGTAAGCCATATTACACAAGATGTCAGCAACAACTTGTGCACATCGTAGTTCTACGTTTGAAACATGATGTATTTTTCAAGATTATGACAAGAAATATCTCCAACATTATTCTTTTAGGCCATTTTTTGTTTTCGTAGAATTTGAGAGAAAATGCAAGGGAAATAAAATAGAAAGGAAAAATATAGGAAAATAAAAAATGAAAGAAAACAAAATAGAGTTAACTACGATATATTATTATTTCATTTTCTATTACACTACTTTATTTATTTTTAATCATGAATTTAAAGATTAAACAATTTTAAAATATATAAATTTTAAGTAATTTTAGTTATATTTAATTATTTAAGATTGTCTATTAGACAATCAAGTATAAGAAAATCATTTTTTCTTAGGTTGTGTTTGGTTATTGGAAAGTACTAAGAAAAGAAAAAAATATGAAGGAAAATGATTTTCTTATGTTTGGTTATCTAATGAAAATTTTAAAGAAAATCAAATAAGAATAAAATTACTTGTAGATTTATGTATTCTTAAATTATTTAATCTTTATATTAATGAGTTAAAATAAATAAAATTGATTTGAAATAGAAAATAAAAATAATATGTTTTGTTTTTTTTTGTTTTTTGTTTTTTTATTTTTTATTTTTTCTCCTTATTTTCTTTTCTTTGAATTTTTTCTTAAATTGTTTTAGATACCAAACATAACCTTAGTATTTTTTTTTACTTAATACTTTTCGAGAAACAAACACATATACATTATTTCCTCACTCCAGAGCAAACAGGTGACAGATGTGTCCATCAATATAGATTTTTTGGGGCTGGACAAGACACCTATACAGATGACAGAAAATGGATAAGTTTATGGAAGCCTAAACCAATATGTTTGATATATTATTTTGTGTGGGGTCAAAATAATGAATCTTGGAGTTGACAAAACTTCTTATGCCAATGTCGGCTTTTCATATAATTGCTCCTAATTAAAAAAAAAAATTCTTCAAATGCAACAAGTACATAAATATTCCTAAATCTATAATTTTTTATCACATAGAAAATGTCTTTTAGAGAGACTTCCTAAAATTTTGAATTGAAACAGAGAAATTCATTTAATTTTGAAAATTTTAGAAAGTGTTTATTCAAGAGGTATAAATTCAAAAATTTCGCATTTGTGAAAAATGTCTCTCTAAAAGAAACTCAGTATAAATTCATAATTTTCAAAATTGTAGAAAGTCTTTCTTCAAAAGGCAACTTCAATTAAAATTAAAATTTTTTTTAAAATTTTAGAAAATGTCTCGAGACACTTTATACATGACAAAAAGTATGATAGATTTAGGAATATTTTTATACTTAGTTGCATTTGAAGAATTTCTTTTTATTTTAAGGACAATTATCTAAAAAGCCCCAACGTCGATAGAAAGATAAGGCTCTCAATGATTATTTCTATGATTAATTACCTCATTCTCAAGAGGGTGTCTTTGATGTGGGTGGCAGAAACACGTGTTACAAGTTAGTGCATTCCTTCTTCCTCTCTCTATTTTGATTCAGTCATCAGTTTTGATCAATGTTTAAAATACCAAACCAGAAAACCTTTCAATCAATGTTCCGATCTGTTTTGATCGTTGGTTTACCCTTTGGGCCGGAGTGCCATTTGAACCAACCAAAAATCGCTTGAACCGACGGTTAAGCTGGTGGACCGCACAATTCTCTATGAACCGAGCAATCCGACCCAACCATTTAAACTCCTAAATAAAATTAACTAATAGAGTCAATCAACCCAACCCAAGGTAGAATTTGGGGGCCAAATCAAACAAAACATTTTTAGCATCTAAGGCCTAGCCCAAGAACCACTTGTATCCATTAGAGTATGGAAAGAGTATATAAACCAATATGGGGTTTCAAGGTTGAGAAATTACATAAACCAAAATGGAAAGAGTATATAAACCACATCCATTTTGATGTGGGACATGTTGATAGGTTTCAAGATTAAAAGAAAATGTCGAGCAGAGTCAACTTGGGTCCTCAAGTTACAAAGGTAGGTTATTAAACCAATATGCTAACTTGAGTTTTCGTAATTGTTTGCAAACATATTTAAATATCCGTTTCTAACAATAATTACAATATAAATGTAACATATTTTTTTCATTTTCAATAAATTTTATATTTCAATATTAAAATGTTATGTTTTCATGAAATTTCAAATACTACATAGAGAGAATTATGTTTTATAAAGAAATTTCAAAATTCTTCTTTCAATAAAGATTTATATTTTCAATAAACTCTCCCTTTATAGTATTTGAAATTTATTATTTTAATAAAAGTTAAAATATTGATACGACTATGTAAAAATGAATAAATAGCAATATAAATATTTAAAATAATTTTAGATTTAAAAAATTTTTAAATTATATATTTATGACGTCACTAGTTCAACCTATTTGACTACACGGCCTCGACTAGCCAACCGCGAACCCAGAATCCTTCCGGCTTAGTCATCGACCGGTTTCTTAAGACATTGGTTTTGGATCCGCTCGTACTCTGATGAATAAAATTTTGAATCTATTTTATTCGGCTCTTGATTTGTGCTTGTCTTTTAAATCAATTGAGTAAAATAGGAGTCAATAAATTAGTTGGATTTTTACAAATCCAGTTTCAGTCCCTGCTTCTCGCCATAAGTAAAAAGTCTCTGTTATCGATTATTATTTGAGCAATAAACACCTATTTTTTTCTATTTTGTTCCGCTCTGTTTTAAGTTATGTTTCAACCTTGGTATTTTGTGTTTGTTACATGGTATCAGAGCCAGGTTGCTCTCAAGGTGTTTGACAAAATTACTTCAGTGAAGTTCCTACCTTGTTCAACATTTTACTAAGGTTTCAAGATGAATAGAGTGCCGACCATCCTAAAATGACTATTGAGAAGTTTACTGCACAACTATCAATATTGGCAATTGTATACGGAGGCCTGTCTTCAAGGGCAAGATTTGTGGGACCTAGTTTCTGGTGATGACACTTCCAGAAGACACTCTACAGCTTGCTGATGCAAGACAAAAATGGAAGATAAAGTATGGAAATGCCTTGTTTGCACTCAGAACTTCAATCAGCAAGGAGTATATTAATCATGTCCATGAGTTGAATTTGCCAAAGGAGATATAGGATACTCTTGAAAGACTGTTCAACAGAAAATACAACATTGTACTGATTATTTTTAAAGGTTAAGACTATGTTTGTAGAAATTTTAGATTTGGGCAGTGAAGAACTAATAAGCAAAGCAAGATTAATGCGGTGTTATTTTATTCATGGTTTGAGAAAAGAATTCATGTCATTCATCTCCTCTATTCAAGGGTAGACGAACCAGCCATCTATTGTCGAATTGGAGAATTTATTGTCTAACCAGGAAGCTCCAGTTAAACAAATGACTGGAAAACATGTTCTTGATGTTGAAATGCACTCTTTGCCAAAGACAAAAAAGTAAAGAATGTGCATAAACACTTGTCCCCTGGTAGTAAGTATAAACATGTAGAGGGAGATAACTGGAACACCTCCAAAACCAATGTGTTATCGATGTAGAGTGTGGGACACATGAAGTCGAAATTGTCGGGCAAATGATAGTATGTAAAAGGTGGAAACCTATGCATATTAAGCCAAATTGTCATGTTAAACTTGGTGGAATCAGAAGTCAATGCAGCACATGAAGCTAAAGAAGCTAATGAGCCAAAGTGGGAAAAATGTCTTTCGGTTGAGTAATCAATCGAACTGATAATATTGCATCTATTATCCATCAAAATGACCCAAATGTAGATGCTACTATCTGCATTGATTATGAGAATGAGAGGATTGTTGATTTGGCTGTAATACATCATGCCACCGAAGATGATAATGGTTTTTATGATGTTCGCCCCCATCTAAGAAAGCGAGTGATCGTGATTACTGATAATTCTTTTACAATGTTGATAATTCGAAATGGTGAAGGCCTTATAAGGTATCCCATGTTATCGATTATTAGTTGAGCAATAAACACCTATTTTTCTAGTTTGGTTCAGCTCTGTTTCGGCCTTGGTATTTTGTGCCGCATTACAACGCAATCCAAAATTGAGGTGGACAAAATGGAATAATTCTTTTTTAATAAAAATGATATATGAGTGAAAGACAGAAAATAGCAAGTTTAAGTTTATTAATTTGTCTTATGTGACTCACGTGTTATTTGTAGGTACAATTGATGTTAGAATATGTCTCAAATTCCTGATTTGTATTAATTTATTTACAATTTATACATACAATTCCTAATTGTTATATTAAGTTTTCTTATAGAATAAGGATAAGGAAAACTTTTAAAATATCCCTATAAATATTTTGGGTCACGAGTGAAAAGTCACACGTAGACGAAACAGAAAGCGCTATTCATCATAAGTGCGTAGACGTAAGTATTGGAAGAGACAAGCACTCTTAAGTATAGATTTTTTCATATAGCGGGATTCCTAGAGTTTTATTATTTTCGTGATTTTTCCGATCGTCGTAATATGTCAACTCCCAATTGCATCTGCTTTCAAGAATAGTGGAAGATCTCTTTTATAGTGGGATTCCTATAATTTTATTATTTTGTGATTTTTCCTAATTGTTGTAATAAGTTGATACTCCTAATCTTGTATTCCGTTTTCAAGAATAGTGAAAATATTCTTTCTCATCCATAGATGTAGGCATAATTGACCGAACTACATTAAAACCCTTGTGTACCTTTATGTTGATTATTTTGTCTTTGTGTTCTTGAATTGATATTCTCATCATGTATCAAAGCTTCCACGATTCGTAACAATTGACATTTTATTTTGTATGCAAATGCGTGGGGTGGACAAAATATTTTATATTATGGTTTACTATGTTTAGATAACAAGTATTATATTTACATATCGTATATCATTGGAAAATATATAAAATAGCTACATGTTTAATAATTTTTACACTTTTTTAACTAAAAGCTATAATGTCGTTTGTTTTATATACATACAGAAGTGGAAATTTAAGTTTACTTTTTTTTTTTTAAAGTTGATACTTCAATATATTTATATTCTAGTTGTTCAACTTACAAAAGACTTTCCGTATGATGCATAATTGGAGATTAAGTTTAATATTTAATTTTGAATATTTGAGAGTAATATATAAGATTAAAACATGCTTTTGTTCATAAGGAAACAATTACGATTTTTGGATTGCATATATAATATTTTAGAAATTGTTAATAATGCATTTTAATTTTGAAAAAGAACTATTTGAATATGGTGGTGTACGTTATACGCGGTGTCACAGAAGATGTCTCGACATTGAAGATATATTAAGACATTTTGTTGAACATTTATCAGTAAATATAGTGTTATATATAAGAGAAATCAGGTAAAAGAGAAAAGTGGTACATAAAGTTTTGTTAACGCGGCTGTGCTTCAAACCAGGTGTGCGATTCTATAACTGATTGGAGTGCATGACACCAAGGAGTTCTGGAGAAACATAACCTTTACCACTGCTAGACACTTCTTGTGAAGCTTTTTACCACATGTTATGACACTGTTTATGGCACTGCCCATCAAAGTCTCTAATCTTTGTGACACGTGTCAGGATCATAGTGCTTCTTTAAACAATTGAATAATGTGGTGAAGTTTTGCTTAAAGATATGAATGCAACAAGCCCAAACAAATTTGTTGGCCCATATAATTCTAATTTTTAAAAATAAAAATAAAATTACTAGTAAATTTATATATTCTTAAATTATTTAATTTTTATATTAATGAGTTAAAATAAATAAAATTGATTTGAAATAGCAAATAAAAATAATATGTTAGGTTTTATTTTATTTTCTTTTTATTTTTCCCCCTCATCTTCTTCCCTTTGCATTTTTCCTTAAATTTGTTTAGATACCAAACATAACCTTAGTATTTTTTTTACTTAATACTTTCCAAGAAACAAACATAACCTTAGTATACATTATTTCCTCACTCCACAGCATGGATTACAAAATCGGAAATATCAGCTGATATATTGGATATCGGGCAACACTGAAGCGATATTTGCAAATGATGATCGGTTGCTTGAATTTCCGGTATTATGTCAGTAATATTGCCGATATATAAGCTATATATCAGTTGGGAGGCATATCGACATTAAATTTCGATTTTTCTACCGATTTTCCTCAGAAAAATTGCAAAAAATAAATAATAAAAAACGTTGTTTGATGGCAAGATTCATCAAAGAGAGGATAGAAGAGGAAGAAAAAAGGAAGAGATGAAAGAAAAAAAAAAGAGCAGAAGATGGGAATATGGGAGAGAGGAAGTCTCGTGGTCGCTGGGAGAAAAGAAAAAGAAGACGGGAGAAAAGGAGTCAGATGCATGAGAGAGAAAGCTTCAAAAAAATATATTGTGACTTTTAGGGTTTAAGAGAAATGAATGATTGGAGATTTGTTTGTGAAGTTTGGATAATTTAGATAAAATATTTTAAAAGAAGATGATGAATTGATCGGCTAAAAGGCCCAAATGATTTTTTTTTTGAAAAGAAAAGGGCCCAAATAATTTTAAAAAAATTAGAATAGCTATTTTTTTTTTATAATTTCAATTTATTTATCCAAACGAGTTTTATAGTATAATATTTGTTTAAACAAATTGAGAGTTATAATTTTCCCCATATATTATAAAATCTGAATTCTTACTTGATACTCTAAAATATGAGAATATTATAAGAGAAAAAGATATTATTAAAAGTCTATTAACACTAAAAAACTATTTATTTTTTCTGGTGTTTAAGATTATTTTTTGTTTAACTTAATAATATTACTTTAAAATTATTTTTGTTTAACTTTAACTTAATAATATTACTTAATATCAATAAATTATTTTTAGTTATAATAAAAAATTAAATATCTCTTTTATTTAGCAAAAAACATGAATTTAAGTCTATTGCAAAGTAATCTCTATTGTCTAGAAGAAGTGTATTTTTATTTATTTATGTTATTTATGTTATTTTTATATTTTTCAAGTATTTTTATTAATTTTTACTCTAGTGATATTCATATAAAAATATTCATCGATATATCTTCGATAAATCCGATATATTCGTAAAATTCAAGTACGATATATCAATATTGATATTTTGATCCAAAAATAGATGCTAGTGGCATAAATGTGTCCAATCATCAATATAGCTTTTTTGGGCCTGGACTAGACACTTCGTGCATATGACAGAAAAATGATATGTATAGAAGTAAAAAAAGATAAGTTTGAATGGGGTCAAAAACCAATATGTTTGATATATTATTTTGTGCGGGGTCAAAAATCAATATGACTCTTGAGAGTGGACAAAACACATTATGACAATGTGGGGGCTTTTCCAACAGTCACCCTTAATTAAAAAAAATGTTCAAATGCAATAAGTACATAAATATCCCTAAATCTACCACTTTTTTTTGTTTAAAGTATTTATTCAAAAGACACTTTTTAAATTTTTGAATTTAAACTTTCGAAATTCAGTTAATTTCGAAAATTTTAAAAAATTTCTTGAATAGACATTTTCAATGTATTTTCAAATTTTTTAAAATTGTCGTTTGTTCTATATACATATAGAAGTGGAGTTTTAAGTTTAATTTTTTTTTCAAAGATTATACTTCAGAATATTTATATTCTAGTTGTTCAACATACAAATGTCCTTCCCTATGATACATATTTGAGATTAAGTTTAATATTTAATTTTTAATATTTGAGAGTGATATATAAAATTAAAACATGTTTTTTGTTCATATGAAATAATTAAGATTTTTGGATTGCATATATGATATTTTAGAAATTGTTGATAATGCCTTTAAATTCTGGAAAAGAAAAGATTTGAATATGTGGTGTACGTTATAATGCGGTACTTGAAGATGTCAAACTTATCAGAAAATATAGTGTTGTATAAGAGAAATGAAGTAAAAGAGAAAAATGGTATATAAAGTTTTGTTAACACTGTTCAGCCAAACCTACGCTGGCGATTCTACAATTGATTACTCTTCATGTACAACCTAACGAGCACCTCTCCTTTCCCGTAGAGGCATGATACCAAGGAGTTCTTGGAGAAACAAAATCCTCTACCCATATTGTGACACTTCTTGTGAAGCTTACCACATGTTATAAACAGTACTGTTTATGACAATGCCCATCAAGTCTCTAATCTTTGTGACATGTGTCAAGATCATAGTGCTTCTTTAAACAATTGAATAATGTGGTGAAGTTTTGGTTTAAAGATATGCCACAATGCAACAAAACCCTAAATAAATATAGTTTGCATGGGGCATGTTTCAGCATGAAGAAAGGACTTTGAAAGGGAAGACACTCTGTGGACTCTAGCGAGAAAGAAAAGCTTAGGCTTTGTTTGGTTCCTAGAATATTTGAGTGAAAATGCAAGGGAAATAATTAAATAGGAAGGGAAAGTATAAGAAATGAAAAAATGAAGGAAAATACAAATAAAGTTAAATCCGATGTATTATTTTTATTTAATACTTCCAACCAATTTATTAATTTTAACTCATCAACATAGTTAAAGATTAAATACTTTATGAACAATGATGATTAAGTACATCTGCCCAAACAATCAGAACAACAACCACGCATTATAATTATAGCAAAGTGCGTGAAACAAATACACATTTATAATAAAGGAGGCATACAAATAGAAAATCAAGGATAAACCTCGATAAGGGACCTCAAACCAAACATGGGTGTTATCTTGTAGTGACTGAAACCAGCATCTAAGAAAAGCTTCTCCCATTCTCTCTCCTCCCTCTTCCCGTGAACAAAACCATCACCCATCAGAACAACTGTGTTTCTCTCTGACTGAAGTGATCTCCTTGGTCCTTTATCATGACCACGTCGATGATAATCACCTTTCTCCCTTCTTGCTCGGAATTGCTTCCTGCATCGCTTTAGCATTTTTCTACGCATTCCCTCACGCCCCAGTCATTATCCACTGGTCATTTGGAATTTGTGTCAGTAAAATTAGAAAAAACAAATGTTAGGGGAACAAAGTGTTAGGAATGGAAAATTCAATAAGTTTATGCTGAACATCTACCATTAAAGTAAGGGAGACATTTTGAGGGAAAATCCAAAATAAAACCTATATGGCTTAATTCCAGCCGATAATATCGCATCTATAAGAGGCAGTTTGGAACCCCGAAATTATTAGTGAAGGAAAAAAAATTTCTCATATTTGGTTTCACTATGGAAGATATAAAAAAAATTCAAATATAATTAAAATTCCTCAAAATTTTATATATTTAAGAAAAAAAATTATTCCTTATATAATAGAGAGAAAGGAATAAAATGAGTTCATATTAACATAAAAAATTAATTTATTAAGTTTGAACCGATTTCTTATTTTCTTTCACATTTTCTTTTCCAATTAATTTTCTTTTATTTTCTTGTACTCTTTAGGGCTAAGCAAAAGTCATTATATAAACTTAGAACACACCTTTCATTAAAATTGCATCTCCAGGAGGAAATGGCCTCAACATATCACCCGCTGAGTATTTCTTCAGTTGTTGCTCCTCTGCAACCGGCAAACACGTGGTACTCCAACACCGTGCAGTTCATGTGCGGGAATGCGTTGGCTATGGCCTTAGCCACCCTTCCCGTGCCGCCGCCGACATCAACCAATGAGTTCAGCCCCTCGAATACGCCCTTGCCCTCCTTACCAGCACAGTAGACACTAAGCGAGCATCACAAGCCATGGCTTCATTGAATAAATTGTTGAACTGAGGTTCATGGCCGACATAATCCCAAACGGAACGCTCATAAGCTGTGTGAAACGGACTGGGATCATCATCATTTTAAAACTACATTCACATAATCCCATGGCTTAGTGAAAATTGGATCGAGCATGACAAGCAAGAATGGCCTCATGCTGAAGGATTCATCCTTAAGAAGGATCCTAGAGTGTACCTGTAAGCACAAACCCTCTTTCTTCCTCATTCTGTTTGGACTCTTGGCCAAAAGAACCCGGAATGATAAGAACATGCATGACGGTAAACATACTGGTCTTTCTAGTGCACCTGGAGTTTAGCAAACCAGCTCGGGGTGAGCTGCGCTTGCCATGGGTGTGGATGATGTCTGGAATGCCAAGTTGAATAGCATATTTCAGGAATAGAGCGATGAAATTGAATATAAGGATTCCAGACATGAGCTTGAGCTTGAAACAGCTCACATTTGATATCTCAACATTTGGTATCCATATATGTTTCACACTGATATTTTAGTTGCTGCTAATTCTACACATTCCAATGCTGTAAACTGATCAACCTCTTTATAGATATCACGTGGGGCGTTGAAACTCATGTTGTAAAAGATAAGGTCTAGTGTATTATTTTGTGTATGTGTACATGTGATGGAAATAATATTTTTATAAATTAATCGATGGGAAGTTTCTTTTATGAAA
Organism: Tetrastigma voinierianum; assembly: GCA_016808115.1. NCBI lineage: Eukaryota > Viridiplantae > Streptophyta > Magnoliopsida > Vitales > Vitaceae > Tetrastigma > Tetrastigma voinierianum. The sequence goes on from JAEQBH010002373.1 coordinate 62,834, forward strand.
AATGGTATTTAGGATCAGGTAGTAGAAAGATAAGGTTGGAGCTTGGAAAGCCTTCAAAATACCTTCCAAAATATTTTGTGTTATTTCTCTAATATGTAAAGCTGAAGACCCCCTTTTGGATACAAGCTCGTATGTTATATAGTAATTATGGGGATACATCACAGACGATTAAAAGGTGGGCAGTAATGCCACAATTAATATATAACGCTTACGTTATGCATATTAATTACGACCTTCATGAGTCTCCTACCCAATAAGTCTCTGTCAAATTTGAGCCATCCACATGACTGTCACATGAGGTCCGACGTATCCCATTCCACTAGTCCCCTTAGCGTCATTGCAAGGCATTAGGGTTGGAATGATGCTATACTCCTGGGTCTTTGTGCTCCACAAAAGACATTATTGCATTGACATCTCCACGATCCTGCTTTGTATCAGTGGTGGCTCTTGATACGACTTGCAATTGGCCTGCTCATCAACTTGATCTATGCACATGCCTTGGCTTCTGCCCACTTCGTGAAATAATCAAGGGCTACCAAGATGAATTTTTGTTGACCTGTAAATAGGGGTAACGGTCCCACAATATCAATACCTCATTTGTAGAGAGGTCATAAACTTAATGAGGAGTGCCATAGCCGCGAATGAATACAAGCAAATTTCTATCGTATATCAATTCTTCATGAATAGCTTGGACTTCCAACTTCATCGTGAGGCTTAGTAGAAACCCTGTCATGACATAACATCTGCTGTTAATAGGGTAATTGCAAATGCTCTCCGTGGACTTGTTCAATGATCATTTCATCACGAGGGGACACATCTCTAGTATGAACTAGAAATGACCTGTTCAGATGAATATTGTTGCATCGAAGGTGTAGAACTGCTACTTCAGCTTTTGTTTTCAACCATTGCCTTCAGACAAGGTCCCGTCAAGTAAAAAGGAGATAGATATCTGTGAGTTTCTAGTTTGACTTCCGTGAAGATCAGTCTGCACATTATACGAGATGGATGGTCCATTATACTAACTCATATGGCAAGGTTAAGTTTCACTTGATACAATTCACTAGAGAGTCATCCCATTCGATTTTCTGCTCAGGACATGGACCACCATGAACTGAGTGAATCACCATTGCACTGTGCCAACTTCAAACATTGTCTGATTCCTATTTTATTCTATTCCCAGAATTGGGATGCTACTACTCAGAGTCACATTGAGCCCAAGTTTGTGACTTGTGAGTTCCTTAGCTAGTCATAGCTCGAGCAAAAGACACTTCGTATTCCAATCTCCTGCAATATCACCGAGGCAAAGAATGGATCCCACCTCATGAGCAATGGGATGTTTCTTTAGACAGAATCATACCGGCTCCTCTCCACTCAGACTTCCAGATAACCATCGTTTAAGGATCCAACGTCTCACCGGTGGCCTAATGACATCTAACTTCTAATTATAAAGTCAGCAAGTGACTTGAATCTTTAGCAAATGATCTCTATGCGACGTACTGAGGTACAAATCACTTTAACTCAACAGCCTACCGTAGAGCTGTGCCAAAGCATCCGGCTCAGGAGAATGGCCTGATCGTGGCTAGTCAGAAGACGACAGCGTGTTTTAAAGTTAGCAGCTAGCCTTTTGTCACAGACCTGAGGGCTTAATGAATTTATCTAAGTTAGCGCACTAGTTTCCTCGTGATCTGTTAACATCTTCGCTTGGCTGTGGTAAACCAAATTTCTACTTGCCATCTCTGGTCTCCGACTGCACTCAGTTACGTCACTCATTGTAGCAAGGCAAATTTATATAGGAGCTCCTCACATCAACAAGCTAAGACAAAGATAGAGGGGATGCGATAGAGCAGCGCTCATTAAGATTTTTGGCCCCTGTCCTTAAGGTCATTTCTGTGTTATAAAGAATACCACATCATCCGAATATTTTGGATTAATCTCATGAGCAACACCTCAACTCACCTATGAGCGCTTTTGTATCTATTTCCTCTCGTTGCAGGTCAGACCATGGCTTTAATTTTGGTTTAAGGGGCCATTTCGATTCTTCGCTAAATCCAAGAACCCTAGGAAATTCTCAAATCAAACCCCAAAACACCAACTTATCCGGTTCAATCAGAACGATGCTTTCATCAATTGCAACGCCAGGCACTAAAATGATCTCGAGATTTCAACCTTACCAATATGTCATCGATATATGCTTCCATGGTTTTACCCAACAGTTCAAATAGATTATCATGTATCGATAGGCTCTGGCATCTTTAGACCAAAAGGCATCACATTTGTAAATAATACATCCCCTGGAGTTATGAAGGCAGGTTCACTAATCATGGATACAAGAACTCCAATTGTAATATATAAGGTCTAGAAGATAGAGTTGGTGACCAAATATTGTGATCAACACCTTATCACAGGTAAGGAGTTAGACTAAAGTATCATTCAAAGAATAATTTATTTATACGCTCCATTTGCCATTTTCTTAAACAACCACGACGCTGGACAACTTATCCATGCACAAATTTCTATGATGAAGCCAGCGACCAAAAGTTTGTAAACTTCATGTTTTATAACTTCTCGGCACACTAGATGGAATCGTCTTAGCTTATGTCATATCAACTTACACCTTCTGAAGGTTAAGATAGTTTTAAGCCATAGTACGAGAAACGCCGGACATGTTGGTGTGGGACCATGCAAAAACATCAGCGAACTCTTGTAGAAGTGATAACAAGACAAATTTCTTGGGTTTAGGAGGTTCCTAGGGCTAACCCGCCGGGGCCTGATGCGTAGTGACAGTCAGTAAGGGCTTCCTTATAACCATGGAATCCCCGTCGCAACGCTTCCCCGGAAGCCGTCATTACATTTGTCGCATTTCACTTTCCATCGCTTGACCTCATAACAAGCCTCTAACTACCCCATCGCTTATCAATTTGGCCGACCTGAGTTGGAAGCTGAAGGTTATCTGGGTGGTAAGTGGAAGGCAATGTTTTCATTACATGAATCCATGTGCTAGCCTCTAAATGACGCTGAACATAGTCACCAATCAATTATGTGAATTCAAAATTTTCAAAAATCCAACTTTTGTACCTTCTTACCTGTTTTAGTTGTTGTCATTTGTATGTGGTTTTTCATTCTATTTGCTTTGTATCTCATATGATATGATTCCTTACTTCAAGTAGAAGGTCATTTTTGAATAAAACATTTGAAATGCATGTGGAGTGGATTGGACCAGTATGAAACCAAAAATTCACTGATCAGTGCCAGAAACGCAAATTCAATGAACTGAAAATTTTCTAGATCTGATGATAAACTATCTCATCGTTGGAATTTGTCTTCACAAACTTAGCACCTTGAATTTCGCTGTCGATTTTAAGAGAGTTGGCCAAAAGCAAAAGCCAGATATCGATGTTTCATGACATGGTAAGTATATGGTGCACTGTGTGAATGACTCACTATTGAGCCAACACTACAACAATTGACACGACTTCAATGAAAATTCAGGTAATATAAACAATTCGCCGGTAATTAAATTACCACAATGTCAATAACTATTTCCCTCTCGAGGTTGCTGTTTGTAACAATCACCGACGGAATCAATCCAGAGGTAAATTCACTGCTGAAATTCCATCGGCAAATGTGAAAAGCAGAGTGTTGAGAAACTCCAATGGGGACCAAATCACCAAAATAAAAACTTGGTGCAACATGTCAATTACCCACTAAAGTCCATTATTTTGTTTCACTAAACTATGAAAATATATTTCAAGTGGGTTTTAAACTCCGCATCTGAGGGAAAACATGGAGGATCCGCTAAGCAACAATGACTAATGTTAGATAAATTGAAAATATTATATATCATTCATCTGACTTGTTATATTAATTGCAAAATAAGCATATATATATATATATATATATATATTAGTTAGAATGATAATTAATTTTAATTCTTTTGGATATATTAGAGTTTAAACATTAAAATTATTTCATTTATAAAATTTAAAATATTATTATAATTACACTTATATTTAATAATATCAAGTATTAAAGATAAATATTTCAAAAAGTATCAAAGAATAAAATTTACCTACGAAACACTTAGTCGGTAATGTTAAAGTAGGTATTGGATGACCAAATGGAAAATTACCTACGGAACACTTCCGTCGGTAATTTTCCGTAGGTATTCTGTCGGTAAATGGAAAATTACCTACGAAACACTTCCGTTAGTAATTTTCCATAGGTATTCTGTCGATAAATGGTACCTAAAAGTTGGCGCCTATATATAGCGAAAATTATCTGAAACAACTAGTCGATGTAATTTTAAAGTAGGTGATACGTCGGTAAATGGTACCTAAAAGTTGGCGCCTATATATAGCGGGAAAATTACCTACGGAACACTTCCGTCGATAATTTCCCTTAGGTATTCTGTCGGTAAATGGTAGCAAAAATGTGAAAAAAATAATATGCTTTGTTAAAGTCGATATTAAAATTCGGTAATTACCATGAGAATTTAATCGTGGTAATTGTTGTCGATGGCTGTTAATTTCTTGTAGTGCAAGTGTTAAGTTGAGGAAATAACGGGAAAGATAAAACAAGAAAAAAAAAATAAGGAAACGAAAATAATAATACTAATAATAATAATAATAATAAATAAATAAATAAATAAATAAAAGGATAAAAGTAAAAAAAAAAGGAAACAAATAGAGGGAGGAAAATGGGGAGAGTGAGAGGAGAAAGATAAATTTTCTTCTTTTTTTACTTTCTTTCGCCTCTCTTTAAGATCTACGGAAATCGGACTGTAGGTTTTCGTCGGAGCAAAAGGAAAAGTCGGTCCACGTATCGAGAGCTACGTGTGGGTACCAAAATATTAGAGTTTCGTCAAACTCCACGAGGTAGGAAATTTTCTTATTTGAATTATTTCTAGCCTAAAGGCCATTTAATGGTTTGGGATTTGCTTAGAGGCCATGAGAAGTTGTAAATTTCAGTCCCAAAATTTTGGGGCCCGAGAGTATAAGGCCCAGGGCCCCATTTCGGATAGTCATTGAATTCTGAGGCTTGTTTTTCGAGGATATTAGGCTGAATTTTTCGGGTTGTTTCGAACCAGTTTGGACAAGATTTTCTGAACTATTTTCGGGCAGTTTGGGACTGTGTTAAGGCTTGGTTTTGATCTCGGGACTGATGTCTTTGGGTTTTGTGGTGTGTTTTGGTATCCCAATAATTCGGTGACGAACCATAAAGGGACCAAGAGGTGCCCTGTTTTCTATAGGTCTGAGATTTGGGTTATTTTATGTGTTATTGTTAGAAAAATAAATAATATCTTGTGTGTGCCAAATTCGTATTGTATATTGCTGGCGTGATATATTAACATGGAAAATGTGATAAATGGAAATTATATATAGGAAATATAATTATCCGAAATTTATAAATGTTGCATGTAGCTCTTATTATGCATGTAGCATGACATAATATGAAATGACATATTTGCATTTAATATGCATGGGACATCACGTCAAGTAGGGTGTGAGTGCATGGTTTGGGTCGACACTGTGTTTGGTGTTCGACCATGGTAAATCGACACTATGTTTGGTGTTCAATAATCTGTCATGGGTACAGGGTAGATTGACACCTTGTTTGGTGTTGATGGTGGGCTCGGTAACATGGACTACGTCCAAAATGAGTGGTTTTGAGGTTATCGGAGATTGTCTAGTGCTTTTGAAAGAAAATGGTTATCAAAGATTGCCCATAGCTTATGAGCTGTTTCGGAGAATGTAGTGCAATCCTCCAAAAGAAGCTCCCACAAAAATTTCAAGATTCGGGTAGTTTTGCTATACCATTCTCTATCGGGAACTCATTATCAGGTAAAGCTCTTTATGACTTGGGGGCAAGTATCAATTTGACGTCGCTCTCATTGTTTAAAAGGCTGAAATTAGGGGAAGAAAAAATGACTACAATCGTGTTACAATTGGCTGACCGATCGTACAAACATCCATGAGGAGTAATTGAAAATGTCTTGGTAAAAGTGGACAAGTTCCTCTTCTCAACAGACTTTGTCATCTTAGACATGGAAGAAGATGATAAGGTCCCAATCATACTTGGTAGACCTTTCTTAGCTATTAGAAAAGCTCAAATTAATGTTCAAGAGGGTGAGCTTAAATTGAGAGTTCAAAGAGATGAGGTCATGTTCCATGTATTTCAAGCTATGAAGCATCCGGATGACGAAACTAATGACGACATAATTGAGTCTAGTCACAAGGAGAGCATGCATGGCGACTTGGCAAATTGCAAGGATATGATTAGTGCAGTAAAAAGGAAAAAGATAAAGATATAAAGAAAGACACCTAGGGAGTTGATGGTGTGGGAGAAAGTATATTCCATCCCCCATGAGAAATGCATTAAAGCACAATGCAGATTTGTGAGTACTTCCGTTATTTTGAGAACAAACATTGAGAGGTCGTCGAGCTAACGACATTAAACTTAGCGCTACCCGGGAGGCAACCTAGGCTTTGTGAGAATCTCGTTTTCCATTTGGTTTCTTTTATCTTATTTAATTTGTTTGATTGTTTATTTTTTTTTTCGGGATTCTTAGTATTTTCTATGTGTTTTTGTGTTTTAAGTGTTTCAAGTCCAATCGAGAATCGAAATGAGTTAAAGTGACTGGAGTTGAATTTTTGGCATATTGTAAAATAATAATAATAATATTAAAATAAAAATAAAAATAAATTCCTTAAGTTTGTTATGAATAAATTTCCTTTCTTGATCTTGGGCTGTTCTTTAGTTTTGTTTTTCAGGTTTTTGGAGTTCAAAGCTGGCCATGGAGGTGGAGATTCTGGAAAAATAGAAGTATATAGCATCCTGGAGGCTCAAAGAAAAATCTTTTTCCCCACTTAAGTTCCCTATATTCTTCCTATTTTCAAACCTCGCCCCTCATTGGAAAATAAAAGATAACCTCTCTTAATACCTTTACCTCTTTTAGAAACCAGCCCAACCCTTCTCCAACCCCTTCATCTTCATTTTGAAAGCCATGTAATTATAGAAGTTGTTAAGGGTTAATTTTTATGATGTTCTTGAAGCTTAGAAGATATTTAGTTGAATAATAAAGAACATCAAGAGGAGTTCGCCAAGTTGTGCAACACTTACTGAGATTGTGCACTCTTTGCACTTACTTCATGGAGAAAAAGACACAACTTGCATTTCGCAAGCAAGTCATATTCATTAAAGCAACTTTCAAAGGCATAGCACTCTCGGGAATTTTGTTATCCTTTCTTTCGCGTGAGGACAATATTCATTTCAAGCTTCGAAGTGTGAATTCAATTTTTTCAAAAGTCCAACTTACCTGTTTTAGTTGTTAGGTCATTTGCATGTGGTTTTCTTTCTTTATTCTATTTGTTTTGTGTCTCATATGAGTGAGTTTGATGCCTTGTTGGCTAGTCATTTTTTAACACAAACATTTGAAAAAGGGCAAGTGTAAAGTGGATTGGACCCTTAAGTTTTTTTAATAATTTGAAATTGTGTGCTTACTTGGTATGGGTGCCTTAGCTTAGTCACCCCCTTGTGTTTCAAGAAGCTATTTCTTAAGAAATCTATCACACACGTACTTTTGATCTCCCTTATATACTTTGGTGTTGAATCCCTTTGCCATGAAGTCAGTTAACCTTAAGGATTGTGATTTGTGAATGGTCAACCGCGTAAAAGGATAGCGGGTGATATCGACGCGACGCGGGTCCTGTCCTGTGTAGGCCATCTGGTTTGTCTGATCCTGCACGTGCGTCTTCTTGTGAAGGGCTGCTAAGGTTGAGGTTGTTAAATGAATCTAAAATTAAAAGGTGCTTGGATTGGATTGGATTGGGCCAGACTCCGTTCCCTGGTAGTCGCCTTTATTCATGTCGGTGATGTGGCGGCACTGCACTTGCAGCGACCGGCGACCTTCTTCCTTCTTGCTATGAGGTCTTGCTGATATGAATTCCCCTTTACGGCGGTCTTAACTCTTATCGGTATATGTGGGTTCGGAAAATAAATTTTTTACAATGAACAACTGACCGTTAAAACTGATCCAACAACTCATACAAATACATACATACATACATATATATTTTAAAAAAACCTTTATTTGTAATGCTTTATTTTAATTGTTCTTTTTTTTTAATCCATTATTTTAATTGTTCTTTATGTTAATCTTTAAAACATATTTAAATCTATATTACTAATTCTCAAACTTCATCTCCTGATACTTTCTATTCTAATTCAATTTTAGTTTCCAAAGCAAAACTATTTTTCTAAAACAAGTCATAAGTAAATATTTTAAGTTCCTTTCATAGTAAGCATGTTGGTAAAGTGTTTAATATATAAAAGGTAAGATTAGCGGGGTTGAAGAAGGATCAGGTTTTCAAATTCATGAAAATAATTCTGGTTTTTCACATAAACATAATGTTTGATGTATAAGAAGGTTAACTAATATTTCAGTTGGATTGCCCAAAGTATAAACGAGTGAATATTGATTGAATATGGATCAGGAAAATGAATGGATATCAGGTGATTTTGACTTTAAATAAACACTCATGTATTGAATCATATAATTTTCCTTAAACTTGTGTGTAAATATGTACCGATTCAAAATGCTGACAATCTAGGACCATCACGACCAGTGACCATGGATCTCCATTTGTTTATTCAGCTCCCGGTCAACCTAAAGCGACCCGGTGTAATATCTTGTCTCATGCGCGTTCTTGTCCAATCCGGGTTCGTTGTCGGCCAAAGAATCAAGCGAAATTCGAGAAAGAAATGGGGCATAGCACAGTACAATGGTCTAAATATTTTGTCCATAAACAAGATTTCAGAGATTGATCTAAAATATTTTGTGGATCATGCAAATATAATGACAAAATAATACGTGAATCACACACAAAATAAAACTTGAATCACACGCACAATAGTACATACCGAACTTATCTTTCTACTACTACCACTACATATTATTTTTCAGAAGGTGACGCTATGTTATTTTGTCTACAGTGATTCATTATAAACGTCACCATACACTTTTTTCTTATAGTATACACACAATAACATACATGAAGCTTATCTTTATACTACTTGCTCCTACATATTATTTTTTTATAAAAAATGATTTCTATTATTAATTTCAATTTTGTCCTTGAGACCACATGGATTACACACTACTCCATGAAAACCTTATCTTCACAACTTGCTTGTACTTATCAATTTTCGAAACAAGATTTTCAGCCATTGGTCTAAAATATTTTGTCCTAATGCAAATATCTGAGACAAAATATCGTAAATCACTCATACAATAATACATGTGGACCTTATCTTTATACTACTTGATCCTACATATCATTTTTCATAACAAATAAGATTTCAGCTTTTGGTATAAAATATTTTATTCATCACATCAACCATATACATACACACAAAATGAAACCTAAATCATACACATGAACTTCTATCTTCCTAGTACTCAGCTCTAGAATGGGATAGGTCAGATCTCACACGACAATCATGTGGATGGCCCATATTTGATAGAGACTCATCGAGTAGGAGACTCATGAAGGTCGGGCATGCCACCATCTCAGTCACCTCAGACATCGGCCGGGTAAATTGAGCATAATCAAACAAAATTAGCCTTAGGCACAGACCAGTGAGTGGGACACAGTTCATCCACGACAAGCATTAAGCCACAATTAATATGCATAACGTAAGCATTATACAATAACTGTGGACCACTCATAACTGACCACCTCATTACTGCCCACCTTCTAATCGTCCGCGATGCATCCCCCAAAGTTACTATATAACATATGAGTTTGTATAAAAAAAAAAAAAAAAAGAGGGTCTCTAGCTTTATATATTAGAGAAATAGCACAAAATATTTTGGAAGGTATTTTGAAGCCTTTCTATTGGCCTCGTCTTTGGGAAACAAAATCCCACGCTTCTCTAAACTATTGAAAAGACAACCGAAGAGTTGCTTCCAAACTTTTCAATGGGCAAAATCCCCCTTTCCAATTTTGAGCCTACGATAGAGCAACGACTGCTGTCACTGGAACGAATGTTGAAAGATCAGCAAGAGTCCTACCAGTAGTAGTTGGTTTCTTTCTTAGCGGTTAACGCGGCCTTGAGTGAAGAAAATGCAACCTTACGTAATGAGGTTGCCACTCCTTGCCATGGAAATCGGACTATGCCCTGCAACCCTGAGCAATCTGAGTCAACAGATAACTTTTCTCCTCCCCCTCGTCGGGATCATCCTCTTGTCAATAATCCTCGGCTTATCCGGACTCCTTCCCCTTGGAGAAATCTGGACCCCGGCATTGCACGCATTGGACGATATGTCATCGTCCCATTTGTCTCAGCCATCTTGAACCAGGAGGCCCCGCTGCATTTTGCCTTGCCAAAATTCCACATGTATGATGGCCTTCAAGACCCCTTTGACCATTTTATGCACTTTCGCCAGATAAAGACACTTCAGACGGGTAACGACGTTCAGCTGTGTAAAGTCTTCTTGTCCAGCCTGGCGGGCCCCGCTTTTCATGGTTCCACCGATTAGCTCCAAGTACAGTAACCTCATTCTGCTGGCTGTCTAAAAAGTTCATCACTCAATACATGTGCTCAGTTAGGAGAAAACATAGTGTCACCAGTCTTTTCCACATCCGGATAGGGAGATCTGAGATCATCAAGGACTTTATGAAATGTTTTGGGGCCTCAATCCTCCAACTCAACACCATAAGCCCCGATATTGTCCTGCATGCGGTGAAACAAGCTATTCGCCATAACACCGAAATTTTTGATTCACTATCCATGCATTCCTCCTACTCTTCTTGTGGCTGTTTCATAGGGAAACCGATCACGCCATGCTTTCGAAAACGACATAGTCATTTTGCAACGAATGAGCAGTTGTTCTTACCATATCATCGCCCGGACTGTGAAATAAAGGGAAGAGGGGTCGAGACGATCAAGATAGTAGGGGTAAGCATGATTCTAGAGAGTTAAGGGGAATCGATCATCGCCATGAGGCTGAGGGGTTGGGCGATTGAGTTGCCAAGAACCCGAGACAAGATCATAACACCGAACATACGAGGTTCACGGTGCCCCCTTCTCAGCTCCTCCCTATCATTCAGTCTCTTTAGGGGTTCGAGTGGTCTAGACCTCATAGTGGAGATCCAGATGGGAGAGACAAGTCTCGGTATTGCGAGTATCATAGGGAGGTCGAGCATCGGACTAATGAAACTTATCGCCTCCAGAGGTCGATGAACTTCTTAATCAAAAGGGGATATCTTTGGGAGTATATTGAAGAGGTAGTCTTGAACAGATCTTACCCCTTGCCATCCCCAACACTTGTCTGGTGTTAGATGCAATACTTGTTGACCTGATGTCGCACGAGAGTCCTTATGGTTGGAGTTAACTACTATTTCTCTTTGAGCAGCATTCGACCAATCGATGGGGTTATAACCTTTATCAAATCGCCCCTAAGACAATTGCTTATTCCCCATGATGACGTGCTTGTCCTAACCTTAGAGGTTGGGAAGCATCTGATGATCCAAGCAGTGCTGTCGACCTCCTTTACCTCTCTGCTCTGCTTCGCCTAGGTTATAAGTCGGATAAACTACACAACCTAGGAAGGGAGTTAGTCGGCTTCAACGGATTGTAGACCAATCGTATGGGGGAGATATTGCTCCCAATCTTGATAGGACTCCTCACGGCCTTGGTCCCATTCACAGTGGTTGATGAGCCCTTATCATTCAACGTCATTTTAGGACGCACATGGATTCACATAATGAAATCATTACCTTCCACTTACCACAAGATGCTGAGCTTCCGAACTCCGCTAAGCCAGATTGACATAAGAGGCGACTAGAGGGTAGTTAGAGCTTGTTATGAGGTCAAACGACAGGAAGATGAAACACTGACAAATAGCAATGACAGCTCGAGGCTCGCGTTGCTGAGCAGAAGGATTCCAAGGTTGTGAAGCCCTTGCGATTGCATCCCCTATTTTGCCCATACAGGCTCGAGCAGGTTAGCCTAGGAACCTCCCTCGCCCAAGAAGAAGTTGACTCCTTATTATCACTTCTACAAGAGTTTGCCGATGTTTTTGCATGGTCCCACGTCAACATGTCGGGCGTTTCTCGTAGTATGCTTAACACTATCTGAACCTTCAGAAGGAGTGTAAGTTGATTTGCCATAAGCTAAGACGATTCCATCTAGTGTGCCGAGAAGTTATAAAACATGAAGTTGACAAAATTCTAGCCGCTGGCTTCATCAGAGAAATTCAGTACCTTGAATAGTTGTCCAACGTCGTGGTTGTTCCCAAGAAAAATGACAAGTGGAGCGTATGCGTCAATTATTCTAACCTGAATGATGCATGCCCTAAAGACACCTTTCTACTACCACGTATCGATAAGATCGTATACACAACAATTGGTCACCAACTCCTATCCTTCCTTGACACTTACTCTAGCTACAATTAGATTCCGATGTATCCACCCGATTCGGCGAACACAACATTTATAACTCCAACAGGGATGTATTGTTACAATGTGATGTTCTGAAGAATGTCAGAGCCACCTATCAAGGCATGATGTCCCCATTTTTGAACCCCTGCGAGGTAAAACCATGGAAGCATATATCGATGACATGTTGGTCAAGTCAAAATCTCAAGGAGATCATTTAGCGCACCTACGAGAGGCTTTTCAATTGATGAGAAAGCATCAATTACGATTGAACCCAGATAAGTGTGCGTGGGTTTGGATTTGGGAATTTCCTAGGGTTCTTGGTTAGCTAAAGAGGAATCGAAATGGTCCTTGACCAAGTCAAAGCCATCGAGTAAATGCAACCCCATATGACAAAGAAACAGATACAAACTATCATCGGTAAGTTAGTGGTGCTAAACAGGTTCATCTCCAAATATTCAGATCATCTTCAACCATTCTTCACAGCATTGAAAGGAGCTTCCTCCAAGGGATGGGGACCAAAATGTGACAAGGCCTTTCAATATATCAAGGAGTACATCGCATCCCCTCTATCTTTGTCTTAACTGGTTGATGGCGAGGAGCTCTACCTATATCTGGCTACCTTGGCTACGATCGTGAGCGTAGCTTTAGTCAGGTCGGACTAAGATGGCAAGTAGAGACTGGTTTACCTTGTGAGAAAGATGTTAATAGATGTAGAAACTAAGTACACTGACTTTGAACGAATCGCGTTAGTCCTCAGGATGGCAGCAAAGAAGCTAAGCCCATACTTCCAAGCCCACACTATAATCGTCTTCACTAGCTATTTGATTAGAGCCATACCCCACAAACCAGATGCTTTGGGGCGGCTTCTGAAGTGGTTTGTTGAGTTAAGTGAGTTTGACATCGAGTATCGCATGAGATCGGCTATAAAAGGTCAAGTCCTTGCTGACTTTATAGTCGAGAAGTAAGATGTGCAGCCCCAAGACCTCGGTGAAACGTTATGGATCCTTAAGATAGATGGTTCATCTAGAGTAGTGGGAGGGGGAGCCAGTATGATTCTACAATCCCTGGAAGGCTTATCCATTGCTCAAGAGGTAAAGTTCACATTTGCTGCCTCCAATAATGAGGTCGAATACGAAGCTGTGCTGCTCGGGCTACGACTGGCTAAGGAACTCTTAGTCATAAACTTGGAGCTCCAATGTGACTCACAGTTAGTAGCATCCCAATTACGAGGGGAGTATGAGGCCAAAAATAGGAGAATGGAGCAATGTTTGAAGTTGGCTTAGTCCTTAATGGTAGGATTCACTCAATTCACAGTGATCCAAATCCTATAGTAGAAAACCGAATGGCTGACGCTCTAGCTAATTTAGTATCCAGTGCTTTGTATCCTTACCATGTAGAGTTGAGTATAATGGACCATCCATCTATTTATAATGTGACAATCCTCACAATCGAGAATCAAGTTAGAAACTCCTGGATATCCCCTATCTCGGATTACTTGAGAAACGGGACCTTGTCCGAGGACCGAAACGAGGCTGTGAAAGTAAAAGCTCAAGTAGCCAGGTACACCTTGATAAATGATATTCTGTACAGACGATCATTTTCTGGTCCATACGAGAGATGTATCCCACTCGATGAGGTGAAACGAATCATTGAACAAGTCCACGGAGGCATTTGCAGTACCCATATTGGCGAGTGGTCATTATTTCACATAATTATGACATAGGGTTTCTATTGGCCTACGATGAAGTTAGAGTCCAAGCTATTTGTGAAAATTTATGATATCTGCTATAAATTTTGCAATATTATTCATTCGCATCCATGACGCTCCACTATGTGTAAAGTTTATGGCCTCTCTACAAGTGAGGTGTTGATATTGTGGGACTGTTACCCCTATTTAAAGGTCAACGAAAATTCATATTGGTAGCCACTGATTATTTCACAAAGTGGGCAGAAGCCGAGGCATGTGCATAGATCAAGGTAACCTAACTCAGTTTGTGCAGAAGAACATTATGTGGAGATGTCATTTTCAAATTATTAAAAAACCTAAGGGTCCAATCCACTTTACATTTGTCATTTTTCAAATGTTTGTGTTAAAAAATGACCTTCTACTAGCCAACAAGGAATCAAACTCACTCATATGAGACACAAAAAAAATAGAATAAAGAAAGAAAACCACATGCAAATGACCTAACAACTAAAACAGGTAAGAAGGTACAAAAGTTGGATTTTTGAAAAATTGAATTCACACCCCCACCCCCCAAGCTTGAAATGAACATTGTCCTCAATGTGAAAGAAAGGATAACGAATACACCCTTGAGGGTGCGCATGCCTCTGAAAGTTGCTCTAATGAATATGATTTGCTTGTGAAATACAAATTGTGTCTTTTTCTCCGTGAAGCAAGTGCAAAAAGTGCACAATCTCAACAAGTGTTGCACAACTTGGCGAACTCTTCTCTTGATGTTCTTTATTATTCAACTAAATATCTTCTAAGCTTCAAGAAAATCATAAAAATTAACCCTTAACAACTTCCATAATTATATGGCTTTCAAAATGAAGATGAAGGGGTTGGAGAAGGGTTGGGTTGGTTTCTAGAAGAGGGAAAGGTATTAAGAGGCTAGGGGTTATCTTTTATTTTCCAATGAGGGGCGAGGTTTGAAAATAGGAAGAATATAGGGAACTTAAGTGCGGAAAAAGAATTTTCTTTGAGCTTCCAGGATGCTATATAGGTCTATTTTTCCAGAATCTCCACCTCCATGGCCAACTTTGAACTCCAAAAACCTGAAAAACAAAACCGAAGAATAGCCCAAGATCAAGAAAGGAAATTTATTCAAAAGAAACTTAAGAATTTATATATATATATATATATATATATATATATATATATATATATATATTTACAATATGCGAAAAAATTCAGCTCAGTCCGCTAACTCATTTTGATTCTCGAATGGACTTGAAACACTTAAAACACAAAAAACACATCAAAAATACCAAGAATCCCGAAAAAAAAAAAAAACAATCAAACAAATTAAATAAGATAAAAGAAACCAAATGGAAAACGGGATTATCACAAAGCCTGGTTGCCTCCTTGGTAGCGCTAAGTTTAATGTTGTTAGCTCGACGACCCTATATCTCAATCTTGGTTCTCAAAATAATGGAAGTACTCACAAATCTGCATAGTGCTTTAATGCACTTTTGAACATTAATTTAAGCTTTTCCGATAGCTAAGAAAGGTCTACCAAGTATGATTGGGACCTTATCATCTTCTTCCTTGTCTAAGATGACAAAGTCTGTTGGGAAGAGGAACTTATCCACTTTTACCAAGACATTTTCAATTACTCCTCATGGATGTTTGTACGATCGGTTAGCTAATTGTAACACGATTGTAGTTGTTTTTTCTTCCCCTAATTTCAGCCTTTTAAACAATGAGAGCGACATCAAATTGATACTTTCCCCCAAGTAACAAAGAGCTTTACCTGATAACGAGTTCCAGATAGAGAATGGTATAGCAAAACTACCCGGATCTTGAAGTTTTGGTGGGAGCTTCTTTTAGAGGATTGCACTACATTCCTCAGTAAGCGAAATGGCCTCATATTCACCAAATTACTTCTTATTTTTCAAGATCTTTTTCATAAACTTCATGTAACTTGGCATGTTCTGAAGTGCATCCATGAAGGGTATATTTATGTGAAGTTTTTTGAAGATATCAAGAAACTTGATAAATTGCTTCTCCAATTTCCCTTATTTAACTTCTAGGGGGTACGGGATGCATGGAGTGGGTACTTGGATAGAATGGCTCTCCATTCGTATCTCCTTATTATCCTCCTTCCTTTCCTCATTTTGGGAGGGCTTTTTTCCTTGTAGCCTCCACAGTCTTTGAGGAAAAGGTACTTTTGTGAGATTTGGGAGTGGGTTATACGAAAGCACCTTAGAATTTGATTCTTTCCCTTTTTCAGGTAGCTTTTGTGTCATCTCAGGCCTCGAGAATTGACCTTCCTCCATGTCCCCTTCTTTGGCTTTTGTTGGTCCCTCAAGCTCTCTTCCACTTCTCAAGGTAATTGCCTTGCAGTGTTCTATACCATCTGTCCTTGGGTTGACTTTCGAGGTACTCGAAAAATTGTCGTGTTTCCTCTCATTGAGTAATGAAGCCATTTGATCCACTTGCACCTCCAAATTCCTAAGTTGAGCTGCTTGATTTTTTAAGGAGGTTCTCGTCTCATTTTCGAACTGTTGTCTAGACTTCTGTATCTCCATCTACATTTTAGCTATCTACTATATTTTTTCTTCTAAACTAGACTTCTTCTATTGAGGTGGTGGAGGAGGTTTTACTTGCTCCATAGGATTCATAGCATTCTGGTTCCTCCATGAAAAATTAGGATGGTTCTTCCAACTCAGATTATAATTCTAAGCATAAGGGTTGTATTGTTGGGTTGGAGGAAATGTAGCCAAATAATGAGCTGGTTCGATGGTCAATTCTTCCATGGGATTCACCATGTGGCATTCCTTAGTGGGTGAGGTCCATGACATATCACATGACGGAGGGCTAGCTTGGACCATATGTGCTGATGCTTGAGAACCTTGTCGAACAATTTGCAGTAGTTTAGAAAGTGAAGACATTTGGGCAGCTACGTTTGTAAATGCATCGAGGTCATGCACTCCGACTAGTTTCATTGGTGCAACTTTCTCAGTTGGCCATTGACAGTTATTCCATGCAATGTTTTCCAGAATCTGGTAGGCTTCTACCTCATCCTTGCCCAAAATAGCTCCACCTGTGGAAACATCAAGAAGAGTTCTTATAAGGATACTCAACCCATTATAAAAATGTTACACTTGCATCCACTTAGGAAGATTATGGTTGGATATTTCCTTAACAATTCTTTGTATCTCTCCCAAGCTTCATGAAAGGCTTCTCCCTCAAATTGATAGAAGTTGTTGATGTCGATTCTTAACTTAGCTACCTTGGCTAGGAGAAAGAACCGAGTGAGAAATTTATTCACCAACTCATCCCACGTGGTGATAGAATCCGGAGGCTCTATAGTAAGCCAATGTTTCGCCTTATCCTTCGGAGAAAATGGAAATAGCCTAAGGTGGATGCCATCGTTGCTAACTCCATTGTACTTTACTATATCACACACTTCCAAGGAATTCAGGATGTAAGCATTCGAGTCCTCATGGGGTAATCCAGTAAATTGCACTCCTTGTAGGAGTTGGAGAGTGATGGATTTGAGTTGGAAGTTGTTAGCCTGTATTGCCGGTCTCCATATCATAGGATGAGTAGTAGACGACGGATGCGCATAGTCCCGGATGGGTCTTAAAACAGTATGCATCTGTGCAGTGTCGGGGGGGTCACACCCTCTCCCCTTCTAGAACCAATTTCTTCTTCTTTGAAATCATCCATATTGTCCATAGGCGGTTGTTCCAACTGACTGGCTGTTCTCTTATCCCTCAGAATTTTTCTCAATGTCTCTTCGATTTCAAGATCCAATGGTATAAGGTTCTCAGCACTAAATCTTCGCTTACAATCTAATGGTAACTGAGAATTCAAGGAAGAAAACTAAATGTAAGAAAATTCAAAAATGAAAATTGAAAACAAGAAAATTAACATAAATGTTTGAAGTACTAGAGATGTACATAATATTGATATTAGCATAAAACACCGTCAATCCCTGGAAAAGGCACCAAAAACTTGATGGGCGTATTTATGTTTTATGCATAAAGATATGCAATATGGTATGCAATTAATGTCTATTTGCGCAAGTATATGCCTGTCAAGTAATACAGTTTAATGAATGTACAAAGATCAATCCATAGGGAGAGACGGGATGCTAAGTACCAAAATTCGCCCACCTCTCTAATATCCAAACAGACAATTGTGATGATTTGAACATAATCTAAATTGAAATACTGAATTGTAAAACTAGCAATTTGATTACGCAAGTTAAGGGTTTCAAGAGATAATGAAGTTTTAGGGTTTTTGGTGCAATTGAATGATCCACTTATGTTTGAACCAGACTCCTCTTCTATCGTTTCTTAGGAAAGTTCTACCAAGTGATTCTTGACTAATTTAATTATCAGATTCTCTCGAGGTCAGATAACCTACCAACTAATACTACGTCTTTTGCTTCTCATTTCGACCACAATCTTAAGTGCTTGAGGTCAAGATCCACCCCCCTCCCTCAATTATCGATAATTTCTATACTACTAGGCTAATTAGGTTGATTCACCTACGTCTAATTCTCTACTCTCTTCTTAGATCTCGTAGTGAACCACTCACCACATTCATATTGGCCAGATATCAACATGTAAACAAAATCAAGTATGAATCAAAAGAGGTACAATCACATGAAACAATAGAATAAGAAACCCTAGCAATTAAATATAAGCTTCATGTCTAAAATACATCCAAAAACCCTAGATTGTAAGTTTAGAACATAATGAAAATTGTGTACATCATAAAGTTCTAAGAAAACATGAAACTAAAGGTAGAAGAACTCTAATGATGAAAGATTTATGGATTCTTAGTCTTCTTCCTACGATTCACGGATCTTCCAAAGGTAGATGTCGATCTTTATGTCCGTCCCCCTCTTCTCTTTAGAGCCGAACCCTTCAAAGTATGAACCTGGTCTTATCTCGAAAACCCCTATTTATAGTATTGGGACATGGGCCATTGATGGGCCAAAAGTTATAAAAATTTCTATTCCAACCCCGCCATGGTTCGTAACGAGGAAAATGAGCTTTGTCGGGCTAACATGTTCGTTAACCTAATCACAAAGATGAACATTTAGAGCATTAGGGCACTTATTTAACATAAAAACTACTAAAAACTAATTAAAACATAGGGTAAATATGAGTATTTAATATACTTATCACCCAACCCCTCAGCCTCATGGCGATGATTGATTCCCTCGACTTTCCGGAATCGTGGTTGCCTCTTTTGTCTTTATCGTCTCAACCCCTATTCCTTTTATTTCCGTCGTAGTGTCTGGCGTCTGATGTAGTGACGACCGTTCGTTTAGTTACGGTGACTATGTCGTCTTCAAGCATGGCGTACTGGTTCTCCTTCTGAAACAACTCATCAATAGTTGTGGGGGGATACAAGGATAGTGAATAAAAAAAATTGGGAGTTAGGGCGAATAGCTTGTTTCACCGCATGCAGGACAATATCAGGGCTTATGGCATCGAGTTGGAGAATTGCAGACCCAAAACTTTTCATAAAGTACCTGATGACCTCGGATCTTCCCATTCGGACATGGAAAAGACTAGTGGCACTATGTTTTCTCCCGACTGAGCACATGTATTGAGTGATGAACTTTTAAGATAGGCAGTGGAAGGAGGTTATAGTAGTTGGAGCTAATCAGTCGAACCATGATAGGGCGGGGCTTGCTAGGCTGGACGGGAAGACTATACACTACAGAGTGTCATTACCCGTCTGAAGTGTCATTCTATGGCGGAAGTGCATAAGATGGTTAAAGGTGTCTTGAAGGCCATCATACATTTGGATTTTTGGCAAGGCAAAGTACGATGGGGCCTCTTGGTTTAAGATGGATTAGACAAATGGTACAATGACATATTGTCCAATGCACGTGCAATGTCGGGTCTAGATTTCTCTAAGGGGAAAGAGTCCGTATCAGCCGAGGATTATTAACAGGAGGATGATCTTGGCTAGGGGGAGGAGAAAAGTTATCTGTGGACTTAGGTCGCGCAGGGCTACGGGGCACAGTAGGGTTGCTTTTTCCAGTGACAGCAGTCGTTGCTCCAACGTAGGGTTAGAACTGGAAGGGGGGATTTCGCCCATTGAAAAGTTTTGAAGCAACTCTTCGATCGACTTTTTAGTAGTTCAGAGAAGCGTGGGTTTTGGTTCCCACAGACGGTGCCAATGGAAAGACTTCAAAATACCTTCAAAAATATATATTTTTTATTTCTCTAATATGTAAAGCCGGAGACCCATTTTTTGGATACAAGTTCGTATGTTATATAGTAACTATGAGGCATACATCGTGACAGTTGAGGGTGGAATTAATGAGGTGAGTCCGGTAATGAGTGGTCCACAGTGTATATAGCGTTCACGTTAGCCATATTAATTGTGGCAAACAATGGTGATGAATAACGCGGTGTGTCCCACTCGTTGGTTTTCGGTGCCCGAGGCGACTTGTTTGATTGTGCACCTGACCCCACGGTCTTCGATGCCCGAGGTGACAAAGATAGTAGTATGCCCGACCTTCATGAGTCTCCTACCCGATGAGTCGTTGTCAAATCCAGGCCATCCACATGATTGTCACATGAGGTCCGACCTATTCCATTCCAGAGCTGAGTAATAGGAAGATAGAAGTTCATGTGTATGATTTAGGTATCATTTTATGTGTATGTATACGGTGGATGTGATGGATAAAATATTTTATACCAAAGCTGAAATCTTATTTGTTATGAAAAATGATATGTAGAATAAAGTAGTATAAAGATAAGGTCCACATGTATTATTGTGTGAGTGATTTACGTATTATTTTGTCTGTATATTTGCATTAGGGAAAAAATATTTAAGACCAATGACTGAAAATCTTGTTTATGAATATTGATAAGTACAAGCAAGTTGTAGAGAAGATAAGGTTTTCATGTAATATAGCGTGTAATTCATGTGTCTGCGGACAAAAATTTTGTACCAATAATAAAAACATTTTTTTATAAAAAATAATATGTAGGAGCAAGTAGTATAAAGATAAGCTTCATGTATGTTATTGTGTGTATGCTATAAGAAAAAAGTGTATAATGACGTTTATAATGAATCACCGTAGACAAAATAACATAGCGTCACCTTATGAAAAATAATATGTAGAACCAAGTAGTAGAAAGATAAGTTCGGTATGTATTATTGTGCGTGTGATTCAAGTATTATTTTGTTTGTGATTCACGTATTATTTTGTCATTATATTTGCATGATGCACAAAATATTTTAGATCAAGCGCTGAAATCTTGTTTATGGACAAAATATTTTAGACCAATGGCATTTGTAAGCACATGCCCCATTTCTTCTTCACCCTGTCGGATTCTTTGGCGTGACGAACCGAGGATTGGACAATGCGTGCAGCGGGAGCGTTTTATGCGGAGTCTTTTCTAGGTTGACCGGGACTTAACAACTTGGCTCGAGGGGAGAGTGATGGGCTTGCCATGGTTGTGGATGAAGTCTCAGATGCCTAGCTACTTGAATTGCACATTTCAGTGCCATAGAGTTGATGAAATTGAGTATTTGATTCCACACATGAGCTTGAGCTTGAAGTAGCTCACTTGATATCTCATCATTTGTCGGATCCATATACCTCACACTGATCTCTTGCGCTGCTATTTTTTTACACATTCCGACCTCAGAACCTTCTCCTCTTTATATCGAATTGGGCTTTGGGTGGGCCACATCTAAATATAAATTAAAAAATTATGAGTGGAATGAACAGCAAGATGAATGCCTTAAAAATCCGAAGTGAACTCAAAATGTTACCTGTTCATAATTCATGGATTGAACCAATGGTCGAATCACAATTGAATGAGATCTGAACAGAACCCGAAAGGCCATCGATCAATGATAGATTCGGTCGGACCGTAATCTAATTTTTAAAACATTGAGGAAGATTGTTCAAATGTATAAAAATGGTTATTTTGTCCATTAAATTAGACTGGAAATTTTAAAACAGTTGATTTCTTTTTTTGTTTAGATTTTATTTTATTATATTTTGTAATGTTTTTCAAATGAAATCTTTCTTTAGTTTAAAAAGAGTAGAATCTACCCAAAATTATTGGAAATTCACCTTTAAATTGGTTGTATTTTTGAAATTTTATATAATTATTGCCTCTAAATTAAGAAATTAAATTTCTTATTTAAAATATTGTTGGATTAATTTATGTGGTATTTTATTATGATTTCATAATATATCAATTATTCAACGCTGAAATTGGCTTTGATTGAGTTTAATATTATAGTTGTTTGATAGAAAATACTAAGTACTGACTTAATATAATACTACTAATGATTTAAAATATAGGACAAATAAGTTTAATTTTTCTTAGGTATATGCTGAATTTAATTTATTTAATTATCATAACTATTCTATAAATCATTCAATTGTTAACTGTATTTAAACATAAAGTTTTATGTCTGGTGTTAAATAGGATAAGTGGCAATACACCATCGGTGTTACTCTTATCCAAGAAAAAGAGCCCATACATTAAGTGTTAGTCCTTGGAATGAAACCATTTGAAGTGGGATACCGAAACCATGAAAATGGAATCGGAATACGTATTTAATGTCTATTTAATATAAAGTTTGTGTCAAAGAGTTGGGATCAAATAGCGTAGTAATGAAAAGTATTTGTAACCTATTGAAGAAGAAATAAAAAGATTGAAAACAATTAAACTAATACGAAAACTTTGAAGGATATATGATACAAATCATGGCGCAACCTCAAAGGGTCCCATTCAAGTTCTAATTGGACCAATTACAAGACTAAAGAAATTCGACGATGCACTCGATAAGTTGATTTAAGAAGGGTTGATCCGATAAATTTGGAGTCAAACAAAATCATCAAGGCCCTTTGAGAATGGTCCATATGTCCAACAAAGATCCATCATTATCTTTGAAATTCTTTGAAGAATTCTGTCAAAGTTACATTTAATTCAAAGTAAAATTAGCATATTTAGGAGAATTTCTCAGGTCTGATTGTAAGCTTACATGTCAAATTAATTATTTGCTTTCCTTCTATTTATTTAGGTTTATTTATTTTTCTTAGGTATATATGTATATGCCTAATAATAAAGCCAATTAAAATCCCAACCTTCCTTTTCTAGTTATAGGAATGATGAAGGTCTAAAATTATAGTTAATTTTTTATTTGTTTCCTTTATAATTTTTGAGTTATTAGAGGTCAATTTGGAAATTTGTACATAATTTTCAGCCTAAGTCGTGGTTTCAAGGTAGTGTGATATCATTATTCATTAAAAATCTAGAGTACTTTTCTTTGATTCTATTCATGGAAACTTATGTTCATCCCGACTTATCTACAAAACCCTTTCACATTTGATTGTATTGTTTCCACCAAGGTTCTTACCACTAAATAAATAACAAACTGTGATCTTTCCATTCAAACCTAATTGCAAAATGGTCTAAGACTATTCGTGGTTATCTCATTCTTGGTGTGCACGCACTATAATAATTGGACAATCATTTTTCTGAGCATTCTCACTGCTCTAATGTTTCATATAATACTATAAACTTTCAATTTTTTTTAAGGGAAAAATAATTTCATTGATTCAAACTAGCAATACGTCAATAGAAACATAAAATCAAAATCGCTAAAAGCCATAAAAGATAAAACAATATCCAAGTTAATAGCATAATGAATCAACTCAAAGCCTATACATTTGATAGTTGAGCCTATTTGCACATTTAAATATCTGTGTGGCCCAGAATCACACGTATAGTTCAGGTTCGCGTCATATTAATGACAATTGATTCGATTTATTGTCTCTGATTGTATATACTTTGCTCGTCTAAATCGCCCAAACACAAATAAACGCTACACCATGATAACGAAAACCAAAACATTGTACTGAGATGATACAACCACCCGTCGCACCAAGAAGACGACAATTACACGCTCATGAAGGCGATGACTAAATCACAAAAAAAACAAATAAAAACTTAAATTTGTGTGGAATAACCACTTTATTGAGAAATAAAAAGGATGGTGTAGAGGGGTGATTTTAGGTCAAGAATGACAAAAAAATCACCTCTCCTTGCTTTAAAAAAAGGCTAACAAAGAAAAATTGAGAGAAAAAGAGGCTAAGGTTTTTCTATGTACTTTCAATCAATTGCAGTTAATATGGGTAAATCATATTAACAAAATTTATTGTATATATTCATATGTTTAAGTAAAAATGTCTTTACATTAGATTAAAAAAAAATACATCTTTACATATGAATAAGTACCTTTTGTGAAAGAAAAAAATATATTCGCAATAAAAAAATAAGTTCTTTAACATAAAATTTATATAAATCAATATTTTATACAAATTTGCATGCTTCAAACTTTCAATTAAGAGAGAGAGGGAGAGAGAGACTTGGTTTGCTTTAAACCACATCTTGATAAATTATTTTGTAAAATCAAGAGCTCAAAAAACAGATTGATCCAGCCAATCAAAGATCCTAATAAATACATTACAAGCCAGTACTTTATTGGAAATTCATAGTCTTAAGAGAAAATATGCACAGCATAAATCCAAAATTGTTGGCTGCCATTTGTCTCTCAAATTTGCAAGGGATGAGATCAAATAAAAGATAGGGTTGAAGATGCATGGTTCTTTCCTTCTCCCCAAAGTATGTTCTACAACCCCTTGAAAATTCTAGGGCTCTATTTACTTATATATATAGAGTACAAGGGAACAATTAGGGTTTGGTCTAATTGGCTTACTAAAGCAAGGGAGAAGATAAAACTATGGGCCCATAGCTAGTTAATATTAAACCATCTCATAAATGGCTCATAATTAACATGAACAATTATATAATTAAAATTGTAATATGATTATGTTTAGTCCATAATTAATAAATTAATCTAACATTCTCCCACTTGGACGAAAAAAATCATAACTCAAATGCTTTCTCAATAGATTTACATAGGCATAACCAATCATATACAGTGCTTATCTTGAGAGGATGTATAAATTGCATAATCGAGCCTTCTGTCAAAATCATAACTCAAATGCTTCCACAAGAGACTTACATAGCCATAGCCAATCATATGTAAGCTAATTCTACTAAAATGGAAAAGAAAATAATAAAAATAAAAAATAAAAAATGTACAAGAGTCTTCAACCACCTAGAAATCCTGGAGCTACCAAAAAGTTGCGCACATTGCCCTAGAAGATTGTATTTATAGGCTTTCCAATGTTGGGCCTCACTTCATTAATTGCATTGTGGATCCCCAAAATTCTGGCCCAATTTGGTCTCTTTGTCGCGACATAGAAAGTTCTGTCGCGACATAGAAAGTTTTGTCGCGACAGAACCTCCAGTCTTTGTCGCTTCCTCTGTCGTAGCTTCTCATTTTTCTGTCTCGACCCTTTTCTCTAGGCTTGTTCTTGATTTGTGTTGCGACATACTCTGTTGATGTCGCAACATAAATTTATTTTAGCAATCTTGTTATTGTCGCGACAGGAATGCCTTGTGTCATGACACAGGCACAGTCGCACCCGACTTCTCATGTCCTTGTCAGCCACGGAGTCTGTCCGCGACCCATAATTTTCCTTGTCGTGACAAAGCAATTGTTTTGGTAGCAGCTTTGTCTGCATAATTGCCTTTGTCCGCGATAGGATTTCTTTAACTCCTTACTTGTTTAATGTGATAAAACTCTTTGGTCGCGACAGACTTTTCTTCTCAGGTTCTTGTCACTTATTGAGCTGTTTATCGCGACATAGAATTATATGTTGTGACACAATTTCCTTGGCCATCTTAAGTCTTCTTCAATTTATGTCGCGACCTACTTTTCTCTTGTCGTGATAGAATTTTATCATTCCTTAGCTTTTATTGTCGCGACAAAAAACTTCTTTGTCGTGACACAAGTTTTGCCTACAACTCTTGATTATGTCGGGACAAGAAGTTTCTTTGTTTCCATTCCTCTTGTGTTGCTCTTTAGCATCTTGTTTCGACAGGGAATTCACCTCCTTCATGTTTTATTAACATCGACGAAAATAATCTTTAATCGCGACAGGGTGTGTTGCCCTTTGTTGTAATTTAGTGTTATGTTGCGAGCATGATTTCCTTGAGTTGGCTTATGGTGAAACTTTGTCGCAACATAAAAACACTTGTCTTAGTTGACTTGTTTGCCTTTACGATATTTTACCTATCCGACACATAATTGTCTTTTTGTCGCCCGACGAGTTCATCCATTTTACACTTCAGCTTTATGTTGCGACATAAAATAATGTCGTGACACAATTCCTTCCCATTGACCATAAGTATGTCGCGGCCAGTTTGGGTTATCGAGCGACTTTCTTCAAAATCTTCTTTAGGATTACATTCACGACGAAACTTTACGGTCGCGACTTAGGAAGCTCTTTTAATATAGGTTAAGGCCAATCTTCTTTGCGACATAGATTTCTTTGGTGCCAACATAGTTCCTTTGGCTTGCTTGAATTTTTTGTTGTGACATATAAATGTTGTGTCGCTACATAAATTGCTGTTTTGTCCTCTTTTTTCTTCTTTTCTGCTGGGATTCTCTCATTTTTCAATAATTGCTTGCAAAACACAAAGTTCATGAATATTCCACATTTTGGCATAAAAATAGATCTTAAAGCATTTATTAAAAACATGGAAAGGCTGGATTAAAAATAGATGGGTTTTACACTCATCCACTAAGCTAATCTTGAAAGGATTTCACTTCTCTCCAAATTGATTTATATTGGTCTTATATGAGGCAGAGGCTCCCTCCCTTTACGCAATGCCTTCTTCGCCTAATTCTCTCACAGTGAAATATAGAATGAGCTCCCCTCATTTCCCCATCACCATCTAGACTCCCACAAGCCCAACATCATCATTCAACAAGAGACATAAATCTACCCAACATTAAGATAGTTGAGTCATACCTCAAAACTATGTTGATACCGAAAACACTTTCTTCTAGCTTGTACACTTATCTTATGTATTTTTGCTTAAAGACATGATCTCTATTTATCATCCTCTAAGGGAGTTGAACCTTGAAATTCTTAATTGATCACACGTTTCCTATCCTGCCTCAATCATGCCAACTAAAAATCTGCCTTCCATAGAAAAATCCATCAATCAAGCTAGTTGATTTCCTTTCATATTCACTATTTAGGAATATTTGTCTTCCATAGAAAACCACCAAATTATGCTCAATCTTCCAGATTTTATTTGCCCAATATCATCATCTGATCTTCCTTATTTGTCATTGTGAATCAAAGCTACTAATCTTCATAATTTTCTCACCAAAATCGGATTAGACTTAATATGCGGATTAGACTTAATATGGTAAGTCTAGCCATCTAGCTTGGTCTACCAACATGTGAACCAACGTGTTATAATTGAGAACTTGACCGCTGAAAACATTTGAGGAGTTTTGCCTGAGGCCATGAACCATGATTTAATTTTTGCTTAAGACTATGACAAAATGACAAAAGATATCTCCAACAATCCCCCCCTTTGACATTCTTTGGCAAAAATAAAATAAGGATAACACAATGTAGTCAAGGAAGTCACAATATATGAAACCATGGAGCAATAAGTAGTAATATGTTTAGCAAAGATGAATTTTTGACCCAATCAGCATGTCCTTGAATAGCACCATAACTCCAAAAAAAACTTATTTTCCCCCTTTTTGCTAGAGAAGGCGAAGTATCTGACACTTACCCCAACCTTGGTCTTGCGGATGGTGCGAGCACTTTTGGAACAACTGTGAAGTTCGACCCATCAATCACTAAATAAAACAAGAAAAATCAGACACCACGGGAAAATCACTTCACTTAAAGCATATTCAGCGGTTTCTTGATACCACCTCGTCTGACATCCTTAAAAAATATTAGCCTTGACATCCTTAGCTGTTGCATTTCTAGAAACTCCAACAATCCCTCCAAGGACATCAACATTAGCATTTGTAACATGCTTAGAAGTAGGATCTTCATGAACATCTAAAGTAACAACTTGAGCATAAGTTGTTTGAACTTCTTCTGGACTATCTTTATTTATGGGAACTTCCCTTTTGACATCTGAATCATTATCCCCTTGAGTATAACCAACATACTTTCATTTGATCGGCTTCAAAATAGCTCGAATTTCATTGGATTTTTTTTTTATGAGACATATTGTTTGACATCTTGTCTAACATCGGTTTCTTTACAAATTTTCCATTTCTCTTCCTTTTGGTTTGATACCCTGTGCCATTAACCATCTTCCTAGGGCCGTGCTTTTGAATAACTATTGGTTTGAGCATTGACTCCCTCTTAATTTGTGCACCAAACTTATCTTCCTCTTTGATCATCCTAATAGCGTAAGAATGGATGTTCTTGTTGCTCATCTTTCTTAGATCTGCTAAGTAGGTAAAGCAGGTGGGGTGATATGTCGAGGAAGATTCTGATATGAGTGGCATCCCGAGGATCCACTTCCTTCGAAACTTTTTTCTTCCAAATTTCATATTATTAGGTATTTCCAAAGCTTTTTGTTTTCTTAGTTCTTGAGGTTAAATGGTGTAGCTGGACAAAGATTGTTTTAGTGGGATTGTACCGAGTGTAAGCAATCTAGCATGATCTCCTGCAGCTTTTCCAAGACTCAAAATTTGATCAAATTTTGAACTTCCAAAATTAAGCATTTTGATCGACTTCTTCATTTGATTAAGTTCAACCTGAATGTCATCATCTTTTGCCAATTTTGTTTCTAGGAACACACCTTCTTTACAAAGGGTTCATTTCTCTTATGATTAAGTGTTTTGTTTTATCAACTTATGGTTCATGCGCATGGTTTTGCGACCCGTGTGTCATGCATGAGTTAGTATGATTGACGAAGCTCTTCATAAGTTTTCTTAAATCACATCCATCACTACTTTCTACATTATTTGTCTCAGCATCTAATTGACCAAGTGTAGAAGCAATGAGGGTCATATACTTCCTGTAATTAGACATATGGACTAAGTGTTGGAACATGGCTAGAAATCTTGGTGACTTTGGGAAGTGTTTTTGTAGAATGGCGGCCGGTACCCTTGACTCGATCACTAAAGATATCTTTCCCATCCTTATTGTTTTATGAGTCATCATCACTCCAAGTTGTTGCATATGATAAGATGTTGGAACACTCTTCTTGAACATGATCATAGCCTCCACATTCTCTACAATTTATTCCCCTATTCCTATCCATCCTTGAGCTGATCTGTAGTTAGTATTTCAAGCTAAATTCTGATGTGGCGAGTAATTACCTTTTTCATCTTCTATATACATTTTATATGTCCCGAGTGAACCCACCAACTCTTCAAGCTTCATGCTTTTGATATTTTTAGCTTTGTTTATGGCGGTTACCTTGTAGGAAAATCTTTTAGGAAGAGATCTCAGAACTTTCCGAACAAGCCTTTCTTCAGGAATCTTCTCTCCTAAAGAAAATGCCTCATTTGCTATGTCGCATACCCGTGGATTATATTCTCCAATCGTCTTGTCCTCTTGCATACAAAGGTTTTCAAACTTAGTTGTCAAAAGTTGCAATCTTGATTCCCGAATTGTATTAGTCCCTTCATAGGTTACTTGCAATATGTCCCATGCCTCCTTAGTTGATTCCATGGTGAAGATAAGTTTGAGTTGGTTAAGATCAAGTCCATTAAAAATTGCATTGAGTGCCTTTCGATTGTTATTTTCCAGTTTGTCTACTTTGCTTGACCACTCTAATTCTGGCTTGGGTACAATCTTTCCTTTATCATCCCTTTTCATTGGAGGACTCTATCCAGCAAATATTGATTTACATGCCTTCTCATCAAGAGTATTGATAAATGTTCGCATTCGAACTCTCCAATATGCATAGTTCATCCCATCAAATAGTGGAGGACACTCCACCGATCCACCTTCCTTCAAGAAATTCATCTATGACTCACAAACAAACAGTTAGAGAGCTCACATATCTCACTCAGTAACTTAAAGGGACCCACTTTGATACCAAGTGAAAGGAAAATTGCTTGTTATGGAAGATGTTCTACCAGTTGGTATAACAAGTTCTGGACCAAGTTATGTAACATGGTGCACCATATCATGAACCATTTTTGGAGACAATGCAATTGTAATATAAATAAAAGCACGAAAACAAATCAACATATATGCAGGGTGCTTCGTCTTTTTCATATGCTGAAATTATTCCCAAGCGTAGGAACTAAGGTCGTCAAGTATTATATTACTGTGGTAATCCACAGGTCATCTCCACAGGGAGTGGTATTCTAGGTGATCCTTCAGGGTTATTCTCCAAGAATGTATGTTTAAAAGTAAATTATGGGGTTGTGGTTGGTTGATTGAGTAACTGATTAAGTTGACTATTTTAAAACCGAAAGGTGATTGATAGGGTTCTTAGGTTTCCACTCACTACTGATCAAGTAATTCCCACCTCTTATTCACAATCTCATCTAGGAACCATTGATGAATGGTTTTCGACGGAAGATTTTACATTAAAAGCTCTTTTAGAACGAAAATCGATCGAGCGATGATAAACACTTGTTCAAACAATTAGCTCAGACTCTTAGTTTGCATTCGCGATCAAGCACAACGTGTACCGAGGATCTCTCGTTCACACGTTGTCAAGAAGATGCCCAACTAAGGTTTTATGAGATTTTTCTACAAGTGCTTAACATCGTACAATCCCGTTGAGGTATAAAAGAGGAATTTAGGGTTATTACCTTGATCGAGGTGAGTTTCCACCGTTAGAACCCCATCATGGGAGTTTAGAACTTCATTGAAACTAGAAACAATTTCATATTTGATAGAAACTACTCATAAAAGAAACTTGAAAATCCTGCTTTAATTGCAAGAATTGAGAATCAAAGAACAAAAATCTTTGTAGAGAGGCAGGTTATCAACTAATTGAAAGATTAAACGTAATTGAAATCCAGAATCCGAAGAAAAGTTAAGTATCCTACTCTACTCTATGAACCCTAGCAAAAATATGAGAACACACTCTCCTCTTATGAAACCAAAACCCTAGAATCAAAAACTCCCCTTCTCCCTCTTTCCTTTGTCTTTTATACCCTTTTCCTTTATGATCTCGAATTGGTTGTTGAAGGACGAGCATACCCTTGTATTGAAATTTGAATTATGCTCAAATCCCACAAAAATTACATGTTGGTATCGGTACCGGTAAGTGTGGTATTGGTACCACTTTGCTACTGGTGATTTTACGTTTTGGGGGTACTGTATGCAGTGAGAGTGGTACGCTACCCTTTGCCTACCTGGTGTTCCCCAACACCATTGTTACTTCCTGAGACTTCCTAGCGGTAATTTACCATCATCATGATGATCCACATTCGCTCTTTGGACACGAACCCCTATAACAATTATGCACGGAACCCGAAAAACCTGCACAAGTCTAAAAACACGAGAACTATCAAAGGCACCTATTCTTATACAAAATGAGAGCAAAATATGAGCTAAATGTACTAAAATCAAATATAAATGTTGCTCTTTTGTGTGTTAACACACTGACCTACATCTTGCTAGTACTACTTGAATTTGAAGCAACAACACTACTAATTATGGTTTCTCCAACAAAGTGCGCTAGGTGCGGGTTAAGCTTTGCAAGTTTCCCAAAAGGAATAAAAATTGAGCATAATTAACTTCAACCTAATAAATTATGCAGCAAATCTGCTCAAATTCAAACATGATCTCGAATGATGAACATAAGCAACAGAATTGTTGCAAAGCGAGATATTCATATAATGGACCATGGAATTGAGAAAAGAAGAGCTGCAGTGAAAACACCAAACTGAAATGAACGATATTATAAAGGCACACAATCTAACATCACTAAGCAACTAATATGCATAAAATTCAAAGAGGAACAACCAACACAACTAAAATAAAAAAGGTCTTTCAGGCTTGTATGACCATAATTTACCTGAAATAGGGCTTATATGAGACAAATGGGTGTTGGCTTTGGCGTGAAAGCTAGGGTCTCTACCCAATTGCCAACACCACCCTATTCTAACCCTACATACTACTACTCAGCATCCTCCCATCATACGTCTCAAGAGAATCGTCCTCCTTCGGCTGTCGTTAAGCTCATCGGAATCGGCTTCCCGAGTCGATAGGGAGCATCTTCCCTTCTGAGTTCTCCTCGGTAGATGTGACTCTCGAGCCTGGAGAGCCTATGGTCCAGTTGTTTCTGCTTTCCCAGTATGCACTTGAACTAACCCTTGATCCTGCGCTCCATCCTTTTCAATGGAGATGTGCTCATCGACCCTTGAAATTTCGAAACGAAGAATAGGATATAGCCCGTAGGAGAACGTGAAGGCTGAGGTCTTGTGGATGCAGCTCGGCTCTTGGCCTATGTTTGGTTTGTAATGGGCCCCAGCTTTGGAAGAATTCTCTTTTCTCTAACCACTCCCCTCATCCCCGCAGCTTCCACAAGATTCGTAACTAGAGTCGGGAATGGGATATGCCTGTTTTCATTTAGGGATTGCAAAAAATCCCTCATAACACACCATATAACCAAGGCATAATCAATGAGCTTTCCAGTCAACACCTCATATAGAAACTGAATTTCTTCTTTGCTTGGCAATTTCTCTTTTCCCTTCGGTCATATCATATTGTGAATAATTTTGTTCATCAACGCATATTCAGGCTTGAGCTTCCCTGGAACGAACTCCTTATTTTGAAACCTCTCATAGCGGCCGGATGGGTGCACGTAGCATAAAGCAAACAACGGCATCGGAACTGATGGCTGGCCTAAGAATTAGGTCGATTATGGGCGGTGGAAGGACATCGCACTTATTAGGTCATTCTCCGAATCGGGGTTGATCTTTGCTTGTTTTCCTATAACGGTGGTCTCTAAGCGAGGGTATCTACATGCGATTTTCTCTCGAATCGGCATAAAATTCCCGGACTAAATTCGGTGGAATCTGCCATATCGCCAGCCTGAACCGTGCAAATTTTGCTCTTTGAATAAGCCCTTTGATAGGATGGGTGACAGATAATAACACACCGCTACGCAATGAAAACCCCGCTTTGCAATTGATTGGGCCCACTTTTCCCGTTCTGAATCAGAAGACTCGGCAAACATGGCTTCAATCTCCTCATCTTCGCTCTCCGATGCCTCCTCGCTCTCAGATGAAGAATCTCTTCACTTTCCCTTTCCCTTCTTTATGGTCTGCGAGGTATCGACTTTCCTTTTTTTCATAGCCCGCTCCATAGAAGAGCTAGGAGCCTTGCCCTTTCCAATGTTCTTCGATCTTGCCATAGATATAGCAAGAATAGCAAATATAGCAAAGACGACCCAAACACACAGAACGATATCCCAATAGCCCATCTCTACCAATATTGGGCTTATCTCATTTAGTTTAGTCAGAAACTTTCTCCCCGCCATCGGATGATGCCCTAAGCCACAGAAAAGTAACACCACCAGCGAAACCTGACCAAAGCGAATCCGGCGTGGAGCAGTAAAATATCACGAATATGCTCCCGAAGTGAAGGACGCTTACCGCCTTGAAGTGACAAGCGAGGAAAGATCCATATCGAAAAATGGAAACAACGGCGGGGTGGCGTCGATTTGCTCGTGTGAGAGGAAAAATGGTATAGGGTTTGTCTTATATGGTGAAGGGGGGTAGGAATATGGAAAGGTTTCAAAATTGGGCATAAAAAGCCCTAAATGAGCCTAATAATACGGTAGACGATGCGTGGAGGCGCCCTTGCCACTTTTTGCGCAAGTGGTGCAGAGTGCCGTAAGAGTGTGCCAGGTACCATTGTCCTTTTTTTTTTTTTGTAAAATTTGGAACAACGATTGTCGATATATAGATATTGTGGCGCCCGGCCAGGTGTCAGGTTGATAACCGTCAACCCATGAGAACACTTCATTGGATGGCCGGGTAACCTACCCGACATTCACGAAGGTGGCGAGTCTCCTTTTATGCGGGAGCTCTACCCCAAATCTGGAACACAGTCCCCAAACGGAGTTCCATGACTGACCACCGCAGGTCACATCTGCGAGTAATATAATGGCCACTTGGGCTTTGCATCAATACTCACAAAATATCATCCAAATACATCAGCCTCTTGCAATAGTTCAAGAGTTAATAAATTACTCTTTATACAAACATATATTAAAATTACCACATTCTAATACATGTTATACAAAATCAAAGAACCCTGAAGTCGGCTTTCTTCATATGTCATCGGTCCAGAATGCGGGTTGCCGATGCGCGACTGTGCACGAAAGGGGGTCGCGACGAGTGTGGCCGTGGTGATAATCTCTGAGAAATTTACTCCTCACCTAAGTGCACATGCGATAGTCGCATAATCAAACACACATCCAGTGTAACATACACATGTCTACCTGAATGCACATGCCATGAATGAGACTTCGACTCACCATGCCCCGTATGCAGGCTCTGTGAGCTCCATCACTCGATATGTCATTGAGTAATATATCGATCACTCCCTTAGGCTAGTCTCATATCATGGCTTGTGACGAATTGTCAGCGAGTATTACCAATGACCCAGTATCGAGCCCTCATGGAAACCCAGTTACCCGATCTGATGTCGATGGGCAAGCGAATCGAGTCAATCGGACTCCTATCACACAACTCGACGTCTATGTGATAAACATGACCGTGTGTCTTCTTTGGGCAACATAACTTTTCGGGTGATACCGCAGGTCTCTTACACCCATACAAAACTATGATATTGTGGTTCTCTTACACCCATACGCCTCGAGTTCTCACTGACTCCCTCAAACATGCATTCTGCCATGAATGAAAACCATTTCCAAACAAAGGTATTTGTTTTTAGCAGGTGAACTGACCCTCCCAGATATAAATAGTGGGCCAGACTCCGATAATCTATTTTGTGGACAACCCTCAAAGTGTATATCAATTGGCGAGACTCCGGCCGATTGATATTATATGGACTAACCCTCAGATGTATATCGATTGGGTAGACTCGACGATTGATATTATATGGACCAACTTAGATGTTGTAGTGGACACATACGATAAATAATATTGTTGGTCAACCCTAAAGAACAATCTATCAAGAAACCACCTCATGCACTCCTCCTATTGTTCTAAAGATTTGCCCTAGTGCATATGAAATGTAATGAGCCATTTCCATTTTCTTAACAGTCTTTTGACTCATTTGGGCGTTGTCTTATTAATCAAGCCCACTAATCAACACCTACGTGGTGATCCCTGCCGATGTACTCATGACACACCATCAAACACCTAACACAGTGTCGATCTCAACTATGCACTCACACCTAATTTCTAGGTTACCACAGTGCATATGGAATGCACATGATACCCAAATTCAAACATTCATACTAATATATTCACATGCATATATATTAACATAATTAAATCACATAAAACATGTTATGCAAATTCACAATCAATTACACCAAAATTAGCTCACATGGGCTAATTAACAAACCACGAGCAATTCATTTTGAATCCTTTCGACCATACACATTTCTAGTAATAACACAAAATGGCACAAATCTCGGACCCATATAAACGGGGCACCTTTTGGTCCCTTCCGCGGTTCATTACGAATATCGTGATGCAAGACACACCCTGAATCCAGAGACATTGGTGGGAGAAAAACCAAACCTCAACACGATTCGGGATTTGCTGAGAAAATAGTCGAAAATTACGTCATGACCGTCCCCAAAACGATCTCAATTCAGCCCAAACTGTTTGAAAACAGTCTCGAAATTAAGCCCGGACTGTCCGAAAACAATCCCAAAAATTTCTAAAAATTCATATACTCAGTCCAAAAATTTGAGAACTGAAATTTACGGCCTTTCACGGCCTCTAAGCCAATCCCAAGCCATTACATGGCCTTTAGGCTAGAAATAACACAAGTAGGAAAATTCCCTACCTCGTGGAGTTTGATGAAACTCCAAGATTTTAGTGTCCACGCGTAGCTCTCGTCGCGTAGATCAACTTTGCCTTCAGTCCCGATGAAAACCTGCGCTCCGATTTTCGTAGATCCGAAAAAGAAACGAAAAGAAAAAAAATTAAAAATAACTCTCCCCAGACGCCTCTCTCTCTGTCCGACGCTCTCTCCCCCTTTTACTTGATTTTATTATTATTATTATTATTATTATTATTTGGATAAACGATTTCTATTGCCCCATTCGCGTCCATTTCTGCCCCGAAAATTTTTATTTCTTTTCAGTTCACTTTATTGTAAATGAACTTAAATCAAGCCACTTCATGACTTCCGAGATTTTCGTAAAAATCTCGCCGCGAATCAGCGGTGATTTATCACCCGAAGAATTAAATCAAATATTACGTCTCCAAAATTCAACGAAACTTTTCTGGGTCACTAGATTTCGCGAGACGAATTTAACGGTGCAATCCGTTTCGTCATCCGAGATCTAGAGAATTTTCTGTTTTCAACCGAAATTACCGTTTTACCATTTTTTAGAAAAATTGAATTTTTCTCGGGTTTTATAGGTATACCCTTTTCGAATGCCCTCCATCTCGGATTCCACTGAATGCTCATTTCTCTCCCTGCTCATACTCTGCCCAACCTGATTTGTATTCACTGAACTAACAATTGTACTTCACTCTCTTGACACCTTCACGCTTACCATGGGGTCCACTGTACTTCTCGTGATCATGGTTCCAAGGGTTCGAACTGAATTGGCAACTCAAGGCTCAAGATGGGTGCAAAGGTAACTCAATATGCTTCCGACATGTAACACAGAAATGATGGCCTAAAATCATCTTCTAGCTATGCATGGATGTTCCTCCAAGTATGATGCATACAGTTAACAAGGAATGCTAAACAAAGTACAGGCTGAAACGATAGCAGGCAAAACAAGAGTTTGAAGCAGAAAGTCTATGGCTTGTGTAGGGAATTAGAACATAATTCGGGGTGATAAGGTCCACAATATGAACACAAAAATGTTGTGCATGCTTGTTATTGTGTAAATGCATTGAGACTACGTGGATTGCGTACATGAAGTCATGCGGCTACATACATCACAGGTTAAGTACTATACCCAAAAGAGCCGCAAATCGAAAAATTTTGCCATACACTGAACATGTAACATGCGCATAGTTGGTTCCAACTAGTGTATGCCCACCCCCACTACAAAAGTAAGCATTGTCCTCAATGCACACAGGGTACCCCCACGACAGAAATGGAGGCGTAAGATAAAGAAGCGGATAGCAGTTAGTTTGACCTTTTTTTTCTTTTTAAAAGGAGACGAAATAAAGAAAGCCGAAAGAAATGCAAGAAAGAAAACAAAAACTTATATACAACAAGGTAGGATAGAAATTACTCTGAAGGAGCATCCTGGTAGAGCGGATCTACCAGTTCCTCACTACTCTCCTGACGGTCAAAGTGCTCGAGAAATGGCTTTAAGCGTTGGTCATTGATTTTGAAGGATTTCCCATTTTTCGGATTCTCAATTTCCACTGCACCATATGGATAAACTACCTTGACAATGAACGGGCCAGTCCACCTAGAACGGAGTTTTCCTAGTAACATGTGCAACCAAGAGCTGTATAGTAATACCTTTTGGTGAGGTTCGAAGGTCTTCCGAAAAATGGTCTTGTCATGGAACAGCTTGAGCCTCTCTTTGTAAATCAGGGCTCTCATGATTCGCCTCAATTCATCAAGCTCATTCATGCACGACGAGATCTTTGTTTACTTGCCTGAGCCAAATCAAAATTAAGAGTTTTAATAGCTCAATATGCCTTGTGCTCCATTTCTACTGGCAGATGATAGTCCTTTCCATAAATAAGACTATAGGGAGACATACCAAGAATGGTCTTAAAAGTAGTACGGTAGGCCCAAAGAGCATCGGTAAGTCGAAGAGCCAATGCTGCGATTTGGGCAGCGGTTTTCCCAAATATGTTTGATCTTCCTATTGGCTAGTTCGAAGCTGACCATTGGTTTGTGGGTGATATCTTTGTTGGCTTTGTGTGTGACTCCGTACTTTTTAAACAAATTCTCAAAAGATCGATTACAAAAATGGAGCCCACCATCACTAATGATTGCGCGAGGCACTCCGAAGCGAGAAAAAATGTGTTCTTTTATAAATTTCAAAACAACTTTGTGGTCATTAGTTCTCGTCGGAATGGCTTCCACCCACTTCGACACATAGTCAATGGCTAACAAAATGTAAAGGTATCCACAAGAAGGGGGAAAAGGCC
This sequence comes from Tetrastigma voinierianum, assembly GCA_016808115.1. Lineage (NCBI taxonomy): Eukaryota > Viridiplantae > Streptophyta > Magnoliopsida > Vitales > Vitaceae > Tetrastigma > Tetrastigma voinierianum. The sequence continues at coordinate 101,168 of JAEQBH010002373.1, forward strand.
CCATGAAGTCTATACCCCAGCAATCGAAAATTTCAATGATTAAAATAGGGGTAAGAGGCATCATGTTCCTTCTTGTGACCCCTCCTAATTGTTGGCACCGAGCAAAAATTTTTGCAAAATTCCAAACAATCTTTAAAAAGCGTGGGCCGATCAAAAACCCGGCTTGCGGGATTTTGTCGCGGTTTTCCTTGTAAATGCCCTCCACCGGGCTTTCGAATGGCAAAGTGACACCCCAATTTGATCGTCATTGGGTACACACACCTTCTTATCAATTGATGCAGACGGAGTATTTAAAGCAATGTGAATTCATCAAAATAATATTTCTTAATGTCGACCAAAATTTCAGCACTACGTTGAAGTCCATTGGGGTGGAATTTGACACGTCACCAGATAGTTCTGATATCCGCATACCATGGGCGTGAATAAGAGCAAAACGCTCATCGGGAAAAGCTGTCGCCTATGGGCAAGCGTGAAAGTAGTTCCCGGCACAACCGAGACAAGTGGTCAACTACCACATTCTCAACTCTCTTTTATCTTTAATAGTCGTTAAATTTCGCACAGATCCACCTAGTCAATCGAGTAGCTTAGCATTTCTCCGCTAGAGAGCAGATACTTCACATAAGATCTGTGGAAAATGGTTACTGAGACCCTACAATGTATGACTTAAACTTTTCTAGAGCAAATGACATGGCTGAAACTCTTTTTTCTATAGTCAGGTAGTCAAGCCTTTGTTTTTTAATCTAGAGTCTTCACAAGTATAGTAGATCACAAAAGCCTTTTATCTTCCCCTCTATCCTAAAACAAATTTCCTATAGCATAATCTCTCACTAGCCACATGATCTCAAAAGGAGTAACTTAATTAGAGATCGTGACGACAGGAGGAGATACCAGTAAAATATAAGGCCTGATTTTATCAGCGTGCCTCCTCCCCGCAGTTTGTGACCATGCAAAGGGAACGTCCGCAAGCAAATTACATAAGGACTGCCATGGCAATCAAATCTTATGAATCTCCTATAGAATCCATCATGTCCTAAGAATGACCTTATATCTCTAACACACTTAGGAGTAGGTAAGTTGGAGATCAACTCGACTTTAGCCTTATCCACCTCGATTCCTTTTTTCGATACTATGTGGCCTAAGACAATCCCTTGTGTCACCATGAAGTGACACTTTTCCCAATTTAGCATGAGGTTCTTCTCTTGACATCTCTCCAATACCTTACGTAGATTCTCCAGACATCCACTACAAGAAAAGGTTATCTCATTACGCTTTTTTTTCACAAACCAAGATATGATATATGTCAAGATAGATAGGTATATGCATATGTCGTCTATGCCAGTGTCAAGAAAGGGTAAAGGTAGCTTGACATATGAATATGTCAAGATTAGGTTAAATATGTGTGAAGGTTGACTCACTATTTTGTGCAGAGAAAAGTGTGTAGAAGATTATATTCAATATATGTCAAGCTTAAGTATCAAATATAATTTTACAAATGTCATGATGGTTTATTTTTTGTCAAAGTTAAACTTTTATGTCTGTGTTCATTTCCTCTTATGTCAAGGAATATAGCTTATTTTTGTCAAGATTTCTTTGTTCATATATAAAAAATTATTTACTTAAGTGTCAAGGTTGCATATGGAATATGTCAAAAATTAACTTGTTGCCAAAATGATTTGAATCCAAACTAAACCTATTGCATAATTGAATCTATTATCGTTAATAATAATACACACATAAATCCCTTAAGTATCATAGAAAACTCATATATCAAAACTAAAAACTATATATATATATATATATATATATATATATATATATATATATATATATATATATATATATATATATATATATATATATATATATATATATATATATATAGTAATTTCAATTATATGAGTACATAAAATACATACAAAAAAGAGATATAAACATGTAGCCAAATATATTGAAAACAAAAAGAAAAACCTTAACATCTACATGATCTTCCATTGTCATCAAATATATCCAAAAAAAAAAAAAAAAAAAACAAAGCCCAATATGTGCCCAAAAATCCAATAGTTATACATGATATATAGAATGCATCCAGAATCTTGTTCCTTGAAAACTGCAACTGTTGCAAATGTCACCTAACATTTTGCAAGTAGGAAATATATATATATATATATATATATATATATATATATATATATATATATATATATATATATACTAAAATGTATTTACAAACAACTCTAGCAATTTTATATTATTATGTTATCAAATATTACCTAAACTCTAAGAAGTAAGAAAAAAATAACATTACTATATGTTTATAGTTAAAAGTTTATTAAAAGTTCAATGAAAAAGAATTCATGCTTTAAGTGTATCAAAGATGTCACCCAACCTCTTGCAAGTATGAAAAGCAAAAATATTGTTTTTATGTTTATATTTGAAAGTTCATTAAGAAGATATAAAACATGTGCCCAAATATTTTAAATGTATCACAAACAACCTAGCAACCATACATGATATTGTACTCTTATAAAATATATCCAAAAAAAAAAGTGATAGATATTTACCCAAAAATTCAATAATTGCATATGAACATGTAAGAATTTATACATAATCTTATACTCTAAAAATTACAAATGCTGCAAGTGTCACCCAACCTCTTGCAAATAAGAAAAAATAATATTATTTTATGTTTATATTAAAAAAAGATATAAGCATTTACCCAAATATATCCAAATGTATTCACAAACAACAGTACAACCATACATGATCTTCTATTCTTATCAAATATAGGGGGGGAATATGAGAGAAGACATAAATATTTATCCAAAAATCTAGTAGTTGTAGATGATAACTAGAACTTATGCATGATCTTGCACTCTAAAACCGCACTACCGCAAATGTCACCCAACATCTTCCATGTAAGAAAAACAATATTAGTTTATGTTTAGATTCAATAAAAATCGGACAAAAATATATAAAACTCATATCAAATATATCCTGTAATATGTAGTAATGTATTTTTAGGAAAAAATGTATGTACTAAAAATATCCAAAATAGTTACATCTCTACATGATAACAAGAACATATATATGATTTTTGTACTCAAATGTAGAATATCACAAATGTCATCCAACATGTCAGAAGATATGTAAAAACTACACACTTAAGTTTATATTTGAAAACTTACTAAAATATATTAGTATGTACCAAAATTATGAAAATGAACCTAGTAAATACATATAATTAAAAAAAAAAAAAAGCAATGTATGAACTTGTACCTTCATCACATTAAGATGTAGATATGTGCCCAAAAGTATCCAAAAATCCAACATCTATACATGATAACAAGATCTTATGCATGATCCTGTAATCTCAAAATCACAACTGCAAATGTCATCCTTTACCTTATAAGTAGGGAAAATGCAACATTACCTGGTACTATGTTTGTTTTATTGAAAATATTATAAAATTCACATACTCCACTATACTTGATCTAAGATAAGAGGGTAAAAATGAGACTCATTCGTATCTTAGTTCATCTAACTCATCAGGAGTAGGTTTTTTTTCCCTTCAAACTAAAATATATAAGAAAAATATGTTAATATAGAATTAAATATATGTATGTTTTTGCGCACTTATGATACATAGGTAAATAAACCTCGTATGTTAAAAGGCTTCTATTTGCAATTATGTCTCGCATGTATCGCATGACAAAATATCCACACACATGACACCATCCAACTATTCAGCCCCTATGAGTAGTGAAAGGTGTGCATCACCTGAGGTACTAACACTTTCATGATCAAAGATGATATCATCTAATTAGCTAATTTTTCATCCTTCACATTTTTATAAGAATAATGAAACACATAACATGGGCTAGCTTGAAAGCAAAATTACACTCAAATTTAAGTCAATACATGTGTGTGTGTAAATAGCATAATATCCTAGAGTTAATAGAGGACCCTAAACTACCATGTTTTACTTCGAGGGTTCAATCAAGTTTATAAATGTGAAGTTACATGAATACTTGCTAATAATATGTACATGTAAAATATGGATATGCTGCCAAAAAATGAATAGATGAAAACAATGATTAATTATATTTCGTATTAAGAATGGCTATTCACTTTAAAAGGTAATAATTTAGTTTTATTCACATGATAACATCCCGTATAAAATATCAAGGATTTTTAAGGCTTCATTGGGTATAATTACAATCGTTTAAGAGTAGTTATCAATAACATATTTGGAAATATGTGGTATTGACTCCTTTATTACATCTCATAGATTATCATTATAGAAAAGAAATGCAATTAGCAATTACAAGAAAATCGTTTACAAATGAATTGATCGAGGATGATAAAAAAGTCGAGTTTTATTTAAAGAGAGAGAGAGAGGGTTATGCCCACAAGATGAGTGCAAACTAAATATAGAATATATACAAGGCATACTAAGGGGCCAAAGGAAATTTATAGGAAATTTCAACTCACACAATTAGTATGATCAAAGCTATCTATATACTTGAATTATTTCCTTACTCACACACACATTTAAATGGTTATAAGGCAAAATTAATGAAGTATTCAACTCCTTCCTCGTACTCCCTTGACCTTCTATCTTTAAACATCCAACTTCGATCCATTCTATGATTTAAATACACAATGAATTAAACCACGAAGAATTTAACATTATAATCAACTTGTTAAGAATAAGGGTTTTGCCTCATGCTTTATATCACTTTTTTGGTTCTACTTATTGTTTTAACACTAATTTGAAATTTTCGTCCCATATCATATACCAAAAGAATCAATCATGTAATATACCCATGTTGTCTACAAGTATATCAATGTGGGATGGTCAAATTTAAAAATTGTGTTATTCAATTTTTTGTCATTGTAGTTCATGCCATACAATGCAAAATTTAAAACAGAGTGATGGAAACATGAAAGAGAGAGGAAAAACATTTATCGCAAATTTTTCGAGAAAAACAACTTTAACTCTTCCTTCCTCTATTCATACACAACACTCATACACACTACAACACTCCATACATCTTTCCAAAAGCTTCTCGCATCAAATACTCAACAAACTTGATTTCCAACACCACAAATCAGAACAATAACAATAAAAATATCATTCTCTTTGCCAACATCGTTGAAACTCCAAACCATGAAAACTAGTGGCTAATAACTTAACCCAAGTGCCTCTGGGTGAATCCCACATAAAGAAAACAAGATTCCAAGCAAGCAGCCAAAAGAAGATGGACTAGAAAAAAAAAAAAAAAAAAATCTAAAAAGACTAATATAAGTAACACAAAGCTCAAGAAAGGAAGAAAAGCAAAACCCATTCCTAGCTATTTAGATTTAAGTTTATAAACATGACAACCAAGCAAAAGTCACTCCTAGTTATTCAAATTTAAGTTTATAAACATAGTAGCATGTTCACGTAAAACTTTCGTAAGAAAGAAAAGGGTAAACCCATCAAAGAACATAATACGATAAGAATCCATATCATACATATGTTATTATTGGAATGTGTAATCAATGGGTTCTAGTAACAAGACTCCAAATTAGGTTATTATAAATCCAAATATCAAGTGTGAGATTAGATACAACATCACAATAAGAAACACAACAATACACAAAAAAATATAATATCAAATTAGAGAAGGAGATGGATAACCACACCATTATGTTGAAGATTACATTCTTCGTCTCTTCTTCCTCTCGCTAGCTTCAAAATGACGCCCCTTTCTTGCTCTGGGAAGACAACCACCTTATTTACCCCACACCAAAATTTTATGTGGAGAGATTGTTGCTGGGCAAGTGGAAATCATCTATGGGGATCTTTACAAGAACTTTCAAAGCTTTGGTGCTAATAGACCATACCGTTAGAGATGGGTGAGCTAAGGTCTGGTATTGAGAGAGAATGGGGAAAGAAAACAGAGGAAGAAGGGTAGTGAAAACAGAAGAAAAGTACAAAGGGAAAAGTGAGCTGCTGCTGCTGTGGTGGAAGGAAAGAAAGTCATTTTCAATAGTGTAAAGTCTTGGGTTTGCAGGTGTAGCTTGGTTGTCCGAACCTTTAAAAGGAACTAGGTCATGTAAGTTCTATCAAGAAGTGATGTGTGTGTGGAAGTAGTGGGAATGGAAGCAGCGGGAATAAAAATACATTAAATGAATAAGAATAAAATCAGGCTTGTAATCTATATACAAAGTGGAGTTTATAATATGTGTCCATGCCTTTAAAGTTATAATAGCCTAAATCTGTTCAATGATAGTTTATACAGTTCCATTGGAAAATAAGCATTTCTAATATTTTAATGCATCTAATCAATAGTGTCACCCTTCAAAATAATATAATAAGTCTATTCCATCCTTCCAACAATTAAATAAATGATTCTTTTCATTACATTCAACTTGCTAAAATTAAATCCATATAAGATACAAAAATGAAAATATTTAGAATAAAATATTTGGTTATTAAGAAAATATAGAAAATGAAAATAAAACCTATACTAATTATGATTATTGAGTTCATGTTTAAATTCTTCTTATCTTATAATCGATTATCTATAAACCAGGTACCGGGTAAAAGAAAATACCTTTATGTATTTGTTTTTGTTTATATAGGTAAATCATTAAAAAAAAGAAAATAAGGATCTCTAGTAATATAAATTTGTAAAACCCAGGAAAAATTAGAAATTTTCTAAAATAGAAAAATGATAATAAAAATAATAAATTGTCAAAAGGGTTCAGGGAAGCCTAGAAAATTCCTCAAGCAGGTAGATCTCATCGACGAAACAAACTAAGTCATTAAATCCGCCTCGTGAAATCTAGTGACCTTAAAAGTTTTGTCACCCCGAGACGCCTCTGACCATTTTACTTTTCATTTTCCTGGGTGATAAGTCATCATGATTCTAAGGGACAGATTTTATGAAAACTCAAGTCGTGAAATAGTTTGTTTAAAGAATTTCGCAGGGAATTGGCCTGAGCAAGAGGCAAAGTTTATCCACGCATTGAGAGCTACATGTGGGCATTCAAAATCTTGAGTTTCACAACTCATGAGGTAGGGAATTTTCGCCAGTTATTTCTAGCCTAAAGGCCATTTAATGGCTCGATTGACTTAGAGGCTGTGGAAAGGTCAGAACATTTCAATCTCCAATTTTTCGACTGAGTAGTTCTTTGGGATCAGAATCAAATAGTTCCTGTATACAAAGGAATTTGAGACCTGCTTTGTAGGTAGACAATTCTCGCTGACCAGATCATAATACCTGCATCGACTTCGGATCAAGCCGACAGTTCTAGTTGACCTCGGATCAATGGGCCCGAGATGAATTTCGACTATTTTCGAACAGCCGTTGAATCAACAACAATACCCCCGCAAACGACTATTTTCGTACAATCCCACAGATTTTCTCGAACTGCTTTCAGCAATCCTGTGATTTTCTTTTACAAAAATTTCTATTTTTCAAAAATTTTCAAGTTCGCTTATCATTTGTGAATTTTCTTTCAAGTCAGTTATGATGAGATCAGCCCGGGGACATAGAATTAAAATTAAAAAATAAAATAAAATAAAATCAGAAGTAAGACTTTTAACATTTAGTAATATAACCTTAATAGATTTATAAAATGAGGTCATATTTGGGCTTGTAAATTATTTGTTAAGATAACTTTTACCATCCTTAACAAATAACAATTTGAACTATATATATTGACTTTAATTTTTTGTATCAAGGTTATTATCATATATGTCATTATTGCTTTTATTTAGATGTCTTGACATATGAATACATTAATTTTATATTCACTTAAAAATTCTTTGTCAAAGTTGCATTATCATAAGTCATGAAATAATCAATATAATTCATATATGTCATTGTTCCTTTTAACTAAGTTTTATATGTCATAGTTACCCATTTAAATAAAAATTATTGACATATATTGCCTTATGTCAAGGTAATAAATGTCAACAATGACCATTTTTCTTGTAGTGATCCCTCATATGAATCTCCAAAAACTGAAAAGTCATCCATGAAAATTTCCAAAATGATTTCTATTATATCATTGAAAATCCCCATCATGCACCGCTGGAAGGTTCCTGGCGCATTCATAGTCCAAAGGGCATTTTCCTACCGCCGCCCCCCGCCTCGCCGCCCGCCGCGCCGCCTCGCCGCCGACGTGAACGGCTGGGCTCCTCTCGGCTTTCTCCTTTGCCTTTTTCTCCTCTCTCTTGATCTCTAAAGCTATCTCACCCCATCACCTCCCGAGTACCCACAGAAACACACCATGCCCCGCAACTCTCTCCAACATTTTGAATTCAGCTAAAAGGTGTGAGGAAAATGATTCCTTCCGTAGTACCCGTATCAGCTCTCATAATTTCATGCAAACCCTCCAACCCGAGGTGACATGAGTGGGAATTAGCCTAATATTTTCATTTGCTACCACCGTGACTCAGATTTTAGGGACTAACCCTGGGTCAATGACCCACTCATATCTACAATGGGGCAATAACACCTACCGCCCAAGAGTTTTAGAACTTTTCTGGACTCACTTTTCATGATCGGGTTTAATAGTCTTCAGGGAAGGTTCAGAGGGTTTAACATCCTCTTCCCCCCCCCTCCAAATGAATCCTTGTGTGTGCATCATACACCCCTTAATATCTCGCAATTGTCCATCCTATAGCAACAGGGTTCTCAATGATCCAACAACTCATTTTTTGCACTCCCACCCTAAAAGAGTAAGATATGATTTGCATCATGTTTTCTTCACCCCAGAATGTATTTGAGATGTGATGGTAAATACTTCCAACCTGCTAGTGGTCTCTCTTCTCCGGGGGGGGCTACACACTGCCCGAATGGGTGCAGCTCGGTGTCCCAAACTAGGTGGCCACCCATTTGCTTCCAATAATTTCACCGTGTTCACCATGGAGTGTAGAAACTCCGATCCCACGTGGCCACCTCCCTACCTCAACCCCAACTCAGCTTACTAGATAAGACATGAGAGGATCATCTCATGAGACATGATCTACGATCGTCGCACCATAGAAATGCAACATTTACCGTTTCTCACAAAAAAGTGGGTAAACATCCTCCTCATCCCTTATTTCCTTTGATAACATTAAAGATCAAATTAACGGTCATGTTACCAAATGATAATGTCATTAATCCTCCCCATATGGGTATGATGGCATTAAATAGAGCTAAGAATGGCCCACCAAGAATCACCCGAACTACTACCCACTCACTGTGTCGAGTGTCGAGTTAATAACAAAACCATATAAAGTGTGTGCGCAGAGCAAAGTGTGCTATTATTGTGGTAGGTAAAGGAAAATAGAACTTATCAATTGCACCAATACATCCTTCACTATCCCCTGAATCCCACACTACTCTTTCCCTCTACACTTAATTAGAGGGTGACATTGGCGTGGTTCTAATTCTCCTAACCCTAGCTCAACATAGACCAGTAAGGCAACAAGTTAACACTTACCCCTAAATCCACTAGAGCATGTCCTAATCTCGAATTCACCACTATGGAAATAGTAGGGCCCCTGGTCTTGTATTTTATACAAACAAACAAAATCAACAACAGGTGATCATTTCAACATACAATGCCTCTCCCACACACTTAGTTTGATAACAAACTTCAATCACATATGATTTAACTGCCACTGGTACTCAAAAGAATGAACACTCACCTGTTGAACAACTATGAATTTATGTCATCACTTCTGAGCCTCAATCCACAGGCACATATAAGAAAAAAAGTGCGGGACATAAATTATTGCCTCGCTCACCATTAATAACATCTCGTCCTAGGAACATGAGGCTTGTCCGACACCTCATCATCCCCGACCGGGTTCATTTTTTGCAACTTCAGACAGTTCTCAAATAATGGTTTTGTCAATTACTTTACCACTTCAAGAGTGGTGACACTTTGCAATGTTCGAAGGTGCCGCCCCTACTGAATTCTGAGACTCCAACACTATTTTGACTCGGGGTTTTGGATGGCCTGAGAAGGGAGTTTCCTTCTTCTTCTTCCTTCCTTCCCTCTACAAGGCTAAGGTGCTGAAAATTCTCCTATATAGAGGTTAGCTTAGTGATTTGGGATCTCACGTCATTCAAGGCGTCAAATTCAAGTAGAGCAGGATGTTGGGTTCGACGAACTATGTCACAACATCTCCAAACTTTCTATGTGGAGGTTGATAAGGCCGTGTGTGTGTGTGTGTGTGTGTGTGGGATTGACTTCCTTGATTTGACCTAGGTGAAACCTCGTTGGGGATTTACAGAAACTCGAGGACCACCTTGACTCAAACAAGGAACTTATTAAAAAAACCTTGGTTTCGATAATCGGGGCCTGGTTGTCTGGCGTGTTACGCGGGCCTCCTCATTTCTCTAACTAAAATTAGGTGTTTAACCCACCTCGATTGTGTATGTTTCTGAGTATGGAGAATTGAAAGGCTTCCTTCGTAGTTGCTGCTACATTAGTCAGTTTCCTATTCGGGATTGCTCCTTAACTTGAGGAAGGTTAGTGGCGCACAAGCTGAGTGCTGGTCATCGCAAATGATGGCGGCCTCCCACTCTAGATCCCATAGGTACTGAGGGTAATTGAGGCACATTAGTTACCTTATTCACCTTTTTCAATTCTATAGCCTCCAACTTCCTCTTTAAATTAGCTATTTTTGCTTGCAAGTCATCATTCTTTAAATGATGGATTCTCCCCGTAGGTGTACTACGCACTCCTTAAAGAGATCTAAGGAGGCGCTTCAATCTCTCCCATGTTCGAGCATTTTCTCGGCTATGTGCCAAAAGAACTGAATTGCTCCCCTGAGACTTTCTTTCCTCGCAAAACTCTCCCGCGACACATCATTCGATGCGTATTGTTTATTCAATGATAGCCTCTGATGAAAATACGCACTGCATTTCCGTCCAACATCTTTTTAAACCATGATGAGGGATAAGATGGAGGAGAGAGAGAGAGGTCCTTATATCTTTCTCTACACACAAAGAAAAGGTTCACCCGGCTTTTTAGAGAGAGAGAGAGAAATAGTAGAGAGAGTATAGAAAGTTTTGGATCAGAGGAGAGCAGGATTTCGCATGAGAGCATTGGTAATGAGAGGGGGAAAGAACTTGTTATGAATTCATCTTCGCATGTCCTCCCATGTAAAGATTGAATCAAGTACAAGCTAATGAAACTTATTTCGCCTTTTCCTTTAGAGAGAATGGAATAGAAATCGCACCATGTGGAGAGGTGATCCAAGAGAGGAACGCACCGCAAAACATCCTCAAAGTCTTCATGAATGAGTAGGGTTTCAGGACCCACCCTCGACACAAAAAATGCAGAAGGCTGATCCATTCCACTTCGAGAGGAATTGGTTAGCCTCTCTGTGCAGCGAATACATGAGTTTGCCAGGTTCTTCGAGGCTGCAAAATCTCTCGGAGAGTTCTTTCCACATTAGGTAAAGGGGCAGGGGGGGCCCGATATTGATTTCATTTTAAAATTAACATTTCTCCTACTCGGTGTTGCCGAGGCGTGTAACACTAATCCACGCCATGCCGGGGAGGTTCATGGAGTCCTCAGGTTACTGCATCCTCGAGCATTTGGATTAAAAAGAGGTTGTTGATTCCGGGATGGTCCATTCGAGGCGTAGGTTCTCAAACAATCGACTTACCATGGACTCTTCGGGGACTTCGAGGTATGATTTTACAAGCTTTCCATTGCCTGCCGGGCGAGCCCAACCGACATGCACCACCCTCCCTCCCTTCCTCCCCTGCACTTCTCATCCTACTCCTTCCGAGTAGACACCTACGATTCTTCACTAAAAACAAATTAAAAAGAAAAGGTAGAGAACGTACGGATTTGCAATGCAATTGCAAATTACCTCTAATCCTCTTCGATCAACTAATCCGCGCCAAAAATGCGTTTCTGCCTGCAGATGTCGAAATTGTTCCCAAGCATAGGAATCCATATCACACATTATACTACTGTGGTAATCCACAGGTCATCTCCACAAGTAGTGGTATTCTAGGTGATCCTTAAGGGTTATTCTCCAAGAAAAGTGGAATGTATGTTTAAAAGTAAATTATGGGGTTGTGGTCAGTTGATCGGCACTGATTGCTGACTATTTTAAACCGAAAGGTGATTGATAGACTTAGGTTTCCACTCACTACCGATCAAGTAATTCCCACCTCTTATTCACAATCTCATCTAGGAACCATTGATGAATGATCTTCGACGGAAGATTTTACATTAAAGCTCTTTTAGAACGGTGGTTCATCGAGCGATGATAAACACTGCTCAAACGCATTAGCTCAGACTCTTAGCTTGCATCGCTGAGTCAAGCGCACGTGTACCGGTGATCTCTCGCTCACACGTTGTCAAGAAGATGCCCAACCAAGGTTTTATAAGATTTTTTTCGCACAAGTGCTTAACAATAATTTACAATCCCCGCTGAGGCATAAAAGAGGAATTGAGGTTATTACCTTGACGGATCGAGGTGAGTTTCCACCGCAACCTCCCATCAGCGGGAGTTTAGAACTTCATTGAAACTAGAAAGCAATCCATATTTGATAAGAAACTACTCATAAAAGAAACTTGAGAAAATCACACTTTAATTACAAGAATTGAGAATCAAAAGAACAAAAATATCAAGAGAGAGCTTAGTTGTATCAACTAACAAAGATTAAACGCACTAAAACTGCATCCGAAGAAAAGCTAAGTATCCTAATTTAAATTCTATGAACCCTAGCAAAAATATGAAACACACTCTTTATGAAACCAAAACCCTAGAATCAAAAACTCCCCTTCTCCCCTTTCCTTTGGCTTTTATACCCTTTTCCTTTGTGATCTCGAATTGGTTGTCGAAGGACGAGCATACCCTTGTATTGAAATTGGAATTCTTCTCAAATCCCGCAAAAATTACATGTCAGCACAGTACCGCATAAGTGTGGTAAATTCTGCACTTGCTAATGGGTGATTTTCGCTTGGGGTACTGGTATCGATGAGAGTGGTACCTGCACTCACTTGGCTACTCGGTGAATTTATGTTATGGGGTACCTGGCACCACCGCCTCGCAATTGTTCCCCAACACCATATCAAACATTCCCAAGACTTCACAACATACTACCATCATCCATAATGATCCACATTCGCCTCCGACACGAACCCCCACACTATAATCTAACCCGAAAAACCCGCACAAGTCCAAAAACACGAGAACGATCAAAGGCACCTATTCTTATACAAAATAAGAAAGAAAATACGAAATGGGCGACTAAAATCCGATATAGTTTCTTTCAGGTATTCAACACAAGGACACAAGAGATTGGTCACACAGTTTGACCAAACCTACATTCGCAGGGTTGAGCCCAGATGCAAAGGATTTCACTATATATCAATTAGGTTACAAGTTGGTCTTATATGAGACAAGGCTCCCCCTTTCTCCAACGCCTTCTTCACCTAAGTCTTTCACAATGGAACATAGAATGAGCTCCCCTCATTCCCCTACCATCATCTAAACTCCCACAAGCCCAACAACATCATTCAACCAAAGAGATAAAAATCTACCCAACATTAAGAGAGTTGAGCCATACCTCAAAACTGGTATGTTGATACCAAAAACACTTATTCGAGCTTGTACACTTATCTTCTATATTTTTGCTTAAAGACACGATCTCTATTTATCATCCTCTAAGGGAGTTGAACCATGAAATTCTTGATCACACGTTTCCTATCCTAGCTCAATCAAGCTAATTGAAAATCTTCCTTCCATAGAAAAATCCATCAATCAAGTTAGTTGATTTCCTTCCATATTCACTATTTAGGAATATTTGTCTTCCATAGAAAACCACAAAATTATGCTCAATCTTCTAGATTTTATTCGCCCAATATCATTATCTGATCTTCCTTATTTGTCATTGTGAATCAAAGCTACTAATCTTTAGAATTTTCTCACCAAAATCAGATTAGACTTAATATGGTAAGTCTAGCCATCCTGCTTGATCTACCAACATGTGAACCAACATGGGAACCAACATGTTATAATTGAGAACTTGATTGGTGAAAACATTCGAGGAGTTTTCACCTAAGACTGACAAAAAATATCTCCAACAAATATTTTAGCCAAATTTGCATGCTTCGAACTTTCAATTAAGAGAGGGTGAGTGAGAGGGAGAGAGAGACTTGGCATGCTTTAAACCGCATCTTACTTGTGAACCATGCTCCAATTCATTTCTATTTTGAAATAAACAAACAATCATTCAATTAAATGTGGACCCCGAACGATTACGTAAAATCACACCACATCGAGAATAAACATACCTATTGTATGCATGAAAGGAATTCATAGCTTAACAAATATTATGACTGAAATTCAAGGGAGATAGTACCGTCCTAATTATTTTCTTCCTTCCTCAGCTGGTATTCTATAGTAGCTGCAATCAGAAAATCAAGGATAAACCTCGATGATCAACCTCAAACCCAGCAAGGTTGTTATCTTGTAGTGATCGAAACCAGCATCCAGGAAAAGCTTCTCCCATTCTTCCTCGCTCATTTCTTTACTCATGACCAAAACCATCATCAAAGATATCAAAGAAAAGCCGTGTTTCTCAACTCATGCCTCTTCGTTCTTCACCTATCACGCCTTATGATAATCACCTTTCCTCCATTTTCCTTGCTTGGAATTGCTTCCTTGCATTGCTTTAGTATTTTCATGCATTCTTCGTGACTTCAGTCATTCAATATCCACTGCTTGTCATTTAATTACAGTTAGAAATAGAAGCATGTATCTTTAATTTTTCCCAAAATCGGATGTAGGTAGTAACGCGATTGATCAACAAGAACACGCCTTCATTCGCAGACCAATTCTCAATCCAGAATGTACAGCAAAGCTTTAGCCTTCTCCTTTGATAAATTAATAAAAGCGATAAAAGTTCCTAAAACAAACTCTAAAACATCTATTTATACCTTAGACGTAATATGGGGATAATATGTAATAAAATAATATTTCAAAACAATAATAGGAAAGAAAATAATACTTCTAAGGTGTCATTATTAGGAAATAAAATATCCAAAATAAAGATAATATTCAAACAACTGTGATTTCAGTTGACTTGATCTAACGCGGCGCCGACACTCCACTTGCCATGCAAGAACTCCGTCCTCGAGCTACGCCTACTGCATCTCGATGCAGGGTGTTAGATCAAATCAACCAAAATTCTTATTTTGGTATTTTTGAGATATTATCTTTATTTCCCTAATATTGTTTTAGGATACTTACTTCATTATAATTATATTATGCCTAGTATA
This sequence comes from Tetrastigma voinierianum, assembly GCA_016808115.1. NCBI lineage: Eukaryota > Viridiplantae > Streptophyta > Magnoliopsida > Vitales > Vitaceae > Tetrastigma > Tetrastigma voinierianum. The sequence goes on from JAEQBH010002373.1 coordinate 116,471, forward strand.
AATGTATGCTGCTGTTTTAGTGTTTGTTTTAATAATCACTTTATCACTTTTATCACTTTTATCACTTTTATCAATTTATCAAAAAAAATCAAAGCTTTTTCATTACTTTGTTCTTTGAATTGAGAATTGGTCTTCGGATTGAGAGACACAATTATTTATCACCAATCGTACTACACACCGCCAGTGGTATCGTAGCCGGTCTTTCTAATTAATGAAGCACATCGGTCCTAGTGATTGAAACCAATCCCAAGACACTAATCGGGGATTGTAGGCTGTTTGGAAATCTATTAACAAACAAAAACAATCAATTCAAAATTTAACTTAGCAATTGGAAACAATACAACCCCACCGCAAACGCTATTACATTGTACGAATAAGTAATGTAAAAGGCGCTGAGGAAGACGACATTATTACACAGACATGCCACGCACACATGAGGAACACAAAGCACCGTCTCCTAGACCCAATTTTAATCACATTCCAAATATACAAAATCAAAGAATGTCAACCGTAGGATTTGATGACACTTCAGACGAGGAGGCCGACTTTAGTGAATTTGCAAATCCACATGGTGGACAAAGAGGTAGAAGACAGTGGCAACCGAACTACAGAGGAGACGACAAATACAAACTAAAGGTATACATCCCTAACTTCAGTGCTGATCTTGATATTGAGGAGTTTTTAGATTGATTGACTAAAATAGACAGGTTCTTTGAATACACCAAATTGCTTGAGGATAGAAAGGTTAAATTTATTGCTTATAGGCTAAATGGGGAGCATTAGTATGGTGGCATAGATTCAGGGAGATGAGGATGAGAGAGGGGCATGGTCCGATTCAAACATGGCATAGGATGAAGCAATTATTTAACTATGAATAATATTTTTCTTATGCTTATCAGAGATGTACACATGGTAGCAGGATGGTGAATGAATATATTACTGAATTTTTTAGATTGATAGAGAGAAGTTGGGTACCAGAAAGTGAGAACCAACCCAAGGCTTTACAAGCGGAGGGAAGGAACTTTCTAACTATTGTTCATGATCCATCCTCACTTATGGACGAGTGTAAGGAGATATGAGAAGTACATTTGATGGTTATGAAAGGAGAGATAGAAAGTAGAGATTTAGTTAGGGCTAAAATTCTGGTGGAGGTGTAGACTTTTTGGAGGAGTTTGATGATGTGATTCTTGAGGATTTACCGTTATAGTTAGCTCCTATCCGTAACATACAACACCATATAGATTTGATTCCAAGTGCTTCTCTTCCTAATGTGCCTCATTATAGGATGAGTTCTAAGGAGAACAAAATCTTAAGGGAAAGTAGAAGAGTTGCTAAGAAAAGCACATATTCAGGCCATCATAAGCACATGTGTGGTTTCAACTTTGTTGACGCCTAAGAAAGATGGAAGTTGATAGTAGGGTGACCAATAAAATTACCATTGGATATAGATTTCTTATTCCAAGGGTGGATGATATGCTTGATTAATTAAGTGGAGCAGTTGTGTTTAGCAAGATTGACTTGAGGGATGGCTATCATCATATCAAAATCGATCTAGGTGATGGGTGGAAGACATCATTCAAGACAAGGGATGACCATAGCAAGATTCAATAAAGAAAGTATGGATCATGCCATATTGTTAAGATAATAAACAACAATGTTTATGTGGTTGACTTACCAAGTTGGATGGGGATTTCAAAGTCCTTCAATGTCATATGGTTGGCCATCTAATTATCTGCTCTAGCCATGTAAGAGTCTTGGGTATCCAGAAATAACTCGAGGACGAGTTCTTCACAAAAGGAGTCAGTTCAAGTATAGTTCATGCATGTTGATAAAATCAACCAAAATCCCTATTTTGGTTGTTTTGAGATATTATATTTATTTCCTATTGTTTTTTTAGCATAATATTTTTATTTCCTATTATACCCATAATATGCCTAGGGTATAAATAGATGTTTTAGGAACTTTTATCACTTTTATCAATTTATTAAAATAAAAAAGTTTTTGCTTTCCTTTGTTCTTTGAATTGAGACATTTATTTTTGATTGATCAATTGCGCTACATGCTGCGTCATCAAGTTAATCCATAAAGGAGAACTCAGGCCTGGCTCGTTCATGTTTTGAAAACTATTCTTGAAAATAGTTTTCGAAAACATAGAGAACACTATTTTGGTGTTCTCTAAAAACCATTCTTATTATTTGAATTTAATGTTTTTTGCTTTCTTTGTGTTTTTGTGAACAAAAAACTAGGAATCAAATGCTCTCCTATTTCAGTATGATCTTCTTGTTTTAGAGAAAACAGCTTTAAAATCAGAATCAAACATGTTTTTTTTTTGTTCTATAAAAATAACAAGGAAAACACCAAAAACACTTGCTACAATTCAAAACTATAACTTGCAAAGAACTTTTCTTCTCAAGGTATGATAGCTCGAGAGGAATCACCTTTGCAACAAGGTAGTTGACTAGATCTACAAACCAAGGGGTGTCCTTCTTATTGGAAATATCTAGTAACTGCTCATCAGGAAAGTTGTCATTAATGCATAATTGTTTCTTCTCCCCCTCAAACGGTCCATCAAGTCTTGATAAATGGTTTGCTACCAAGTTTTCAGTGCCCTTCTTGTCTTTAATCTCCACATCGAAGTCCTCAAGGTAAGAGGTACTCAATCTGATTAATTCGTTTTATTCTTCTGTCATAAGATGCCTTAGAGCAAAATAGTCTGTATACATCATTGCTTTGTTCCTAATCAGATACGGCTTGAATTTGTCACATGCAAACACTATGGCTAATCTTTCTCGGTAGTCGCATAATTCAATTTCATGTCATTCAACATTTTACTAGCATAGTAAATGACAAGGGAGTCTTTTCCTCTTAACTGGCCCAAAACTACTCCTACAACATAGTTGCATGGATCACACATTAACTCAAAATGGAGGTTCCAATATGGTGCAACCACAATCAGCGTTGTGACTAACTTCTCCTTAAGTGTGGAGAAGGCTTTCTAGCATTCCACATGAAAATCATAAGGTGTGCCTTGTATAAGGAGACTGAAAGGGCCTCTCAGGATTAAAAGTCTTTGATGAACTTCTTATAAAAACCTACATGGCCTAGAAAATTCCTCACTCTTTTGAGATTGGTTGGTGGTGGCAACCTCTCAATGGCCTCTACCTTGGCTTTGTATACTTCTATCATTTTCTCTAAAATTTACGTCCTAAAGACTATGCCTCTTCTCGTAATTACTAAAGTGACATTCACTCAGTACTAGGTCAGGTTTCTTCAGCACTCCTTAACAACAGTTTGAGGTTGTCAAGGCATTTATAAAAAGGAAGCTCCAACTATTGAAAGCCATCCATGAACACTTTATGCTCCTTTCCACCATGTCGGCAATATGGCCATCATGCATCTCCTGCTGGGTGTTTCGAGCATTACACAACCCAACATGCTCAAGGCAGCGTACCCATAAAGGCATGTGAATGTGGTCTTTTCCTGGTTATATCCCAAGTAGCCATCAAGGAAGAAGTAATATATTCATGTCCTACCAAAAGGTATAGCTTATGATCAATGAATGGAAGAGGGAAATGGTCCTTTCTTGTTGCCTTATTTAACTTCCTAAGAGTCGATGTAAATTCCTCAAATTTATGACAAACTATGTCGATCGATCTTATTTGTTTCATTCGATTATACAATGATACCCTCCCTTTTTAGGTACTACCTGAACCAGACTTACCCAAGAGATATCTGAAATAGGATAGATCACTTCAATATCTCTTTCCACACAACCTCTTTCATGCCTAGATCTAATCTTCTTTGAACCTCGATGGAGGGTATACTGTTGTCTTCTAGTAGAATGTGATGCATACACATAGAGGGGTGGATCCCCTTGATGTTAGCTAGAGTCTAGTCTATGGAATTTTTATTCTCCCTTAGTACCCTCAACAACTTTTCTTCTTCTAAAGATGAAAAGAGGGAAGATATAATGATTGGCAGCTTGGATGAAGGTCCTAGGTATGCATATCTTAAGTTCCTTGGGAGTGGTTTTTCTTCTATCTTAGGTGGTTTCTCCACTGAAGGGATATTATGGTTTGAGCTCTCTCTCAATTCTTCAAAGTACCATTTTTTATAACTGAAGAAAGAATTCATCCATGCTACACACTTTTGTACATCGCATCATCTGATTCTGTTGAGTTTTTCAACCCTAAGCTAGTCTCCAAGGGATCATCATGATCTACATGGGTAGACACTATAGCTTCTATCATATCAGTGCAGAAACAACTATCACTTGTAGCAATATACTTCAAAGCATTGAACATATTGAAGGTTACCTCATCATCTTGGACTCTGAGATTCAATTCACCCTTCTGCACATCAATCAAAGCTCTGCCCATGGATAAAAATGGCCTCCCAAGGATTATGGGTATTTCTTTATCCTCTTCCATATCTAACACAATGAAATCTGTACGGAAGATAAACTTGTCCACTTTCACAAGGACATTCGTAATAATACCACTTGGATGTTTCAATGATCTATCAGCTAGCTGAAGCGTCACAGTTGTCGATTTTGCCTCTCCTAAGCCTAACTTTCTAAAGATTGTCAATTGCATCAAGTTTATGCTAGCTCCTAAGTCACATGGCGCTTTTTCAAAAAAGCATTTCCAATGGAGCATGGGATAGTGAAACTTTCAGGATCCCAGAGCCAGGTAGTTTTTCAATAATTGCATCGCACTCTTCCTGATAAGGCTATCGTTTACAATCTCCTAGTTTTCTCTTTCTCTCATTTCGAATTTCCTTCATAAATTTCTGGGCGTAACCGGGCCTGCTCAAGGGCTTCGCAGTTGCAATGTTGATGCGCTTAAAAACTTCCCTAAATTTGGCATATTGGTGCTCCAGCTTACTTTTTCGCAACCTTTGGGGGGTATGGAATGACAGGTATAGGCTTCTTAGACGGTGGGTTTGGTTCCTTCAGTAAATCCTTTGTCTTGTTGGCTTTTGCTACTAGTTCCTTGTTTCCATCCTTGTTTTTAGATTTTTCTGTTGTAGGTTCTTTCACTGTCTTACTGCTCCTCAATGTGATTGTTTGACACTGCTCCTTACCTTATCTTCTTGGGTTAACTTATGATGTGTTGGGAAAATTTCCATGCGGCCTCTCTAATAAAATTTGCGTGATTTGGCTTACTTTAGTCTCAAATATCGATATTTAAGCACCTTGATTCTGAAATTTTGTTCTAGTCTCATTGATGAACTGTGAGTGTGCAGTCTGCATCTCTTCATAGGACTTAGCTAGGCTTGCATGAGGATTGGACAACTATGTCATTGCTTCTTCTAGAGTTGATTTCCTTTCTATTGGGGTTTTATATTCTGCTCATGATATGACATTGGTTAATTGTTCTTCCATGAGAAGTTTGGATGGTTCTTCTAACCTGGATTATACTAATTAATGTATGGATTATTCTACTTACTATATTCCCTAACGTACTATGTTTGCTCTATTGAGCTCGGTTTAAAGGGGTTCCCAACCAGGCATTTAGAAATCTGATGAAGAGTACTACGTGACTCACATATAGGAGACGAGTGTGTATGTAATACATTAGCGGCCATCTAATTACTATGTGACTAGTTTTTCAAAAGAGATACCCTCCGAGCTACTAAGTCAAGAAGACATCCATCACTTTGCACAATCCCCACTACTACTACTTACCAGTTCTGTCGTGGCCATAGTGTATTGTTGCTTGCCATGTCTTTTAAAAGCTCTTATGTCTCAATATCATTTTTTTTTCAAAACCCTTCCAATCGGGGTATCAAGAATGATCGAGACATGCCGTTCAACCTATCAGAATGGGATCATCATCATCCAAACTGTTCATTTATAACCATCTGCATCTCAGCAGCGAGGTGATTTCCTAAATGTTCTCAGATTCCCCCTCCTATGCTTCAGCCATTGTCTCTTCTTCATGTTGCATAAAGCTATTTATTTCATACACACAAATAAATAATGGTGGTCAAAATAAATGTGGTAATGAAGGTGCTTGTCTTTAGCCGATGGATAGAAATTAACAAAGAACTTCTGCACTATATCATCCCATGAATGAATGGAAGAAGGTGGCTGAGAGTTCAACCATTCTTTCGCTCTATCCCTAAGTGAAAAAAGGAAAAGACGAAGGTATATATATGCAAAAGCACCATTTGTCACCCATTATAATTTCACTGCTCTACATACCTGTAAGTCAAATATGTGCCTAGGTCCCTACTAGTAACTTCAAACTTAAGAGAATGAACTAACTGCAGTGTGATAGGCTTGAGCTTAAACTGATTGGCTTGAGAAATCTGTTTTCCATGTTGAACCCTAGGATATCTCTACTTTTAAGCTTTGAACAATAACTCATATAGGTCTCTCTCAGGATCTGGTTTCTTAGCCTAGATTCAAAAGCAAAAGTTTAACAGTAAATGGCTAACTAACTATTTATAATAACCCATACAATGAATCATCCAACAAAGTAAACAAATATATACATATATAAGACTTTTAATTCCATCACCAAAGAATCATTATCCAATCATGGCTACATCGTAGCCCTAGTAAAATGAACTAGAACATGCTAAAACAAATAACCGCTATTGTTTGATTTGAATCCATGATAAAAAAGAAAAAGGGAAAGAAATACTAATTGGAAACTCTTGGAACTTCGTTTCGAATCGATCCCTCCACTTCGTCTCGTTTTCTCTCTCCAAAGTCTCGTCCTCCAATCCCTACCAAGCTAGGGTTTATCCCCCTTTTATATCAGCGCAATTCTGTTCCAAAATGGTAAGTCTACTGACTGAAATTCTCCAGTGATGTCACAACATGCATGGCTCACGTCGTGACGTGAGGTAAAAATCTGTTTTGGTTGATCTCTATCATGTCGAGAAGTCAAATGAATTTGATAAAATCTCCTCTTTGCCACATTACGAAGTCAATAGTCCACGTCACGATGTCGGTTGTAGCTACTATGTATGGCCTCTATCACATCGCGACGTTGAAGTCCACGTTGCGATGTCAGGCTTTGCTCTTAAAATCTCCTCCCTGTTACGTCGCAGCGTCTACAAGCCATGTCGCAACGGGAGATTGCTTTGCTAAGTTATTAATTTTTCTGCAATTTTTGCTCTATTTTCATCATTTTTTGCTCCTTTGCTCCGGAATTTCCCTACATCAAAATATGAGAGAAACAAGCATTAAAACCTTCGTAGTTACATTAAAAACATGTGCATGATAGGAAAATAATGATGATCAACCCGATGTAAATTAGACCTAGTAGTGCCTAAAGAACGCATTGCATCTAACCCTAAAGTCTTGAAGAAGGGTGGGTCCTAGCCTGAAAGTTCTGGGAAATATGCAAATCACCACGTTTGTACAAACCTTAAAGCACCACCAATTCACCCCTCCCCTTTCTTGATTAGTTTGCTAAGTCATATATAACTTTCATCTTTGAAAGACGAGGATCAAATGGAGCGGCATCGAATTGTTGTGGGTTCGAAGAATTGAACTTCGGTGAAGAGAGAACGTCTCCAGACCGTTGATTCAAAAAGCTAGCTAAACGATTGCAAAGGAGCAACAACAAGATGATCGATGACGTCTAGATGAGCAACTTCCCGATGGGTAGGGTTGGTGACGATGACGGTACGAACAATGATAAAGGCCGAAGGAGATTCGAACCTTGCCATAGAAAAATCATCGATTCGAATGGCGACGACAAATTTTGATGAAGGAACGGTTGAAAAAATCAAAGCTTGCAGTGGCGTTGGGTATCGACTGCCGAAAAAATTGGAGTGACGGTGGAACTCCAAACAGTAGCAGCATCAATCCTTGGTGAACCAACGATGGCGTTGAACCGCGTCCGAGAAGCAGTAATGGCATCAAGCTTCAAAGGAACGTCACTACTAGAAATTAGGTATTATGTGACTACATTATTCGTCCCATAATTAATAATTATGGTCATTATAACCTGCAACCAAAAATTGTTGGTCGCAAAGTCGTCGCATAATGTTCGTCGAGGAATGTTTTCTACAACCATTCGTTGAGCAGATAATTTGTTTGCACGATGGATGATATTGATCACTCATGTATACTTTTAGGGTCCAACATCTTAGTCGCTAATTTTATTTTTTACCACCATTAGTATCTGGTCACTAATTTTAATTCGTGTGATGGAAAAATTCGATCGCATTTGAAATGTTTCTATGATGAATTTACATGGTCGCAATTTCGTCTTTTTACGACGAAGAACAAGTGGTCATGGCTTATAATTATTCATGATGAAAAAATTTGAACGCAATCTAAATATTTCTATGATGAAATTAAGTGGTCACAAGTGGTCATTTCTACAACGAAAAATAAATGGTCTCAAGTTAATTATTTCCATGATGAAAAATAAATAGTCGTATTTTACATGTTTTAATGAAGAAAATGATATGGTCACAAGTTTAAATGTTTCTAGGAGGAAAACCAAGTGATCACTATTAATAAGTTTCATCAACAAAAACTTAGTGATCGCAAGTTTTACTTGTTTATTTATTTTTTGACAAGTAATAAGTAGTTGCATATAAATTCATGTTGTCATTAAAATCAATTAGTCTCAAGTTAAACTCATAAGCGACCAAGTTAGTGGCCGTCAAATGTTGTTTTTTGGTTTAATTTAAAATTTATAAAATAGAAATTTACAAAATTAATAAAATTAAATATTTCAATAAATTAATTTTAATAAAGAAGTAATTGTTAAATAATTGAAGTCATAAAAAGAAATACAAAATTACTAAAATGAAGTTATTGATAGAATAAATAAAAGTATAAAAAACAATTCAAGTTGCTAAATAATTAACATTAGATAATAGGGAACAAAATTTTCTCAATATAATATAATTATTTGCATATATCTAACTCTTTCGCTTGACTATTAATTATCTAGCGCGGTGGCTTACGCAAATAATGTTAAGTAAAATAAACATATGTAGTGTAAGTTTATAAACTTTTGCACTATGAACACGTGTAATTAAATAAATCAAACGGAAATGTCACATGATTATTATATTTATTAATTAAAGATAGTAGTAGCCTACAATACTTACATAGAGAACTTGAGCAATAGGATGATTCAAATCGAAGAGCGTTCAAATGACATGACTTGTGGAGAGCTTAGATGATTTCTTATCTCGAGAAGTCATAGACAAGGTTAAAAAAATTGGTCAATTCTGATGCTACTTGGCTGACTCGTATTCGCCTAGAAACTAACTGTGCCAAGTATGATACTAGATACGATACTCGGATAGTGAATCGAAAAAAACCAGATATCTCAATTGAGTTTCCAAGTTAACACTATTAATCTTTCCCCTCAACCAAAAATCAAAACTTTTTCCCTCAACCAAAAATCAAAACTTTTTAAATGAATAAGAGATTCCCCAAAAGCTAAAGAAAAAAAAGAAAATTGTGAATATGAAACTAGGATTCCAAATGATAAATGATAAAGAAGAAGTTGTATGGCAAAAAGGTGACGACTAGACAATCTCACTTGCATTGCGATTGGTTGGTGTCTCGAAAATCTGGTGAAACACAATGGTTGGAGTTTGGATCGTGAACGAGTAGAGGAAAAGAACAAGTAAATGCAAACACAATACTAAGAAAGAAAATATCAACTATAGGAAAAATGTCTAATTTAATAACTATTTCTTGGACAATGTAATAATGTTAAAGTACTATATAGAGAGAATGAATATTTTTACATAAATATGATAGCATTGATAACATAAAATATTTTTACCTTAGTAAATTAGAGCGAATTTCATACTTACTATATATAAAAGTTAAATATGATTTAAAACCATGTGATGAGTAGTATCTAAAACAAAATTTTTACAAACACTTTAATTTCCCTACACGCCAGCAACTGCATGTTTTTATTTTGTATATGATAGTGAAAATCACAAAAATCACCAAAAATACACTACAAGACACAAGCAATTAACTTTAATTCTAAAATATATATTAACGTCTTTACATTTCAATGTACAATAATAAAACACAAATTTTATTCAGGCTTTTCCGTTGTAAATGTCCTTGTTTTAGCCTCCTTTTTGGGTCGTTTTTCTAATTTAGTTACTTGGCATTCTTAAATAAGTTTTTGAACTAAGAACATGAACGTAAGCCACTAAAATAGAAAGGGCATTAGGAATTCGAGTCATGGAGAGTCTCGTTTTTTTGACATCCATTCATTGTTGTACCATGTTCTTACATGAATTCAAATTTGTATCTCCCATAACCCCTTGCCATCCTTTTATCACTTGAATCAGTCTTGAGGGCTAGAAAGTCTCTCTTTCATGATTCACTTGGAGAGATTAATTTTCTTTTGAGGAAAAATTTCAACTCTCTCTCTTAATAACGTGTGAGGAATTTTTATTTAATTTTTCCTTCGTCCACGGCTCTAATCTTCATAAATGCTCTAAGGTACTTCAACATGCAAATATATAAAAAAGCTTCGCTTGATTTAAACCACTCCTTACATCTGAACTATTCACCTTTTCTTATTTATTTTGAAATAAACAAACAACCATTCACCATATGTGGAACCCTGAATTTAATATTACAGAAACTGGCATGCATTATCGGAGGACAAACATACATATTGTATGAAATTCATAAAGCAAAGAATATTATAATATCGAAATTCATAGAACCTGTGACCATCCCTAATTCGAAATTCATATAGTATCTTAAACATCAAAGGATAAAGCTCGATGAAGCGACCTCAAAATAGGCATCGGGTTATCTTGTAGTGGCCCGAAGCGACATCTAAGAAAAGCTTCTCCCGTTCTTTACATTCTCTAAGCTACGAGACCAAAACCATCATCTGCATTGCTATGATAATCACCTTGGTCCTTCATCATGATCATGTCTATGATAATCACCTTTCCTCCCTCTTCCTTGCTCGGAATTGCTTCCCTGCATTGCTTTAGTCACGCATTCTTCATCACTCCAATTGTGCAATATCCACTGGTTGTCATTTGATTACAGTTAGAAAACTGAAGCATGTTTCTTTAGAACTGACTCCTTTCTAAAATGATCTTTTTATTTTTAAAAAAATCTTTCTCATGTTTGGAGATCCTGGTGTGAAGTTGGCGAGAAGAAGCATGTTTAGTTACGATTTTGGCTTGTTTTTTTGTTTGGATATAGTTTTTAAAAACTGTCTTTTGTTCTAAAAAGTAAGGAGAATAAAAAAAGCATAGAGAACACGAAGAACAAAAACATTTCTATGTTTTTTGTTCCCATTTTTTTCTTGTTTCTGAAAAACAAGGAGAACAAAAAATACATTAAATTCAGATGATAATAACAATTTTCAGAGAACATCATTTCTATGTTTTCAAAAATATGAATGAAACAGACCCTTAGAGATAGATACCTTGAGTAAAATTGCATCCGCCGGAGGAATGGCCTCAAACATATACACAATGTAAGTTTGAGTTGTTGCGCCACTTCAACCCAGCAACCACGTGGGGGAGATCTAACACTGTGCAGTTCAAGTGCGGGAAAGCTTTAGCAATGGTCTTGGCGACTGTTCCGGTACCACCCCCGACATCGACTAATGAGTTCAACCCCTCAAATATGCCCTTTCCTTCCTTAACGAAGCGTAGAGACTAATTTGGGCATCCTAAACCGTAAACCGTTGAAGAAATTGTTAAGGCTGAGGTTCTGACCGGAGTAATCCCGAAATGTGTGCCATAAAGCGGAATGGGAGTGGGATCATGATCATTTGAAACCAAGCACTCACATAATGCCATGGATTTAGTTAAGAATTTGGGTCAACATGGCAAAAGCAACAGTAGGCACTTGTCCTCAAGGACTCATCCTTTGGGAGCTAGAGCATCTGTAACTGTCACCCTCTTAGCACTCGCTCGGTTGGATCATTTGGGCCAATGAAAAGCCAGATTGAACAAGATTGCGCCGCTGGGGGCGTTCACACACCTGCTTGGGTCTTTTACGGATGGACGGGGGAGCTTGGCGACAAGTCGGGAAGTGATGGGGTTGCCATGGTTGTGGATGATGTCTGGGATCCCTAGTTGAATAGCACACTTCAGCGACATAGAGTTGATGAAATTGAATATATGGTTCCAGACATGAGCTTGACCTTTAAGCAGCTCACTTGATATCTCACTACTTTCCATATCCATGTACCTCCTGCCCGATCTCTTAAGCGGCTATTTTTGCATTACTCAATATGAGCCTTAACCCTTTATATAGTTAGCACTGAGCGTTGAACCGCATGTGAAAAATATAAATTTCAAAAAACATGTGAATTCTTGAGGTGGATCATTCCTCCTGAAAGCCACCATCACATCCCACACGTTTTTGTTTTCGACAATATTCACTACTAAAATAAATCTCTCTATTCCAATGGGATAAGGTGCACAAATATCCTTTAGTTTTGCGTGTATGTCCCACTCTGCTCCTTAACTTTTTTCCGGTCCCAAAATACCCGATAACTGCGTTTTATATTCATAGTCAAAACAATGCCCGTCCCTTTAAAAGGAGTCACAATTAGGCGTATTTAAAGATAATTCTGGACCAACTAGTGAGTATGATAAGTATGGTACACCACTCTAATAAAACCCGTGTAACCACCGCCCTCGCTCCAATCTGTTAGAGATAAGATCCTCCTTCTAGAATGCTCCACTGCATATATATTTGTGTAGCTTCCTCTCCAAGTTAGTTGTAATTGTTTTCAAAAAAAAATCTCTCACAATAATGAGAATATTACAGTTTTCATATTTTCTATCATGGTATCAGAGCTAATTCAAGAGTCGTCAATGGTGTCTCCTTCAAGCCATCATCTGTCATCAACGCTACCCTCGATACTTCCTCTAGTTAGTGTAAAATTGGATTGCTCCAACTATGTTCTTTGGAAATCTCAAGTGCTTCCAATTGTTCAAGCTTATGACTTGGAAGGTTTTCTCTTAGGTCTGGCTTCGACCTTCTGAATCTCTCGATGATTACGCCAATCGAATTTTGTTCATTGGCATAGACTATAACTTTCGATTTCTTCTCGGTTGGTTTGTTGTTATTTTGTATGAATCCATTACTTGGCCGTAATTCTCCATTGTCATACCTCTTATGTACGATTTAGCGAACCACTAAACAAGCTGACATTATACTAAATCTAAAGCGCAATTAAGAAGCCGCCGTTTTTCTTTGTTTGTCCGCAAAAAGGATCAATGAGTGTTGAAGACTATTTTCTCAAAATGAAGTCTATAGCTCACGATCTCATGGTGGCTGAACATCCAATCTCAGATGATGACCTTGTCTTGTATATTTTAGGCGGCATAGAATAGGAGTATGAATCGGTCATTGTGAATTTGACCTCCAAAGATGCAATAACCTTCAAACACATGAGTCCAGACTTGAGAATCTTCACACATCACATGTTGTTGATATCTCATCTTACACTTAATCTTGTAGTCAAAGCCATTGACTCTCAACCAGTACTCATGACCCGGTCGAGGATCTTGGCTAGTATCTTGTGGTAATAGGAACGACACAACCAGGTGGGGGCTCTTCCTAATGCCCGGCACAACTTCGTCTTGACCTCCCTATGATACTTGCAATACTGAGACTTGTCTCTCCCATCTAGATCTCCCCTATGAGGCATATACTACTCGAACCCCTAAAGAGACTGAATGATCGAGAGGAGCTGAGAAGGTGGCACCATGAACCTTGTACGTTGATTGTTCCATGATCCTATCTGGGTTCTTGAAGCCGTCATGATCCTCAGCCTCATGGCGATGACCGATTCGACTCACAGAATTGTGCTTGCCCATACGTCTTGATCGTCTCGACCCTCTTCCTTTATTTACGCCATTGTAATGGCGTATGATATAGTGGCGACCTTTCATTTGGTTGCAGCGACTATGTAGATCAACCGGCGTGGCGTGTTGGTTTCCCGCGCAAAACAACTGGAACAGTAGTTGTAGGGTGCATGGATGGAGTAAAAATTTGGGTGTTATGGCGAATAGCTTGTTTCATCGCATGCAGGACAGTATCGGGGCTTACGGTGTCGAGTTGGAGGATTGCGACCCCAAAACATTTCTTAAAGTCCTTGATGATCTCGGATCTCCCCATCTGGACGTGGAAAAGACTGGTTACACTATGTTTTCTCCTAACTGAGCACATGTATTGAGTGATGAACTTTTTAGACAGGCAACAAAAGGAGGTTACTGTACTTGGAGCTAATCGGTGGAACCATGAAACCATGATAGGGTGGGGCCTACCAGGCTGGACAGGAAGACTTTACACAGCTAAGCGTCGTTACTCGTCTGAAGTGTCTTTATCTGGCGGAAGTGCATAAAATGGTCAAAGGGGTCTTAAAGGCCATCATACATTTGGAATTTCGGTAAAGGTAAAATTTGCCCCGACGGGGGCCTCCTAGTTCGAGTCCAAGTACGGCGGTTATTACATGTCAGTGATGGCTTCGCGCCATCATTGATTACGAGGAATAAAGGCAGCTTCGATCCGAAGTCACTGTTGAATTATTCGTAATCAATGATGAGCTGCTGGCACGCCATCAGCGATTCTACGCGGAATAAGCGACTCGACAAGACTAGAGCCTGGCCCAATCCATCCAATCCAAGCACCTTTTACTTTTAGAATTATTTAACAACCTCAACCTTAGTAGCCCTTCTCATGAAGATGCACGTATAGGATCAGACAAACCAGATGGCCTACCCAGGAAAGGACCCGCATCGCGTCGATATCACCCGCTATTCTTTTACGTAGTTGACCATTCACAAATCACATTTAGTTATTAGCTGCCGCCCATGTTTACTTTCATAGTTTCATTGTTTCATGCCACTTAAGTGGTTAGAATCCCCTAAGGTTAATTGAATTCAAGGCAAAGGGATTCGAGACCAAAGTATATAAGGAAGATCAAAAGTATGCGTGTAATAGATTCCTTGAGAAATAGCTTCTTGAAACACAAGGGGGTGATTAAGCTAAGTCACTCATACCAAGTAAGCACACAATTTCAAATCATTAAAAAACCTAAGGGTCCAATCCACTTTACACTTGTCATTTTTCAAATGTTTGTGTTTAAAAAATGACCTTTACTAATGACCGAAGGCATCGAACTCATCCATATGAGACCTGAGACAAATAGAATAAGAAGAAAACCACATGCAAATGACCTAGCAGCTAAAACAGGTGAATTTACAAAAGTTTCGTTTTTTAAATTGATTAAATTCAGAGTTCCCCCGTCTCAGAAGATTGTCCTCAATGCGAAACAAACGAAAAGGATAATGAGTACTCCACGAGGGTGCACACGAGACCTCTGGTTGCTCCCAATGAATATGATTTGCTTGTGAAATGCAAGTTGTGTCTTTTTCTCCATGAAGCAAGTGCAAAGAATGCACAATCTCAGTAAGTGTTGCACAACTTGGCAAACTCTTCTCTTGATGTTCTTTATTATTCAACTAAATATCTTCTAAGCTTCAAGAACATCATACAATTAACCCTTAACAACTTCCATAATTTTATGGCTTTCAAAATGAAGATGAAGGGGTTGGAGAAGGGTTGGGCTGGTTTCTAAAAGAGGTAAAGGTATTAAGAGGGGTTATCTTTTATTTTCCAATGAGGGGCGAGGTTTGAAAATAGGAAGAATGTAGGGAACTTAAGTGCAGAAAAATATTTTTCTTTGAGCCTCCATGATGCTATATACGTCCATTTTTCCAGAATCTCCACCTCAATGGCTAACTTTGAACTCCAAAAACCAGAAAAACAAAACTAAAGAATAGGCCCAAGATCAAGAAATGAAATTTATTCAAAACAAAACAAACTTAAGGAATTTATTTTTATTTTTATTTATATATTTTATTTTATTTTATTTATTTATTTATTTATTTATTTTTTTACAATATGCCAAAAATTCAACTCCAGTCACTTTAACTCATTTGGATTCTCGATTGGGCTTGAAACACTCAAAACACAAAAACACATAAAAAATACCAAGAATCCTGAAATAAAAAAAAAATAACAATCAAACAAATTAAATAAGATAAAAGAAACCAAATGGAAAACGGGATTCTCACAAAGCCTGGGTTGCCTCCCGGGTAGCGCTAAGTTTAATGTCGGTAGCTCGATGACCCTATATCTCAATGTTGGTTCTCAAAATAACGAAAGTACTCACAAATTTGCATAGTGCTTTAATGCACTGCTCATGGGGGATGGAATATACTGTCTCCCACACCCTTAACTCCCTTGGTGTTTTTCTTTATATCTTTATCTTTTTCCCTTTTTACTGCACTGATCATATCCTTGCAATTTACCAAGTCGCCATGCATGCTCTCCTTGTGACTAGACTTAATTATGTCGTCATTAGTTTCGTCATCCGGATGCTTCATAGCTTGAAATACATGGAACGTGACCTCATCTCCTTGAACTCTCAATTTAAGCTCACCCTCTTGAACATTAATTTGAGCTTTTCCGATAGCTAAGAAAGGCCTACCAAGTATGATTGGGACCTTATCATCTTCTTCCATGTCTAAGATGACAAAGTCTATTGGGAATAGGAACTTATCCACTTTTACCAAGACATTTTCAATTACTCATCATGGATGTTTGTACGATTGGCAGCCATTTGTAACATGATTGTAGTCATTTTTTCTTCCCCCAAATTCAGCCTTTTAAACATTGAGAGAAACATCAAATTGATACTTGCCCCCAAGTCATAAAGAGCTTTACCTGATAACAAGTTCCTGATAGAGAATGATATAGCAAAACTACCTGGATCTTGAAGTTTTGGTGGGATCTTCTTTTGGAGGATTGCACTACATTCCTCAGTAAGTGAAATGGTTTCATATTCACCAAACTTCTTCTTATTTTCCAAGATCTTTTTCATAAACTTCATGTAACTTGGCATGTTCTCAAGTGCATCCATGAAGTGTATATTTATGTGAAGTTTCTTGAAGATATCGAGAAACTTGACAAATTGCTTCTCCAATTTACCCTTCTTTAACTTCCGAGGGTACAAGATGCATGGAGTGGGTATTTTGATGGAATGGCTCTCCATTCATATCTCCTTATTATCCTCCTTTCTTTCCTCAAGTTGGGAGGGCTTTTTGCCTTGTAGCCTCCATAGTCTTTGAGGAAAAGGTACTTTTGTGAGATTTGGGAGTGGGTTAAATGAAAGCGCCTTAGACTTTGATTCTTTCCCTTTTTTAGCTAGCTTTTGTGTCATCTCAAGCCTCGAGAATTGACCTGCCTCCATGTCCCCTTCTTTGGCTTTTCTTGGTCCCTCAAGCTCTCTTCCACTTCTCAAGGTAATTGCCTTGCAGTGTTCTATACCATCTCTCCTTGGGTTGACTTCCGAGGTACTCGAAATTTTTTTGCGTTGCCTCTCATTGAGTAATGAAGCCATTTAACCCATTTGCACCTCCAAATTCCTAAGTTGAGCTGCTCGATTGTTTAAGGAGGTTCTCGTCTCATTTTCGAACTATTGTCTAGACTTCTGCATCTCCATCTACATTTCGGCTACCTACTATATTTTTTCTTCTAAACTAGACTTCTTCTCCTAAGGTGGTAGAGGAAATTTTAATTACTCTATAGGATTCACAGCATTCTAGTTCCTGCATAAAAAATTAGAATGGTTCTTCTAACTCGAATTATAATTCTAAGCATAAGGGTTGTATTGTTGGGTTGGAGAAATTTAGCCAAATAATGAGCTTGTTCGATGGTCAATTCTCCCATGGGGTTCACCATGTGGCATTCCTTAGTGGGGTGAGGTCCATGACAACTATCACATGACGGAGGGCTAGCTTGAACCATATGTTCTGATGCTTGAGAACCTTGTTGAACAGTTTGCAGTAGTTTAGAAAATTAAGACATTTAGGCAGCTAAGTTTGTAAATGCATCGAGGTCACGCGCCGACTGAGTTTCATTGGTGCAACTTCTCGGATTGGCCGTGTGATCTGTTCATAATATTACTTCGAATCGTGATGCTTCCCACCTCATCACTGACACCTGTGCAGATATGGGATTCTTATAGTGCTCGATATTTATAAAGAATGTGTTAACCGATTATGGGCTTGGGTATATTTGCCAGCGATTACATATGCTAAACTCATGAGTTCTACCTCAAATGTTGAGGTGTTGGTATCGTTCTCAACCATTGTTGATCAAGATATGAGTAAATTTATTCACCAACTCATCCCATGTGGTGATAGAATTCGGAGGCTCTATAGTAAGCCAATGCTTCGCCTTATCCTTGGAAGAAAATGGAAATAGCCTAAGGCGGATGGCATCGTCGCTAACTCCATTGTACTTTGCTATATCACACACTTCCAAGGAATTCAAGATGTAAGCATTCGAGTCCTCATGGGGTAATCTAGTAAATTGCACTCCTTGCAGGAGTTGGAGAGTGATGGATTTGAGTTGGAAGTTGTTAGCCTGTATAGCCGGTCTCTTTATCATAGGATCAGTAGTAGACGGCAGATGCGTATAATATCGAATGGGTCTTAAAACAGTATCCATCTGTGCAGTGTCGGGGGTCACACCCTCTCCCCCTTCAAGAACCAATTTCTTCTTCTTTGAAATCAACCATATTGTTCTTGGGTGGTTGTTCCAACTGACTGGCTATTCTCTTATCCCTCCGAATTTTTCTCAAAGTCTCTTCGATTTCTAGATCCAATGGTATAAGGTTCTCAGCACCAAATCTTCGCATACAATCTGATGGTAACTGAGAATTCAAAGAAGAAAACTAAATGTAAAAAAATTCAAAAATGAAAATTAACAGAAATGTTTGAAGTACTAGAGATGTACTTAGTATCAATATTAGCATAAAGCATCGTCAATCCCTGGAAACGGCACCAAAAACTTGATAGGAGTATTTGTGTTTTATGCATAAAGATATGCCATATGGTATGCAATTAATGCCTATTTGCGCAAGTATACGCTTGTCAAATGTCTGATTAGTAATGAACATACGAATCGACCACGGGGAGACGGGATCTGAGTACCAAAAATTCGCCCACCTACAATATCCAAACGAACTGATTGTGATGATTTGAACATAATCTAAATTGAAATACTGAATTGTAAAACTAGCAATTTGATTACACAAGTTAAGGGTTTCAAGAGATAATGAAGTTTTAGGGTTTTTGGGTGCAATTGGACGATCCATTTATGTTTGAACTAGACTCCTATTCTATAGTTTCTTGGGAAAGTTCTCCTAAGCGATTCTTGGCTAATTTAATTATCAGCTTCTCTTGAGGTCAGATAACCTACCAACTAATACTATGTCTTTTGCTTCTCATCTCAACCCCAAGTACTAGAGATGCTTTAGGTCCTAAGAACCTCACACCTCCTCCCTAATTACCGATAATTTCTATACTACCAACTACATCTAATTCTCTACTCCCTTCTTAGATCTCGTAGAGAACCACTCACCACATTCATATTGGCCAGATATCAACATGTAAACAAAATCAAGTATGAATCAAAAGAGGTACAATCACATGAAACAATAGAATAAGAAACCCTAGCAATTAAATATAAGCTTCATGTCTAAAATACATCCAAAAACCCTAGATTGTAAGTTTAGAACATAATGAAAATTGTGTACATATCTTAAAGTTCTGAGAAAACATGAAAGTAAAGGTAGAAGAACTCTAATGCTGAAAGATTGATGGATTCTCAGTCTTCTTCCTATGATTCATGGATCTTCCAAAGGTAGATGTCAATCTTTATGTCCATGCCCCTCTTCTCTTTAGGGCCGAACCCTCAAAAGTGCGAACCTGGTCTTGTCTTGAAAACCCCTATTTATAGTATTGGGACATGGGCCATTGATGGGCCAAAAGTTAGACAAATTTCTATTCCAACCCTGCCGTGGTTAGTAGTGGCGAAAAGGAGCTTCGCCGGGCGAACACCTTCGTTGACCTAATCACAAAGATGAACATTTAGAGCAGTAGGGCACTTATTTAACATAAAAACTAATTAAAACATAAGTTAAATATGAGTATTTAATATACTCATCCTTGACCTCGACCTAATGGCGATGGCCAGACCTCGACTCTCTTGGAATGGAGTGCTTGCCTCTTTTTGTCTTGATCGTCTCAGCACTACACTTTTATTTCCGCCGTAGTGTCTGGCGTCTGATGTAGTGATGACTGTTCGTTTGATTGTGGTGACTATGTCGTCTTCGAGCATGGCGTACTGGTTCTCCCTCTGAAACAACTTGTCAATAGTTGCGGGTGGATGCAGGGATAGTGAATAAAAAAAATTGGGTGTTAGGGCGAATAGCTTGTTTCACCGCATGCAGGACAATATCAGGGCTTATGGCATTGAGTTTGAGAATTGCAGGCCCAAAACATTTCATAAAGTCCCTAATGACCTTGGATTTTCCCATTCGGACATTGAAAAGATTGGTGGCACTATGTTTTATCCTGAATGAGCACATATATTGAGTGACGAACTTTTCATACAGGCAATGGAAGGAGGTTATAGTACTTGGAGCTAATTGGTCGAACCATGATAGGGCGGGGCTTGCTAGGTTGGACGGGAAGACTTTACACTACAGAGTGTCATTACCCGTCTGAAGTGTCATTATCTGGAAGAAATGCATAAGATGGTCAAAGGGCTCTTGAAGGCCATCATACATTTGGAATTTTAGCATGGCAAAATACGGCGGGGCCTCTTGGTTCAAGATGGCTGAGACAAATTGGACGATGACATATTATTGTACACGTTAAATCTTGGGATGAGTTTCACTGGGGAAAGAGTCAGGTATCGTAGGGATTATTAATGAGTGATCTTGGCTAGGGGGAGGAGAAAAGTTATCTGTGGACTTAGATCGCGCAGGGCTACTGGGCACAGTCGGGTTGCTTTTTCCAGTGATAGTAGTCATTGCTCCAACGTAGGCTTAGAAATGGAAGGGGGGATTTCACCAATTGAAAAGTTTGGAAGCAACTCTCCGATCGACTTTTTAGTAGTTTAGAGAAGCATGGGATTTTGGTTCCCATAGATGACGCCAATGGAAAGACTTCAAAATACCTTCCAAAATATTTTGTTTTATTTCTCTAATATGTAAAGCCGGAGACCCTCTTTTTGGATACAAGTTTGTATGTTATATAGTAACTATGGGGCATACATCGCAAACGGTTAGAAGGTGGGAATTAACGAGGTGGTCAGTTATGAGTGGTCCACAATTAATATATAACGTTTACGTTATGCATATTAATTGTGGCTTAATGCTTGTTGTGATGAATAACGCGGTGTGTCCCACTCGTTGGTTTTCAGTGCCCGAGGCGAGTTGTTTGATTATGCATCTGACCTCCACGGTCTTCGATGCCCGAGGTGACTGAGATAGTAGTATGCCCGACCTTCATGAGTCTCCTACTCGATGAGTCTCTATCAAATCCAGGCCATCCACATGATTGTCACATGAGGTCCGACCTATTCCATTCCAGAGCTGAGTACTAGGAAGATAGAAGTTCATGTGTATGATTTAGGTATCATTTTGTGTGTATGTATACGGTGGATGTGATGGATAAAATATTTTATACCAAAAGCTGAAATCTTATTTGTTATGAAAAATGATATGTAGGATCAAGTAGTATAGAGATAAGGTCCATATGTATTATTGTGTGAGTGATTTACGTATTATTTTGTCTGTATATTTGCATTAGGGACAAAATATTTTAGACCAATGGCTGAAAATCTTGTTTATGAAAATTGATAAGTACAAGCAAGTTGTAGAGAAGATAAGGTTTTCATGTAATATAGTGTGTAATTCATGTGTCTGCGGACAAAAATTCTGTACCAATAATAGAAATCTTTTTTTATAAAAATAATATGTAGGAGCAAGTAGTATAAAGATAAGCTTCATGTATGTTATTGTGTGTATACTATAAGAAAAAAGTGTATAATGACGTTTATAATGAATCACCGTAGACAAAATAACATAGCGTCACCTTATGAAAAATAATATATAGAACGACGGTAGAAGATAAGTTCGGTATGTATTATTGTGCGTGTGATTCAAAGTATTATTTTGTTTGTGATTTCACATTATTATTTGTCATTATATTTGCATGATACACAAAATAATTTAGATCAATCTCAATCTTGTTTATGAATGAAATAGTTTAGACCCGATGGCATTTGTAGCACATGCCCCTTTACTACCATTCGTCGGTGGACAAGAAGCAGCGCATGAGACGGTTCACATACTGGGTCTTTTCTAGGTTGACCGGGAGCTTAACAACCAGCTCAGGGAGAGTGATGGGCTTGCCATGGTTGTGGATGAAGTCTCGGATGCCTAGCTACTTGAATTGCACATTTCAGTGCCATAGAATTGATGAAATTGAGTATATGATTCCACACATGAGCTTGAGCTTGAAGCAGCTCACTTGATATCTCATCATTTCTTGGATCCATATACCTCACACTGATCTCTTGCGCTGCTATTATTTTTTTACACATTCCGACCTCAGAACCTTATCCTCTTCATATAGCATTGGGCTTTGGGTGGGCCATATCTAAATATAAATTAAAAAATTATGAGTGGAATGAACAGCAAGATCAATGGTTTAAAAATCCAAAGTGAAATCAAAATGTTACCTGTTCATAATTCATGGATTGAACCAATGGTCACCGAATAGAACCCAAAAGGCCATCGATCAACGATATAGATTCAGTCAGACCGTAATCTAATTTTTAAAATATTGAGGAGGATTGTTCAAATGTATAAAAATGGTTATTTTGTCCATTAAATTAGACTGGAAATTTTAAAACAGTAGATTTCTTTTTTTGTTTAAATTTTATTTTATTATATTTTGTAATGTTTTTTCAAATGAATTCTTTCTTTAGTTTAAGGGTAAGTCTACCCAAAATAATTGGGAAATCCACCTTTAAATTCGGTTGTATTTTGAAATTTTATATAATTATCGCCTCTAAATTAAGAAATTAAATTTCTTATTTAAAATATTGTTGGATTAATTTATGTGGTATGTTATTATGATTTCTTAATATATTAATTATTCAACGCTGAAATTGGCTTTGGTTGAGTTTAATATTATAGTTGTTTGATAGAAAATACTAAGTATTGACTTAATATAATACTAATAATTTAAAATATAGGACAAATAAGTTTAATTTTTCTTAGGTATATGCTGAATTTAATTTATTTAATTATCATAACTATTCTATAAATCATTCAATTGTTAACTGTATTTAAACATAAAGTTTTTGTAATACCAATTTGTTAAATAGGATAAGTGGCAATACAGCGTCACCATCGTTGTTACTCTTATCCAAGAAAAAGAGCCCATACATTAAGCGTTAGTCCTTCTTGGAATGAAACCATTTGAAGTGGGATACCGAAACCATGAAAATGGAATCGGAATATGTATTTAATGTCTATTTAATATAAAGTTTGTGTCAAAGAGTTGGGATCAAGTAGCGTAGTAATGAAAAGTATTAGTAATCTATTGAAGAAGAAATAAAAAGATTGAAAACAATTAAAATAATACGAAAACTTTGAAGGATATATGATACAAATCATGGCGTAACCTCAAATGATATATGCACTCAATAAGTTGATTTAAGAAGGGTTGATCCGATAAATTTGGAGCCAAACAAAATCATCAAGGCCCTTTGAGAATGGTTCATATGTCCAACAAAGATCCATCAATATCTTTGAAATTCTTAGAAGAATTCTGTCAAAGTTACATTTAATTTCAATAAGTAAAACTAGCATATTTAGGAGTATTTCTCAGGTCTGATTGTAAGCTTACATGTCAAATTAATTATTTGCTTTCCTTCTATTTATTTTGGTTTATTTATTTTTCTTAGGTATTTATATGCCTAATAATAAAGCCAATTAAAATCCCAACCTTCCTTTTCTAGTTATAGGAATGATGAAGGTCTAAAATTATAGTTAATTTTTTATTTGTTTCCTCCATAATTTTTGAGTTATTAGAGGTCAATTTGGAAATTTGTACATAATTTTCAGCCTAAGTCGTGGTTTCAAGGTAGTGTGATATCACTATTCATTAAAAATTTGAGAGTACTTTTCTTTGATTCTATTCATGGAAACTTATTGGAATTTTATGGTGTTCATCCCGACTTATCTATAAAACCCTTTCACATTTGATTCCATTGTTTCCACCAAGGTTCTTACCTCTATATAAATAACAAACTGTGATCTTTCCATTCAAACCTAATTGCAAAATGGTCTAAGACTATTCGTGATTATCTCATTTCTCGGTGTGCATGCACTATAATAATTGGACAATCATTTTTCGTACACATACTCATAACTCTAATGTTTCATATAATACTATAAACTTTCAATTTTTTTTAAGAGAAAAATAATTTCATTGATTCAATCTAGCAATACGTCCATAGAAACATAGAATCAAAATCGCTAAAAACCATAAAAGATAAAACAACATCCAGGTTAATAGTATAATTAATCGACTCAAAGCCTATACATTTGATAATTGAGCCTAGCTACACATTTCATATTACTATTGTGACTAGAATACATATAACTCCAGTTCTGCATCATATTAATGACAATTTATTTGATTTATTGTCTCTGATTGTATATACTTTATTTCGTCTAAGTGCGAACACAAATAAATGTTACGCGGCGGCCAGCCGCATCGTCTTGAGATGAATCTGGCCGCGTTGCACCAAAGCGGCTCAATACCTGCGCTTATAAAAGTGATGACGACCACACGCTCATGAAGGCGATGACTAAATCACGAAAAAACAAATAAAAACTTAAATTTGTGTGGAATAACCACTTTATTGAGAAATAAAAAGGATGGAAAGATGTGTAGAAGGGTGATTTAGGTCAAGAATGACAAAAAAAAAAAATCACCTCTCCTTGCTTAAAAAAAAGGCTAACTGAGAAAAATTGAGAGAAAAAAAGGCTAAGGTTTTTCTGTAAACTTTCAATTAGTTGCAGTTAATATGGCTAAATCTTATTAACAAAATTTATCGTATATATTCATATGTTTAAGTACATCTTTTACATTCGATTAAAAAAAAATACATCTTTTACATATGAATAAGTACCTTTTGTGAAAGAAAAAAAATATATTCGCAATAAAAAAATAAGTTCTTTAATAAAAAAATAAATTCATTACATAAAATTTATATAAATCAATATTTTAGCCAAATTTGCATGCTTCAAACTTTCAATTAAGAGAGAGAGAGGGAGAGAGAGACATGACACGCTTTAAACGCATCTTGATAAATTATTTTGTAAAAAATCAAGAGTATTTATTAAGCCCAAAAACAATTGATCAAAAATCAAAAGACAAAATAAATACATTACAAAATAATAACTTTATTGAAATTCATAGTATATAGAAAACATACCTGACATAAATCCAAAATTGTTGGCTACCATTTGTCTCTCAAATTTGCAAGGGATGAGATCAAAGAAAAGATAGGGTTGAAGATGCATGGTTCTTTCCTTCTCCCCAAAGTATATTCTACAACCCCTTGAAAATTTTAGGGCTCTATTTACTTATATATATATATATAGAACACAAGGGAACAATTGGGCTTTGGTCTAATAGGCTTACCAAAGCAAGGGAGAAGATAGAACTCTGGGCCCATAGCTAGTTAATATTAAACCATCTCATAATTGGCTCATAATTAACATGCACAATTATACAATTAAAATTGTAATATGATTATGTTTAGTCCATAATTAATAAATTAATCTAACATTCTCCCACTTTGACGAAAAAAATCATAACTAAAATGCTTTCTCAATAGATTTACATAAGCATAATCAATCATATACAATTAACATACTGAGAGGATGTATAAATTGTACATAATTAGGCGCTACTTGTCAAAATCAGAACTCAAATGCTTCCACAAGAGACTTACATAGCCATAACCAATCGTATGCAGTTAATACATCGAGAGGATGCATAAATCGTACATAATCAAGAGTTACTAATCTAGAAGCATTATAATGACAAGAGTATTGATTCAATAGAAAGAACATCATTCTGTCATTCATCTGGTCAAAATGCCACAAAATCATAAGATAACGACAAACGTCAAAATGTGCATGTAATAACTAAAAAACATGAGCTTTCCTTACAAAATATATGAAAAGGCAAAACTCCCACTAAAACAAAGAGTCTAGGCTCCTACTTCAAATCCCGTGCGGGTGATGTGTTCTTAGAAAAACACAAATAGGTGAAGCCTTTGGTTGAGTGGGTTTGTCAACATGCTAGTTGTAGGCGTGTGCTCGAATTTGAAGCAAGGGACTGCATAACTCCTGCTAGCAAAAAGAACTTCACATTAATATGCTTGAGCTGAGTGCTCCTAAGTGTTCTAGAAAAGATATAAATGCCAGTATCATAGAACAATTTCAAAGGTCTATAAATAGAGTGAACAACCTTTAAAGCTGATATGAAGTTCTGCAACCATATTGCATGACAAGTAGCCTAGTAACATGTCACATACTCAGCCCCCTTAGTAGAAGAAGTTGTAAGCGTCTGATTGACAATTTTCCATGAAACAACTCCTTCCTCCATCATAAAGATATAACTAGAAGTGGACCTTTTATCATCCATGTTGCTTGCATAATTAGAATCACTAAAACCAACCACCTCAAGAGTGTCGGTAGCTGATATGTTAACATGAGATCCTTGGTACTCTAAAGATACCTCAAAACTTTCACTTAGCACTCTTTTGTTAGAAACTGCAACGAGGATCAATCGATACCTGCAACATGGTAACAAAAGCAATATCAGGGCGTGTGCATACTTGAGCATACATCTAGCGACACACAATTGAAGAATAAGAGACTACTTTCATCCGATCTCTCTCAATATTTTTTTAAGGACATTGACCTTTGGAAAATCTATCGCGCACAATTGGTTGTCTTCTGAAAAGAACATGATTGCATGAACTTATTTTGGAATGCATTGATATCATCCATTGAGACAATCTCATAATGCTACTTGGTCTATCGCGAAGTATCTATATGCCCAAGACATATAAGATGCTTCCCCAAGATCCTTCATATCAAAATGGCTAAATAATAACTGATTTGTCTTAACCAACAGGTCAGTATCATTGGATGAGAGCAAAATATCATCAACATATAAAACCAAGAATATGTATTTGTTCCCATTGACCTTTATATATATGCATGATCGACGTTGTTCTCCTTAAAACCATTGTCGGTGACAACTTCATCAAACTTGAGATATCACTTCCTAGAAGCTTGTTTTAAATCATAAAAAGTTTCGGAAGCTTACAAGCCATGTTTTCATTACTACTTCCTCTTAAAACCATTGGAAGTTTGAGACATGTAAACATCCTCAACTAAGTCTCCATTCAAGAAAGCTATCCTCACATCCATATGATGCAACTCCAAATCAAAATGAGCCACTATAGCCATAATAATGCTTAAAGAGTCATTAGTGGACACAGGGAAAGAAGGTTTCCTTAAAATCAATACCTTCTCGTTGATTATAACCCTTAGCCACTACTCTTGCATTATATCTCTCTACTTGTCCCTTGGCATCGCGCTTGGTCTTGAACACCCATTTGCACCCAATAGGTCTATAGCCATGTGGCAAATCTACCAAGCTCTACGTTGTGCCCAGAAATAGCTCCTCCATGAGCATGTGCGGAAGTTCTTGTAGGTATACCCGGCCATTACTTAAAGTGGCACTTGCATCCATTTAGGTAGATTATGATTCAGGGCCATTTCCTTAAAGATCTTTGTACTACATCAAGCTTCATAAAGGGACTCACTATCTAGTTGGCATAAATTGATCTTTACATCCCTTAACCCCATTTGCCTTGGTGTGGGAAGAAACAGAGTTGTAAATTTAATGAGTATCTCGTCGAGAGACCTTGATTGAATATGAGCTCTATAGCAAGCCAATGCTTAGCCTTATCCTTCAAAGAAAATGAAAATAACCTAAGGCGGATGGCATCGTCGCTCACTCCATTGTGTTTTACAATATCTCACACTTTTAAAAAGTTCAGGATGTGGGCATAAGGATCCTCATGGGGAAGTCTAGTAAATTGTACTCCTTGCAAGAGTTGAAGAGTGATGGATTTGAGCTCGAAGTTATTAGCTTGTATGGCCAGGTCTCAGCATCTCTTGGTTGGAAGTGTAAGCGGTGGGCGAGCATAATCTACGATGGGTCTCAAGCATTGTCCATGCGTAGGTATCGAGGTGTCACCCCATCTCCCATTCTAGAACCAACATCTTCTTCTCTAAAATCCCCCATATATATATTATCCATAGGCTGATGTTCCAATTGACTAGTTGCTCTCGTCTCTCACAGTTCTTCTCAAAGTCACTAGTTTTAAGATCTAATGATATAAGATTTTAAACTTTCAAATCTTTGCATGCAACTGGTACCTAAATTCAAGGAAAGCTAAATGTCAAAATTTAAAAAGAGCGAAAATTGAAAACAAGCAATTAAAAGAAATGTTTGAAGTACTAGAGATGTACTAGTATCAAATGTGTATATTTCCCTTTATAACTCTAGCGATAACGCTAAAAAACTTGATAGGCGTATTTGTGTTTTGTGCATAAAGATATGCAATAAGGTATGCAATTAATGCCTATTTGCGTAAGTATACGCTTGTCAAGTAATATAGTGTATTGAACATACAAAGATCGATCCATAGGGAGGGGCAGGGATGCTAGCACCAAAATTAACATCTCTTAATATCCAAGCAGGACAATTGTGATGATTTGAACATAATCTAAATTAAAATACTGAATTGTAAAACTAGCAATTTGGTTACGCAAGTTAAGAGTTTCAAGAGATAATGAAATTCTAGGGTTTTTGGTGCAATTAGACAATCCACTTATATTTGAACTAGACTCCTATACTATATTTTCTCGGGAAAGTTATCCTAGGTGATTTTGACTAATTTAATTATAGCCTCTCTCGAGGTCATTTAACCTACCAACTAATACTAGGTCGTTTGCTTCTTAGCTCAATCCCAAGTACTAGAGATGCTTTAGGTCCTAAGAACCTCACACACCCCCAATTACCGATGATTTCTACACAACCTAGCTAATTAGGTTTATTCACCTACGTCCACATTAATATTGGCCAGATATCAACGTGTAAACAAAATCAAGTATGAATCGAAAAAGGTATAATAGCATGAAACAATTGAATAAGAAACCCTAGCAATTCAATACAAGCTTCATGTCTAAAATACATCCAAAAACCCTAGATTATAAGTTTAGAACATAATGAAAATTGTGTACATCATAAAGTTGGAAAACATAGAAAGTAAGGTAGAACTCTGACTAGCACAAAGATTGGAGGATTCTCAGTCTTCTTCCTCCGATTCACGGATCTTCCAAAGGTAGATGTTGATCTCTATGTCTGTCTCCCTCTTCTATCAAGAACCGAACCCTCCACAGTGCGAACCCTTGTCTTGTCTTGGAAACCCCTATTTATAGTCTTGGGACATGGGTCATTGATAGGCCAAAAGTTAGACAAATTTATATTCCAATATGTCGTGGTTCACAGCGGTAAAAGGTTGTTCGCCACGGAAAACCCTTAGCCTACTTCCTTCATCAAATATTCCTTCGTTGTGGCAAAGGGGTGGTTCACTGCAGCGAACCCATAGCATCTTCATTTGTTGCTCTTTTGGTTCGCCACAATGAACAACTTGATGGGTTGCAACTGCATAACTTTTTCGTTTGGACTCCAAATTTGGTGTTCTTGGTATTGTTGGAAAGATCTTGAAGCGTAAAATCCATCCATATGAAGCTTGATGCCATTTGAGCTCATCTTAAAACTGAAAAAGTTGGAATAAAGT
Source organism: Tetrastigma voinierianum (assembly GCA_016808115.1). Taxonomy (NCBI): domain Eukaryota; kingdom Viridiplantae; phylum Streptophyta; class Magnoliopsida; order Vitales; family Vitaceae; genus Tetrastigma; species Tetrastigma voinierianum. The sequence goes on from JAEQBH010002373.1 coordinate 146,316, forward strand.
GGCTGTTACTTATGTTGTAAGGAAAATTGCTGATTTTTCCTCATTTTTCTCTCATTTTTGCCAAATTCCATCAAATGGTTGACCTAATCACAAAGATGAACATTTAGAGCATTAGGTCACTTATTTAACATAAAAACTACTAAAAACTAATTAAAACATAGGGTAAAAAAGTGGTAGTTTAACCTGCCATCCACTGACTTAAATTCACCACCAATAAACAAAGTGACTCAAAACAAAACAAGCTTATGCGATAATCTAGGCCCAATAATAATGAGCTGAGTATGGTAATATGATGCCAAGAAGAAGGAGCAACATGAACACAATTTAGCAATATAAGCTTTCGCAAACAAAATTTAGGATCCTTAAATTCTTAAACTCTCTAAGGAACATGGCAAAGGAAAGCAGGGCGAGCAAAGCAAAGCAGGGCGGGTAAAGTAAAGCAGGGCGAGCAAAGCAAATCAACCCCCTACATCCTCAATGACTTTTCCCAAGGAATCTAATTATGGGTTATAGTATGATCTCCAGTGTATAGCATGGTCCTAGTACCCCTAAACTTAAGCCCAACTCACCTATTTAGAAGAAGCTAACTAAGAAAGGATAAGAACACACCCTTTTTATTCATACCAAAATACCTAAAAATGACCTAAATACCTAATAATGAAAGAGAAACAGTGCCAAGAAGTTTTAGATGAGTGTTCCTATAGCAGTGATCCATTGGTGACTCCATCAATTGGTTAAGGGCACCAGACATTAAATTCCCTTCAAACTTCACCTTGAACACTCAACCAAACTCAAAGGCCCTAGATTGTGGGAAGGATTCATCTTTTATCCATGTAATGGGCAATAAGTTTAATTACTCCTATCAGCTTTGGCCTGTATTAGGCTTTGAAGGCCCTCGATTGTGCTCTCCGGGATTTTGATTGGATGATCCCACTTATTCTTATTCACATACCTATTTTTGATATTTTTCTTTATATTTTCTTTTTATCTTTCTTTTTCACTTTTTCTATTATTTTTTTGCAATTTTCTCTTTTTGGTTGGGGGCTCAATGACAATCCTCTTTTGATTAGGTGTCCCATCACTTAGGTGGTTAGAATCCCCTAAGGTTAGTTGAATTCAAGGAAAAGGGGTTTGAGACCAAGGTATACAAGGGAGATCAAAAGTGCGTGTGTGATAGATTCCTTGAGAAATAACTTCTTGAAGCGTAAGGGTGGTGACTAAGTTAAGTCACCCATACCAAGTAAACACACAATTCCAAATCATTCAAAAACCTAAGGTTCCAATCTGATTTACACTTACCCTTTTTCAAATGTTTGTGTTAAAAAATTACCTTCTACTAGCCAACAAGGCATCTCACTCACTCATATGAGACACACAAAAAATAGAATAAAGAAAGAAAACCACATGCAAATAACCTAACAACTAAAATAGGTAAGGAGGTACAAAAGCTAGATTTTTGAAAAAATTTTGAATTCTTGAATTCACCCCACCCCAACATTGTCCTCAATGTGAAACAAAAACAAGAAAGGATAACGAGTACTCCCTTAAGGGTGCACAGGCCTCTGAAAGTTGCTCTAATGAATATGACTTTCTTGTGAAATGCAAGTTGTGTCTTTTTCTCCATGAAGCAAGGGCCATGAGTGCACAATCTCAGTAAGTGTTGCACAACTTGGCAAACTCTTCTCTTGATGTTCTTTATTCTTCAACTAGATATCTTCTAAGCTTCAACCACATCACAACAATTAACCCTTAACACCTTCCATAATTATATGGCTTTCAAAATGAAGATGAAGGGGTTGGAGAAGGGTTAGGCTGGTTTCTAAAAGAGGTAAAGGCATTAAGAAGGGTTATCTTTTATTTTCCAATGAGGGGAGGTTTGAAAATAGGAAGAATATAGGGAACTTAAGTGCTGAATTTTATTTTTTCTTTGAGCCTCCAGGATGCTATATACGTCCATTTTTCTAGAATCTCCACCTCCATGGCCAACTTTGAACTCCAAAAACCTGAAAAACAAAACTAAAGAACAACCAAAGATCAAGAAAGGAAAAAATTTTAGCTCCAATCACTTTAACTCTTTTGGATTCTCAATTGGATTTGAAACACTTAAAACACAAAAAACACATAAAAAATACCAAGAATCCCGAAATAAATAAATAAAATTAAACAATCAAACAAATTAAATAAGATAAAAGAAAACAAATGGAAAATGGGATTCTCACAAAGCTTGGGTTGCCTCCTGGGTAGCGCTAAGTTTAATGTCACTAGCTCGACGACCCTATATCTCAATGTTGGTTCTCAAAATAACGGAAGTACTCACAAATCTGCATAGTGCTTTAATGCACAGCTCATGGGGGATGGAATATATTGTCTCCCACACCATTAACTCCCTTGGTGTCTTTCTTTATATCTTTATCTTTTCCTTTTAATGCGACCGATCATATCCTGCACTTTACCGCTGCTATGCATGCTCTCCTTGTGACTAGACTCAATGATGTCGTCATTTGTTTTGCCATCCGGATGCTTCATAGCTTGAAATACATGGAATGTGCCCTCATCTCCTTGAACTCTCAATTTAAGTTCACCCTTTTGAACATTAATTTGAGCTTTTCAGGTAGCTAAGACAGGTTTACCAAGTATGATGGGGACCTTATGATTTTCTTCCATGTCTAAGATGACAAAGTCTGTTGGGAAGAGGAACTTATCCACTTTTACCAAGACATTATCAATTACGCCTCGTGGATGTTTGTACGATCGGTCAACCATTTGTAATATGAATGTAGTCATTTTTTCTTCCCCAAAATTTAACCTTTTAAACATTGAGAGCGACATTAAATTGATACTTTTCCCCCAAGACACAAAGAGCTTTACTTGATAACGAGTTCTCTATAGAGAATGGTATAGCAAAACTACTCGAATCTTGAAGTTTTGGTGGGAGCTTCTTTTAAAGGATTGCACTACATTCCTAAGTAAGCGAAATGGTCTCATATTCACCAAACTTCTTCTTTGTTTTCCAAGATATTTTTCATAAACTTCACATAACTTAGCATGTTCTCAAGTGCATCCATGAAGGGTATATTTATGTGAAGTTTCTTAAAGATATCAAGAAACTTGACAAATTACTTCTCCAATTTACCCTTCTTTAACTTCTGAGGATACAAGATGCATGAAGTGGTTACTTAGACGGAATGGCTCTCCATTTGTATCTCCTTATTATCCTCATTCTTCCTTTCCTCATTTTGGGAGGGCTTTTTTCCTTGTAGCCTCCATAGTCTTTGAGGAAAAAGGTACTTCTGTGAGATTTGTGAGTGGGTTATACGAAAGCGCCTTAGACTTCGAGTCTTTCCCTTTTTCAGCTAGCTTTTTTGTCATCTCAAGCCTCGAAAATTGACCTGCCTCCATGTCCCATTCTTTGGTTTTTCTTGGTCCCTCAAGCTCTCTTCCACTTCTCAAGGTAATTGCCTTGCAATGTTCTATTCTATCTCTCCTTGGGTTGGCTTCCGAGGTACTTAGAAAATTGTCTTGTTGCCTCTCGTTGAGTAATGAAGCCATTTGACCCATTTGCACTTCCAAATTCCTAAGTTGAGCTGCTTGATTGTTTAAGGAGGTTCTCGTCTCATTTTCGAACTATTGTCTAGACTTTTGCATCTCCATCTACATTTCAACTAGCTACTCTATTTTTTCTTCTAAAACAGGCTTCCTCTCTTGAGGTGGTAGAGGAGGTTTTACTTGCTCCATAGGATTCATAGCATTTTGGTTCCTCCATGAAAAATTAGGATGGTTCTTCAAACTAGGCTTATAATTCTAAGCATAAGGGTTGTATTGTTGGGTTGGAGGAAATTTAGCCAAATAATGAGCTTGTTCGATGGTCAATTCTCCCATGGGGTTCACCATGTGGCATTCCTTAGTGGGGGTGAGGTCCATGACAACTATCACATGACGGAGGGCTATCTTGGACCATATGTGCTGATGCTTAAGAACCTTGCTGGACAGTTTTCAGTTGTTTGGAAAGTGAAGACATTTGGGCAGCTAAGTTTGTAAATGCATCGGGGTCATGCACTTCGACTAGTTTCATTGGTGCAACTCCCTCAGTTTGCCATTGACAGTTATTCAATGCAATGTTTTCTAGAATCTAACAGGCTTCTACCTCATCCTTGCCCAAAATAGCTCCACCTATGGAAGCATCAAGAAGAGTTCTTGTAGGAATATTCAACCCATTATAAAAATGCTACACTTGCATCCACTTAGGAAGATTATGGTTAGGACATTTCCTTAACAGCTCTTTGTATCTCTCCCAAGCTTCATGAAAGGCTTCTCCCTCAAATTGACAGAATTTGTTCATGTCGATTCATAACTTAACTACCTTGGTTGGGGGAAAGAATCGAGTGAGAAATTTATTCACCAACTCATCCCATGTGGTGATAGAATCCAGAGGCTCTGTAGTAAGCCAATGCTTCACCTTATCCTTCGGAGAAAATGGAAATAGCCTAAGGTGGATGGCATCGTCAATAACTTGATTGTACTTTATTATATCACACACTTCCAAGGAATTCAAGATGTGAACATTTGGGTCCTCATGGGGTAATCTAGTAAATTGCACTCCTTGCAGGAGTTGGAGAGTGATGGGTTTGAGCTCGAAGTTGTTCACCTGTATAGCCAGTCTCCTTATTATAGGATGAGTAGTAGACGACGAATGTGCATGGTCCAGGATAGGTTTTAAAACAGTATCCATCTATGCAGTGTCGGGGGTCACACCATCTCCCCTTCTAGAACCAACTTCTTCTCTAAAATCATCCATATTGTCCATAGGTTGTTGTTCCAACTGACTGTCTGTTCTCTTATCCCTCCGAATTTTTCTAAAAGTCTCTTCGATTTCTAGATCCAATTTTACAAGGTTCTCAGCACCAAATCTTCGCATACAATCTGATGGTATATGAGAATTCAAGGAAGAAAACTCAATGTAAAAAATTCAAATACGAAAATTGAAAACAAGAAAATTAATAGAAATGTTTGAAGTACTAGAGATGTACTTAGTATCGATATTAGCATAAAATATTGTCAATCCCCGGAAACGACACCAAGAACTTGATAGGCGTATTTATGTTTTATGCATAAAGATATGCAATATGGTATGCAATTAATGCCTATTTGCGCAAGTATACGCTTAATTGTCAATTAATACAGTGTAATGAACGTACAAAGAATGATCCATAGGGAGAGACGGGATGCTAAGTACCAAAATTTGCTCACCTCTCTAATATCCAAACAGACAATTGTGATGATTTGAACATAATCTAAATTGAAATACTGAATTGTAAAGCTAGCAATTTGATTACGCAAGTTAAGGGTTTCAAGGGATAATGAAGTTTTAGGGTTTTTGATGCAATTGGACGATCCACTTATGCCATTTGAGCTCATCTTAAAACTAAAAAAATTGGAATACAGTGGCTGCTGCTTATGCTATGTGGGAAATTACTAATTTTTTCTATTTTTTCTCACATTTTCGCCAAATTCCATCAAATGGTTGACCTAATCACAAAGATGAACATTTAGAGCATTAGGACACTTATTTAACATAAAATCTACTAAAAACTAATTAAATCATAAGGTAAATATGAGTATTTTGTATACTCATCATCCAACCCTCAGCCTCATGGTGATGACCGATTCCCCTCGACTCTCTTGAATCGTGCTCGCCTTTTTTGTCTTGATTGTCTCGACCCCTCTGCTTTTTATATCCACTATAGTGTCTAGCGTTCGATGTAGTGGCGATTGTTCATTCGTCATAGCGACTATGTCGCCTTCGGTTACGGCGATCGTTTTTCTCGGAATAAGCCTCGTCAATAGTTATGGGGGGATGCAGGGATAGTGAATAAAAAAATTGGATGTTAGGGTGAATAGCTTGTTTCACCACTACGCGTGATAAGATCGGGCTTACAACGCTGGAGTGGAGAAACAGGGCCCAAAACGCTTATAAAGTCCCCTTCGATGATCTCGATCTCCCATCAAGTAAAAAGTGTATGATGACGTTTATAATGAATCACCGTGAACAAAATAACATAGCATCACCTTATGAAAAATAATATGTTGGACCAACTAGTAGAAAGATAAGGTCGGTATGTATTATTGTGCGTGTGATTCAAGTATTATTTTGTGTGTGATTCACGTATTATTTTGTCTTTATATTTGCATGATGCACAAATATTTTTAGGATCAATCAAATCTTGCTTTCTATGGACAAATACGACCAATGGCATTTGTAAGCACATACCGATTTATTCATCCTGCCGCATTCTCCTTGGCCGTAAACTAACCCCGGATTGGACAAGAACGCGCATGAGACTAAGATAATATACCGGGTTCTTCTAGGTTGGATCGGGAGCTTAAATAATCCATCAGTGGAGAGGATGGCTTGCCATGGTTAGGATGAAGTCTCGAATGCCTAGCTACTTTGAATTCGTACATTTCAAAGCATAGAGTTGATGAAATTGAGCATATGATTCCATTCATGAGCTTGAGCTCAAGGTACCACTTGATATCTCATCATTTGCCGAACTTACATACCCTACACTGATTTTTACGCCGGCTTATTTTTTACACATTCCGAATTTAACCTTATCCTCTTCATATAGCATTGAGCTTTGGGTGGGCCATCTAAATATAAATTAAAAAAATTATGAGTGGAATGAACAGTAAGATCAATGGTTTAAATTAAAAAATTATGAGTGGAATGCACTCAATAAGTTGATTTAAGAAGGGTTGATCCGATAAATTTGGAGTCAAACAAAATCATCAAGGCCCTTTGAGAATGGTCCATATGTCCAACAAAGATCCATCAATATCTTTGAAATTCTGAAGAATTCCGTCGTGTTACATTTAATTTCAATAAGTAAAACTAGCATATTTAGGAGTATTTCTCAGGTCTGATTGTAAGCTTACATGTCAAATTAATTATTTGCTTTCCTTCTATTGATTTTGGTTTATTTATTTTTCTTAGGTATGTATATGCCTAATAATAAAGTCAATTAAAATCTCAACCTTCCTTTACTAGTTATAGGAATGATGAAGGTCTAAAATTATAGTTAATTTTATTTGTTTCCTTTATAATTTTTGAGTTATTAGAGGTCAATTTGGAAATTTGTACATAATTTTCAGCCTAAGTCGTGGTTTCAAGGTAATGTGATACCATTATTCATTAAAAATTTGAGCGTACTTTTCTTTGATTCTATTCATGGAAACTTATCGGAATTTTATGGTGTTCATCCCGACTTATCTATAAAACTCTTTCACATTTGATTGTAGTGTTTCCACCAAGGTTCTTACCTCTATATAAATAACAAACTGTGATCTTTCCAGTCTAACCTAATTGCAAAATGGTCTAAGAGACTATTCGTGGTTATCTCATTTCTTGGTGTGCATGCACTATAATAATTGGACAATCATTTTTCATAAACATTCTCATAACTCTAATGTTTCATATAATACTATTAACTTTCAATTTTTTTTAAGAGAAAAATAATTTAATTGATTCAATCTAACAATACATTGATAGAAACATAAAATCAAATTCGTTAAAAACCATAAAGGTTAGAACAACATCCAGGTTAATAACATAATCAATCGATTCAAAGCCTATACATTTAATAGTTGAGCCTAGCTACACAGTTCATATTACTATTGTGACTAGAATACATATGACTCCAGTTCTGCATCATATTAATGACAATTGATTTAATTTCTTGTCTTTGATAGTATATACTTTGCTTGTCTAAATCGCCCAAACACAAATAAATGCTACACCACAACCTCGAAAACCAAAACGTCGTACTAAGACGATACAACCACCCGTAGCACCAAGACGACAATGACAACCAGACGCACATGAAGGTAACGACAATCACACGAGCATGAAGGCGATGACTAAATCACGAGAAAACAAATAAAAACTTAAATTTGTGTGGAATAACGACTTTATTAAGAAATAAAAAGGAATGGAAAGATGTGTAGAGGAGTGATTTTAGGTCAAGAATGACAAAAAAAATCACCCCTCTTGGCTTAAAAAAAAAAAAGGCTAACAGAGAAAAAATTGAGAGAAAAGAGGCTAAGGTTTTTCTATAAACTTTCAATCAGTTGCAGTTAATATGACTAAATCATATTAACAAAATTTATTGTATATATTCATATGTTTAAGTACATCTTTTACATTCAATTAAAAAAAATACATCTTTTACATATGAATAAGTACCTTTTGTGAAAGAAACAATTATATTCGCAAGAAAAAAAAAGTTCTTCAATAAAAAAATAAACTCATTACATAAAATTTATATAAATCAATATTGAAAGGATAACTGCTTGTTATGGAAGATGTTCTACCAGTTGGTACAACAAGTTCTGGACCAAGTTTTGTAACATGGTACACCGTATGATGAACCATCTGTGGAGACAGTGCAATTCTAACATAAGTAAAAGCATGAAAAGAAATCAATATATATGCAGGGACATGAGAGATTGGTCATGCAGTTCGGCCTAGCATACATCCGCGGGGCTAAACCCAAATGCAAAAGATTTCACTATATATCAATTAGGTTATATGTTGGTCTTATATGAGAAGAGATTCTTCCTTTCTCCAACGCCTTCTTCGCCTAATTCTCCCATAGTGAAACGTAGAATGAGCTCCCCTCATTTCCCCATCACCATCTAGATTCCCACAAGCCCAACAATATCATTCAACAAGAGACAAAAATCTACCCAACATTAAGATAGTTGAGTCATAGCTCAAAACTATGTTGATACTGAAAACACTTTCTTCTAGCTTGTACACTTATCTTATGTATTTTTGCTTAAAGACGTGATCTCTCTTTATCATCCTCTAAGGGAGTTCATGAACCTTGAAATTCTTAATTGATCACACGTTCCCTATCCTGGCTCAATCATGCCAACTGAAAATCTTCTTTCCATAGAAAAATCCATCAATCAAGCTAGTTGATTTCCTTCCATATTCACTATTTAGGAATATTTGTCTTCCATAGAAAACCACCAAATTATGCTCAATCTTCCAGATTTTATTCGCCTAATATCATCATCTGATCTTCCTTATTTGTCATTGTGAATCAAAGCTACTAATCTTCAGAATTTCCTCACCAAAATCATATTACACTTAATATGGTAAGTCTAGCCATCCAGCTTGGTCTATCAACGTGTGAACCAACGTGTTATAATTGAGAACCTGATCCTTGAAAACATTTGAGGAGTTTTGCCTAAGGCCATGAACCATGATTTAATTTTTTCCTAATACTATGACAAAAGATATCTCCAACAATCTCCCCTTTTGACATTCTTTGCAAAAAATAAAAGGATAACACAACGTCGTCAAGGAAGTCAATATATGAAACCATGGAGCAATAAGTAGTAATCTATTTAGCAAAGATGAATTGTTGATCCAATCACTATGTCCTTGAATAGCACCATAACTCCAAAAAAAACTTATTCTCCCCTTTTTCCTAGAGAAGGCCAAAGTATACAACACTTACAAACCTTGGTCTTGCAGATGGTGCAACACTTTTTGGAACATCGCAAAGTTCAGCCCCATCAAATCACCAAATAAAGCAAGAAAAAAAGGAGCACCACCAGGAAAATCTTCATAAGCATATTCAACAGCTTCTTCAATACCACCTTGTGCAACATCCTTAATAATACTAGCATTGACATCCTTAGCTGTTTCGTCTCTAGAAACTCCAACAATCCCTCCAAGGACATCAACATCAACGGTTGTAACATGCTCAGAAGTAGGATCTTTGTGAACATCTAAAGTAACAACTTGAGCATAAGTTGTTCAAACTTCTTCTGGACTATCTTTATTAATGGGAACTTCCCTTTTGACGTTTGAATCATTCTCCCCCTGAGTATTACCAACATACTTTCCTTTGATGGACTTCAAAATAGCTCGAATTTCATTGGATTTTTTGTGAGACATATTTTTTGACATCTTGTCTAACATTGGTTTCTTAAAACAATTTCCATTTCTCTTCCTTTTGGTTTGATACCCTATGCCATTAACCATCTTCCTAGGGTCGTGCTTTTGAAGAATAATTGGTTTGAGCATTGACTCCCTCTTAATTTGTACACCAAACTTATCTCCCTCTTTGATCATCCCAATAGCATAAGAATGGATGTTCTTGTTGCTCTTCTTTCTTAGATCTGCCTTGTAGGTAAAACAGTGGGGTCTTATATATCTGAGAAGATTACAATAGTGGCATCTAGGGATCCACTTCCTTTTCAAGCTCTTTTCTTCAAATTTCATATTAGGTATTTCTGAATTTTGTTTCTTGTCTTCTTGTGGGTTAAATGAATTTGTGGCTAGGACAAAGATTGTTTTTGGATCGGATCTTGTACCAGTGTAACCCAATCCAGCATGATCTTCTGCAGCTTTTCCAAGACTCAAAATTTGATCTAATTTTGAACTTCCAAAATTAATCATTTTAACCCGACTTCTTCATTTGATTAAGTTCAACCTGAATGTCATCATCTTTTGCCAATTTTGTTTCTAGGGAACACACCTTCTCCAAAAGTTCATTTTTCTCCTTGCTCAATTGAGTGTTTTGTTTTATCAACTTCTGGTTCATGCGCATGGTTTGCAACCATGTGTCATACATGAGTTGGTATGATTGGGCAAGCTCTTCATAAGAGATTTCTTCATCATCATCACTGCTTTCTGCATCATTTGTCTTACCATCTAATTGACAAAGTGTAGAAACAAGGTCATATGCTTCACCACTTGGTAGACCATCTTGTGGGCTAAGTGTTGGAACATGGCTAGAAATCTAGGACTGACTTTGAGGAGGTGTTTTTGTAGAATGACTGACGAGTGCCATTGACTCACTAAAGATATCTTTCCCATCCTTATTGTTTTCTGAGTCTTCATCACTTCAAGTTGTTGCATATGATAAGATGTTGGAACACTCTTTTTGAACATGATCATAGCCTCCACATCCTCTACAATTTATTCCCCTATTCCTATCCATCCTTGAAGCATCATAGTTAGTATTTAAAGCGAAGTTACAGTGTGAGGAAGTAGTTCTTTTTCATCTTCTATATACATTTTAAATGTCTTGAGTGAACCCACCAACTCTTCGAGCTTCATGGTTTTGATATTTTCGGGCTTTGTTTGGCTAAGTGTTACTCAGAGGGAAAATCTTTTAGGAAGAGATCTCGTAACTTCGAATGTTTTCTTTAGGTATCTTCTCTCCTAAAGAAAACGCCTCATTTGCTATGTCACATACCTATGGATTATATTATCCAATTGTCTTGTCCTCTTGCATACGAAGGTTTTCAAACTTAGTTGTCAAAAGTTGCAATCTTGATTCCCGAACTGTATTAGTCCCTTCATAGGTTACTTGTAAGATGTCCCATGCCTCCTTAGTTGATTCCATGGTGAAGATAAGTTTGAGTTGGTCAAGATCATGTCCATTAAAAATTGCATTGAGTGCCTTTCGATTGTTATTTGCCAATTTGTCTACTTTGCTTGACCAATTCGACTCCGGCTCGGGGTACACCTTTCCTTCATCATCCATTTTCGTTGGAGGACTCCATCTAGCAAGTACTGATTTCCATGGCTTCTAATCAAGAGTATTGATAAATGTTCGCATTTGAACTCTCCAATATGCATAGTTCATCCCATCAAATAGTGGAGGATGCTCCACCGATCCACTTGCCTTCAAGAAATTCATCTATGACTCACAAACAAACAGTTAGAGAGCTCACAAATCTCACAAATCTCACTTAGTAACTTAGAGGGACCCACTCTGATACCAAGTGAAAGGAAAACTGCTTGTTATGGAAGATGTTCTACCAGTTGGTACAACAAGTTTTGGACCAAGTTATGCAACATGGTGCACTATATCATGAACCATCTATGGAGACAATGCAATTGTAACATAAATAAAAGCACGAAAACAAATCAACATATATGCAGGGACACAAGAGATTGGTCACATGGTTCGACCAAGCCTACATTCGCAAGGCTGAGTCTAGATGCAAAGGATTTCACTGTATATCAATTAGGTTACAAGTTGGTCTTATATGAGACAAGGCTCCCCCTTTCTCCAATGCCTTCTTCGCCTATGTCTCTCACAATGGAACATAGAATGACCTCCCCTCATTCCCCTACCATCATCTAAACTCCTACAAGCCCAACAACATCATTCAACCAAAGAGATAAAAATCTACCCAACATTGAGAGAGTTGGGCCATACCTCAAAACTGGTATGTCGATACCAAAAACACTTCTTTGAGCTTGTACACTTATCGTTTGTATTTTTTCTTAAAGACATGATTTCTATTTATCATCCTCTAAGGGAGTTGAACCATGAAATTCTTGATCACACGTTTCCTATCATGGCTCAATCAAGCCAACTGAAAATCTTCCTTCCAAAGAAAAATCCATCAATCAAGCTAGTTGATTTCCTTCCATATTCACTATTTAGTAATATTTGTCTTCCATAGAAAACCACCAAATTATGCTCAATCTTCTAGATTTTATTCACTCAATATCATCACATGATCTTCCTTATTTGTCATTGTGAATCAAAGCTACTAATCTTTAGAATTTTCTCACCAAAATCAGATTAGACTTAATATGGTAAGTCTGGCCATCCAGCTTGGTCTACCAACATGTGAACCAACATGGGAACCAACATGTTATAATTGAGAACCTGACTGCTAAAAACATTCGAGGAGTTTTCACCTAAGACTATGACAAAAAATATCTCCAACAAATATTTTAGCCAAATTTGCATGCTTTGAATTTTTAGTTAAGAGATAGTGAGGGAGAAGGAGACGAAGAGAGAGACTTGGCATGCTTTAAATCGCATCTTACTTGTGAACCATGCTCCAATTCATTTCTATTTTGAAACAAACAAACAATCATTCACCAAATGTGGACCCCTAAATTATGTATTACAGAAAATCACATTCATTACTGAAGACTAAACATACCTATTGTATGCATGAAAGGAATTCATAGCTTAACAAATATTATGACTGAAATTCAAAGGACATAGTACCGTCCTAATTATTTTCTTCCTTTCTCAGCTGATATTCTATAGTAGTTGTAATCAGAAAATCAAGAATAAACCTCGATGAGCGACCTCAAACCTAGTAAGGGTGTTATCTTGTAGTGACCGAAACCAGCATCCAGGAAAAGCTTCTCCCATTCTTCCTCACTCCTTTCTTTACCCGTGACCAAAACCATCATCATCATATCAAAGAAAAGTTGTGTTTCTCTCAACTTACAGTATTCTTTCTGGTTATTCACCATCATGTCTATGATAATCACCTTTCCTCCATTTTCCTTGCTTGGAATCGCTTCCCTGCATCGCTTTAGTATTTTCACGCATTCTTCGTGACTTCAGTCATTCAATATTCAATGCTTGTCATTTAAGTACATATGAAATAAAAGCATGTATCTTTAATTTTTCCTAAAAATCAAGTGACGTAGCGTGCAGCGCGATTAATCAACACATGATTGATCAACGAGAATCACACGTCTCAATTCAGAGACCAATTCTCAATCCAGAGAACAAAATAAAGCAAAAGCTTTGATTTTTCTGATAAATTAATAAAAGTGATAAAAGTCCCTAAAACAAACTCTAAAACATCTATTTATACCTTAGACGTAATATAGGCATAATATGAAATAAAATAATATTTCAAAACAATAATAGGAAATAAAATAATACTCCTAAAACAATAATAGGAAATAAAAATAATATCCCAAAAAATAAAGATAATATCTCAAAACAACAATAGTGATTTGGTTGATGAGCCCATTCGCCCCGCGCCGACACCTCCATTTGCGAAGAACTCGTCCTTAAGTTACGCCAAGGTATCTGATGCAGGGCGTTAGATCAAATCAACCAAAATCCTTATTTTGGTTTTTTGAGATATTATCTTTATTTCCTAATATTGTTTTAGGAAATTATTTTTATTTCCTATTATACTCTTATTATGTCTAGGGTATAAATGGATGTTTTAGGGTTTGTTTTAGGGACTTTGATCACTTTTATCAATTTATCAAAAAAATCAAAGCTTTTGCTTTACTTTGTTCTTTGAATTGAGACGATTATTTCTTATTGATCAATCGCACTACACATTGCGTCAAGTGGTATCAGAGCAAGTTTCTCCTAATTAATGGCTAATATTGGTGCTAGTGATGGAAGCCAATCCCAAGACACTAATCGGGGATTGTAGGCTGTTTGGAGATCGATTAACAAACAATGACAATCAATTCAAAATTTAACTTAGCAATTGGAAACAATACAACCCCAATTGTAGATGTTATTGAGGATTAATGAATAAGGGCGTAGGAATGATGATGAGGAACAAGGCAAAGGAATTGGCCCTCTTAGACCCAATTTTAATCACATTCCAAATATACGAAATCAAAGAATGTCAACCGCAGGATTTGATGACACTTCAGATGACGAGGCTGACTTTAGTGAATTTTCGAATCCACGTGGTGAACAAAGAAGAAGAAGACAATGGTAACCAAACTATAGAAGAGACGACAAATACAAACTAAAGGTAGACATCCCTAACTTCAGTGTTGATCTTGATATTGAGGGGTTTTTAGATTGATTGATTAAAATATATAGGTTCTTTGAATAAACCAAATTGCTTGAGGATAGAAAGGTTAAATTTATTGCTTATAGGCTAAATGGGAAGCATTAGTTTGGTGGGATAGATTCAGGGAGATGAGGATGAGAGAGGGGCGTGGTCCGATTCAAACATGGCATAGGATGAAGCAATTATTACGAGGTAGATTTTTTCCTTCAAACTATGAATAATATTTTTCTTATGCTTATCAAAGATTTACACATGGTAGCGGGATGGTGAATGAATATACTGCTGAATTTGTTAGATTGACGGAGAGAAGTTAGGTACCAGAAAGTGAGAACCAACCCAAGACTTTACAAGCGGAGGGAAGGAACTTTCTAACTATTGTTCATGATCCATCCTCACTTATGGATGAGTGTAAGGAGATCCGAGAAGTGCATTTGATGGGTATGAAAGGAAAGGTAGAAAGTAGAGATTTAGTTAGGGCTCAAATTCAGGTGGAGGTGTAGACTTTTTGGAGGAGTTTGATGATCATGTGATTCTTGAGGATTTTCCGATAGAGTTAGCTCCTATCCGTAACATACAACTCCATATAGATTTGATTCCAAGTGCTTCTCTTCCTAATGTGCCTCGTTATAGGATGAGTTCCACAGAGAACAAAATCTAAAGGGAAAAGGTTGAAGAGTTGCTAAGAAAAGCACATATTCAGGCCAACATAAGCACATGTGTGGTTTCAACTTTGTTGATGCCTAAGAAATATGGAAGTTGGCAGATGTGTGTTGATAGTAGGGCGATCAACAAAATTACCGTTGGATATAGATTTCTTATTCCAAGGGTGGATGATATGCTTGATCAATTAAGTGGAGCAGTTGTGTTTAGCAAGATTGACTTGAGGGATGACTATCATCATATCAAAATCCGTCTAGGTGATGGGTGGAAGACATCATTCAAGACAAGGGATGACCATAGCAAGATTCAACAAAGAAAGTATGGATCGAGTCAGATTGTTAAGATAATAAACAACAATGTTTATGTGGTTGACTTACTATGTTGGATGGGGATTTCAAAGTCCTTCAATGTTGTTGTTGCTGATCTTAATTATCTTGTTCCAGCCATGTATGAGTTTTGGGTATCCAGAAATAACTCGAGGACGAGTTCTTCGCAATAGGAGGTGTCTGAAGCATGGCGTTAGATCAAATCAACCAAAATCCCTATTTTGGTTGTTTTGAGATATTATGTTTATTTCCTATTATTTTTTTAGCATATTATTTGTATTTCCTATTATACCCATATTATGCCTAGGGTATAAATAGATGTTTTAGGGACTTTTATCACTATTATCAATTTATTAAAAAAACAAAGCTTTTGTTTTACTTTGTTCTTTGAATTGAGAATTGATCTTTGGATTGAGACGTTTATTTCTAATTGATTAATCATGTGTTGATCAATTGCGCTACACGCTTCGTCATCGAGTTAATTAAGAAGAGAAACTTAGGGCCTGTTTGGTTCACGTTTTTGAAAACTATTCTTGAAAACAGTTTTCGAAAACATAGAGAACACTATTTTAGTGTTCTCTAAAAATTGTTCTTGTTATTTGAATTTAAAGTTTTTTGCTTTCTTTATGTTTTTGTGAAAAAAAAAAACTAGGAATCAAACGTGTTCTCCCTATTTTCCATGTTTTTCTTATTTTTTAGTATATAAAACAATTTCAAAAACTGTAACCGAACATGTTTTTTTTTTGTTCTAAAAAAATAACAAGGAAAACACCAAAAACACTTGCTAAGTAATTCAAAAACTATAACTGGCAAATAACTTTTTCTTCTGCTAGTATGATAGCTCGAGAGGAATCACCTCTGCCACAAGGTAGTTGACTAGATCTGCAAACCATGGGGTTTCCTTCTTGATGGAAATAGCTAGTAACTGCTCATTAGGAAAGGTTTCATTAATGCATAATTGTTTCTTCTCCCCCTCAAATGTTCCATCAAGTCTGGATAAATGGTTTGCAACCAAGCTTTCAATGCCCTTCTTGTCTTTAATCTTCTGCAGAAGTAGTACCCAGCCGATTAATCTTGGTTTTGCATCTTTCTTTGTCATAAGATGCTTCAGAGCAAAATAGTATGTATAGATCACTACTTTGTTCCCAATCAGATACGGCCTGAATTTGTCACATGCAAACACTATAGCTAATCTTTCTCGGTCGTCGCATAGTTCAATTTCATGTCATTCAACATTTTACTAGCATAATAAATGACATGGGAGTCTTTTCCTCTCAACTGGCCCAAAACTACTCCTACAACATAGTTTCTTGCATCACACATTAACTCAAAATGGAGGTTCCAATATGGTACACCTATAATCAGCGTTGTGACTAACTTCTCCTTAAGTTTGGAGAAGGCTTTCTAGCATTCCACATCGAAATCATAAGGTGTGCCTTATATAAGGAGATTGGAAAGGGGCTTTATGATTTTCGAAAAGTCTTTGATGAACCTCTTATAAAAACCTACATGGCCTAGAAAACTCCTCACTCTTTTGAGATTGGTTAGTGGTGGCAACCTCTCAATGGCCTCTATCTTGGCTCTGTCTACTTCTATCATTTTCTCTAAAATTTGGTGTCCCAACACTATGCCCTCTAGTACCATAAAGTGACATTTCTCCCAATTTAGTACTACGTTGGTTTCTTCACATCTCTTTAACACTAGCTTGAGGTTGTCAAGGCATTTATAAAGAGCTCCGATGCAAATTATCCATAATGAACACTTCTATGCTCCTTTCCACCATGTCAAAGAATATGGCCATCATGCATCTCTAGAAGGTGCTTGGAGAATTACACAACCCGAATGGCATGCGTTTGAAAGCAAAGGTATCATAAATGCATGTGAATGTGGTCTTTTCTTGGTTATATCCCGAGTAGCCATCAAGGAAGCAACAATATACTCATGTCCTACCAAAAGGTACAACTTCTTATCAATGAATGGAAGAAGGAAATGGTCCTTTCTTGTTACCTTATTTAACTTCCGGTAGTCAATGCAAATTCTCCGCCTTTGATAGTCTATGTCGGGATCAATTCATTATTCTCATTTTGGATTACAATGATACATGCCCCCATTCCCCACGCTTTTTAGGTACTACTGAACCGAGACTTACCCAAGAGATGTCTAAAATAGGACAGATCACTTCAATATCTCTTTCCATACAACTTCTTACATGCCTAGATCTAATCGTCTTTTAGCCCCTCGATAGAGGGTATACTGTTGTCTTCTAGTAGAATGTGATGCATACAAATAGAGGGGTGGATCCCCTAGACATTTTTATGACATTTTTATGCTCCCTTAGTACCCTCAACAACTTTTCTACCTCTAAAGATGATAAGAGGGAATATATAATGATTGGTAGCTTGGATGAAGGTCCTAGGTATGCATATCTTAAGTTCCTTAGGAGTGGTTTTTCTTCTATCTTATGTGGTTTCTCCACTGAAGGGATATTACGGGTTGAGCTCTCTCTCAATTCTTCAAAGTACCATTTTTTATAACTGTAGAAAGAATTCATCCATGCTACACACTTTTTTACATCGCATCATGCGATTACTGTTTGAGTCTTCTTGAGCTGGTCTCCCGAGGATCATCATGATCTATGTGGGTAGACACTATAGATTCTATCATATCCATGTAGAAACAACTATCACTTATAGCAGGATACTTCAAAGCATTGAACACATTAAAGGTTACCTCATCATCTTGGACTCTAAGTTTCAATTCACCCTTCTGCACATCAATCAGCTGCCATGGCTAAAATGGCCTCGAGTTATGGGTATTTCTTTATCCTCTTCCATATCTAACACAATGAAATTTGTAGGGAAGATAAACTCTTCCACTTTCACAAGGACATCCTCAATAATACCTCTTGGATGTTTCAATGATCTATCAGCTAGCTAAAGCGTCACAGTCGTCGATTTTGCCTCTCCTAAGCCCAACTTTCTAAAGATTGTCAATTGCATCAAGTTTATGATAGCTCCCAAGTCACATAGCGCTTTTTCAAAATAGCATTTCCAATGGAGCACGAGATATTGAAACTTTCAGGATCCTTGAGCTTTTTTGGTAGTTTTTTCTGTAGAATTGCACTGCACTCTTATGATAAGGCTACTGTTTCATAATCTCCTAGTTTTCTCTTCTTTGTCTGAATTTCCTTCATAAATCTCACATAATTGGGCATCTGTTTGAGGGCTTCTACAAAAGGAATGTTGATGTGCAGTTTCTTCAAAACTTCCCTAAATTTGGCATATTGGTCTCAAGCTTACTTTTTTCGCAACCTTTGGGGGTATGGAATGACAGGTATAGGCTTCTTAGACGGTGGGTTTGGTTTCTTCAGTAAATCTTCTGTCTTGTTAGATTTTGATACAAGTTCCTTGTTCTGTCCATCCTTGTTTTCAGATTTTTCTGTTGTAGGTTCTTTCACTGTCTTATTGCTCCTCAATGTGATTGTTTGACACTGCTCCTTACCTTATATTCTTAGGTTAACTTATGATGTGTTGGGTAAATTTCCACACGGCCTCTCTAACAAAATTTGTGCGATTTGGCTTACTTTAGTCTCAAAGATCCATATCTGAGCTCCTTGATTATGAAATTTTGTTCTAGTCTCATTGATGAACTGTGAGTGTGCAGTCTGCATCTCTTCATGGGACTTAGCTAGGCTTGTATGAGGATTGGCCAACTTTGTCATTGCATCTTCTAGAGTTGATTTCCTTTCCATTGGGGGTTTTTATTCTGCTCATGATATGGCACTGGTTGATTGTTCTTCCATGAGAAGTTTGGATGGTTCTTCCACCATGGATTATACTAATTGATGTATGGATTATTCTGCTTACTATATTCCCTAGCGTACTATGTTTTCTCTATTGAGCTCGGCTTAAAGGGGTTCCCATTAGGCATTCATAAATCTGATGAAGAGTATTGCGCGACTCACATATAGGAGACGAGTATGTATGTACTACATTGGCGGTCATCTAATTACTATGTAACTGCTTTTTCAAAAGAGATGCTTGAGTTGCCAAGTTAGAGAAGACATCCAGATCACAAATCTCGGCTACTTTCTTTGCCGACTGAAGTCTCTCGCTTGGCCACAGTGTATTGTTGCTTGCCATGTCTTTTAAAAGCTTGTATGTCTCGATATCATCTTTTTTCGAAAATAACCCTCCAACTAGGGCATCAAGAATGACTCGAGACATGTAAAACCTGGGAAAATTAGAAATTTTAAAAAATGGAAAAAATGATAATAATAATAATAATTAATTTCCAGAATGGTTCAAGGAAGTCTAGAAAATTCTCTAGATCTCGGATGACGAAATGGACTGCGCCGTTAAATTCGTTAAATTATGAGACAGTTGGAATATTTTTATGATTTTCTAGGTAATGAGTCACCAGTGACTCTAGGGACGAGATTTTTACGAAAATCTCGTAAGTCAAGAAATGGCTTGAGCTAAGTTCATTTAAATTAAATTAAACTAAAGAGAAATAAATTGTTTCGGGGCAGAAATGGACCCGAATGAGAGATGGACACATGGCTCAATGTGAGTCATGTATCCAAATTTAAAAAAGAAAAAAAAGAAAAAAGAAATGGATAAAAAGAAGGAAAGTTAGAAGAAAAAAAAAAAAAGAGGCAGAGAGTGAGAGCGAGAGAAGAGAGAGAGGGAGAAAGGAAAAAAAAACGATTTTTTGCTTCTCTCTAAGATCTACAAAAACGGATCAAAGGTTTTTGTTGGAGCAAAAGGCAAAGTCAGTCTACGCATCTAGAGCTACGCATGGGTACCAAAATCTTGGAGTTTCGTTAAACCACGGTGAAAATTTTCCTACTTGTGGCTTATTTAACTTCAAGGCCGTTTACCAGTACTTAGGGTTTTCTTTGAGGCATTGAGAAGCCATAAATTTCAATCCCGGAAATTTTGGGGCGAGTGTAGGAGTACAGGAATTTTCGGGTGTTGTTTTTGGGCAGTCAAGTTGAAACACGGAACTATTTTCAAACGGTTCGGAAAGGATTTTCGGGAATGTTTTCGGGTAGTCTCGGACTATGTTGAGATTTGGTTTTAATCCCAGGACTGATGTCTTCGAGTTTTGTTGAGTTTTTTGGTATCATTGAAATTTGTTGATAAATGAAACCAAAAATGGTTCATGAGCGTGAAGGGGCCAAGAGGTGCCCTGTTTATGTGGGTCCGAGATTTGGGCCATTTTGTGTGTTAGTATTGGAAAAAAAAATATGTTGTGTGTACAAATCATGTTAATATGTGCTTGAGTGATGCATTAACATGGAAATTTTGATGAAAGGAAACTATATGTAAAAATATATAATTATCTGGAATTTATAAATGTTGCATGTAGCATGACATAGCATGAAATGGCATGATTGCATTTCATATACACAAGACATCACGTCGAGTCGGATGTGAGTGCATGGTTTGGGTTGACACTATGTTTGGTGTTCGACGATGTGTTTGGTGTTTGATAATCTGTTGTGGGCATAGGGTAGATCGACACCTTGTTTGGTGTTGATGGTGGGCTCAGTAACATGGACTACGTCCAAAATGAGTCACATAGTTTTGAGGTTATTGGAGAATGTCCAGTGCTTTTGAAATATAGCGGTTATCGGAGATTGTCCATAGATCGACACCTTGTTTGGTGTTGATGTGGGCTCAGTAACATGGACTACGTCCAAAATGAGTCGCATAGTTTTGAGGTTATTGGAGACTGTCCAATGCTTTTGAAATATAGCGGTTATCGAAGATTGTCCATAGCTCGTGAATAACGTTGTTATCGGAGACTGTCTAAGGTTGAAGATTATCCAAGATCGGAGACTGTCCAGGATTCGGATATTGTCTAGGGTCAGAGACTGTCCACTATCGAAGAATGTCCACAGTCGAAGACTGTCCAAGAGCTTTGAATGAAGCGGTTATCGAACATTGTCCAAAGGATTTGATTTATAAAAGCAAAAAGCCTTTTGTTTTGGATAAAGGGTCATTGGGTGAAACACTAATGACAATTTTTCACATTTGGCATATGCATGTGTGAGGGAGTCGATGAGGACTTAGGATATAGAATAGGGTGAGTCACATTCTCATCCATTACATATAGACATTTGAGTAGGAACGTGCATGTTTTTACTTGAATGTGTGGTGTGCCATTGCATGTGTACTTAGGTGGGGAGTAACCCTTGTAGGAATATTTCTCTATTGGGCATTGCACGCCCGTGTGGGACCCACCTTTTGGTACGGGGAGTTTATAAGGAAGCGTTGCTTTCAGACGGTAGTGATTATGAAGAAGGTCGACATGTGGCCTTGACAATACTTTTGTAAAAAGTATTTTATATAAAAAGAATTGTAATTGAATTCTTTTGGACTATTGTATAAATAGTCGGGTTTGTAATTATGGAAATAGGGCCGTGATAGGACTCTTATCGACTGTAATTAACTGTTTCATTTTCATATTTTGGATTTAAATATGAATGAATGGGTCCCGGTAAAGGGACGTATTGAGGTGGTGTCGGGTAAACTATATTTGGAACAAGCTAGTTTTAACACCATGTTTTTGTGTAAGAGTGTTGTAATAAGCTCTTATGGATTATTGTGATCGGGTTGTATGTTAGGTGAAGCTCCACAAGCAAGGAGACTGCGCGATTTTTGTGAAAGTATGGATCCCGATAAATGGGACACAACAGTGTGGTATCAAGTCACTCGAAATCCACAGGAATTCCATGGGTTGACAGGTTGTCAACGGGACCCCCGGATTTGAGGCGTCATAGCTTGGTATCAGAGCTTAGGTTTGTGATTACCCAGGGCTTAATGGGCATAGCCCTGATTAGTAACAGAGCATAAGGTTTGTGATTACCAAGGCCTGAAGGGGCATAGTCCTGATACCAACTTGTCACAGCTTGGTATCAAAGCTTAGTTAAACGATTACTTAGGGAGCTCGAATGTGGGTATCCACAAGTATGGTCTTGATACTAGCTCTTCTCAATTAGGTATCAAGAGTCTGGAGTACAGTGCAGAGGGCTGATGGGCATGAATTGAATCATGCATTGTTATGTGTTAGTGTTTTAGCAACATGATGTGTGATATGTGTGGTGATTTGTGTGAATAATATACATTGTAGATTATATATGGAACACTAGGGTTAGAAAACATAACCTTAGGGGTTTGGAAAACAAAATGAACATGATAGTTTAGGAACTGATAGGTATTAGTGTTTGGCATTATGCACCACTAAGGAAAAAGGGATGAACGGTGTAGTTCATGATGTTAAAGTATATTAGTGGTTGGCCTGCACACTACAGGTAGACTGAGATAGAAATTTGAGAACTCTATTGCTATCTGACACATGTAGATGGCTAGCAGAGGAAGAGGATGTCGGGGTGGTGGGCGGAGTAATGGCACGACCCTTTGCGACATAGACTAACGGACCTCCATAGAACATTATTCTTATTGCTACCATTATCTTGGCCGGGTGTTGTTGTTGCCACCATCGCACAAGCTAGTGCAATTAGGAACCAAAGGGAGGTCAAGTAACCTCTAGAGATTTGAGGCACATCATCCTCCGACCCTCAAGGGAGGAGGAGACTCGATAGTGGTGGGTCATTGTTTCCGAATAGTCGGAAAGGATCACAGTACTAAGTGATAGAGGAAGAGGAACAATCTTAGCTCGAGAGAAAGAGCGAAGACCTGGCTCGCCCAGTGTCTCAGGGTGGGACGCGATTATCGGGGCTAAGGCTGGGCCGGGATTTCTAGTTGCCGGGGCGAGATGATATGTGTGCCATCAACATGGACATATAAGGCGGGATTGCCCTTAAAGGCAGGGATCCCGGAGTTATAGGACAGCGCAGTCCCAATCATCAGTACGACAGGCGTGGACACAATTTGTTCCTTCTTACCCCGTCTGGTAGGGACTAGTATCGGTCTCATGGTCGTGGCACACCTGGCGTATCTCTTATCAGATGACTAGAAATTGGGGTATGGGTCGGGTGAGACCGAACTTTAGTAGGTACCTGGGACGAGGGCGTGTCTATTGTAGTACCACGAGGGCGATCTTGCAGACCAGTTTGATATGCGGGGTACATTTTCGCTCTCACAAGAGTGTTGTTTAAATTCGGATGCATCATATGCATGCTTAATGCTGCATCTTATGTGAATGTTTTGGGCTTAAAGGTTAAATCCTTGGGAAAGTCGTTACATGTGAGTTCTCCCCTAGGGATTAGGGTGAGGATTTATCAGATATGTTGGGATTGTGAGTTAGAGATCTCAGGGATTTTGCTCACAATGGACCTTTCGGTGATGGTGAGTCTACCTTGGGTAGTTTCCGAGTATGAGGATGTTTTTCCGGACGAGCTACCGGGATTACCTCCACATAGGGATGTGGACTTTTTCATTGAGTTACACCCTAGTACGTCGCCCATTTCTATGACTCCTCATAGGATGGCACTGGTTGAGTTACATGACCTCAAGGTCCAACTGCAGGGATTGTTGGAAAAGGGCTTTATAAGATCGAGCACTTCACCATGGGGCACTCCTGTTCTATTTGCGAAAAAGAAGGACAAGACCCTTCGACTATGCATTGATTAACAATATTTGAATAGGGTTATGATCAAGAATTGGTATCCATTAGAGAGGTGGAGACGACATGGGAACCTTGAGGACTGATCTGGGAGCACATATCCTTTCCTAATTGAGACGAGAAGGTGCGTGGAGCCACAATATTTGGCATTAGAATATTACTGCATATGCATGTATTTATGTATGCTAATATGTGTGAATTTCGGGGACGAAATTTTGTTAATAGGGGAAGAATGTAAAACTCGGGAAGAATTAGAAATTTTCATAAATGACAAAATGATAATAATAATAATAATAATAAATTTCCATAATGGTTCTGGGAAGCCTATCTAGAAAATTCTCTAGATCTCAAATGACAAAACAGACCGCGCCATTAAATTCGTCTTGCGAAATCTAATGACCCAGAAAAGTTTCATCGAATTCTGAGATAGTAGGAATATTTTTACGATTTTCTAGGTGATAAGTTGCCAGTCACTCCAAGGATGAGATTTTTACGAAAATCTCGGAAATCTAGAAATGGCTTGAGCTAACTTCATTTAAAATAAATTGAACGGAAAATAAATAAATTGTTTCGGGGCAGAAACGGACCCAAATGAGAGATGGACACGTGGCTCCCGATGAGCCGTGTATCCCGAAATTAAAGAAAAGAAAGAAAGAAATAAAAAAAAGAAGAAAATGATAAAAGGAAAGTGTTTGAAAGAAAAGAAAAGGCCCAGGTAAATGAGAGAAGAAAGAGAGAAAGGAAAAAAAAAAATTTCGCTTCTCTCTAAGATCTACGGAAATCGGACCGTAAGTTTTCGTCAGAGGAAAAGGCAAAGTTAGTCCACGCTTCGAGAGCTACGCATGAGTATCAAAATCTTGGAGTTTCGTCAAACTCCAATAGGTAGTGAATTTTCCAACTTTGCTTATTTCTAGCCTAAAGGCGATTTAATGGCTTGGGGTTTTCCCAGGCTAGTGAAGCCGTGAATTTCAGTCCCCAAAATTTTTGGGGCCAGTATAGAGCCACCGGAATTGTTTTTTAGAGCAGTATTGGTTGAATTTTAGAGATTTATTTTCGATAGTCCGGTTTTATAATTTTCGAATTGTTTTGTCTCGGACTGTGTTGAGATTTGGTTTTAATCCCAAGACTGATGTCTTCAGGTTTTGTTGAGTTTTTCGATATCACTGAAATTTGTTGATTTATGACCGTGAAGGGACTAAGAGGTGCCCTGTTTATGTTGGTCTAAGATTTGAGCCATTTTATGTGTTATTGTTGGGAAAAAAAATATGTTGTTGTGTGTAAAAATCATGTTAACATGTGCTTGAGTGATGTATTAACATGGAAATTGTGATGAATGGAAATTATATGTAAAAAAAATATAACTATCAGGAATTTATAAATGTTGCATGTAGCATGACATAGCATGAAATGGCATGATTACATTTGATATGCACAGGACATCACCTCGAGCAGGGTGTGAGTGCATGGTTTGGGTCGACACTGTGTTTGGTGTTCAATAATCTGTCATGGGCACAGGTAGATTGACACCTTGTTTGGTGTTGATGGTGGGCTCTGTAACATGGACTACGTCCAAAATGAGTCGCATAGTTTTAAGGTTATCAGAGACTGTCCAATGCTTTTGAAATAAAGCGGTTATCGGAGACTGTCCATAGCTTGTGAATAACGCTGTTATCGGAGACTATCCAAGGTCGAAGATTGTCCGGGATCGGAGATTATCCAAGATTTGGAGATTGTCTAGGGTTGGAGACTGTCCACTGTAGGAGACTATGCACAATTGGAGACTGTCCAAGAGCTTTAAATGAAGAGGTTATAGGAGGTTGTCCAAAGGATTTGATTTATGAAAGCAAAAAGCCTTTTGTTTTGGATAAAGGGTCATTGGGTGAAACACCAATGATAAGTTTTCACATTTGGCATATGCATGTGTGAGGGAGTCGATGAGGACTCAGGATATAGGATAGGGTGAGTCACATTCTCATCCATGACATGTAGACATTTGAGTAGGAATGTGCAAGTTTTTACTTGAATGTGTGGTGTGCCATTGCATGTGCACTTAGGTGGGGAGTAGCCCTTGTAGGATAATTTTTCTACTAACGTGCTCACCCCATCCATGGACCCCCTTTTCGGTCTGAAGTTTATAGGCGTTGCTCAGACCCAGCTGTGATTGTGAAGAAAGGCTAGGTATGTGTATAATGATACTTTGTAAAAGTATTTTATCTGTCATTAATAATTAAATTCTTTTGGTTATTGTAAATGGTCAGTATGTAATTATAGTGGGGGCGGTGATCGGACTCTTATGGACTGTAATTAATTGTTTCATTTTCATATTTTGGATTTAAATATGAATGAATAGGTCTCGGTAAAGGGACGTATTGAGGTGGTGTTGGGTAAACTATATTAGAACAAGCTAGTTTTAATTTATGTTACGTACAAGACTGTTGTAATAAACTCTTATGGATTATTGTGACATGGGTTATATGTTGGTGAAGCTCCTAGGAGCAAGTAGACTCTACTAGATTTTGTGAAAATGGATGGAGTAAATGGGATACAACGGTGTGGTGTCGGGTCACCAGAAATCCTGGGGCCAGTGGAGTTGAAGGGTTGTCGCGGGACCCCGTTTAGGGTGTCCTGAGACATGTCCAACCCATTGTAGAAATGATTCACTTGCAACCATCTTGGTATCTCATGGTGAGGGCATTTCCTTAACAGTCCCTTGTATCTCTCCCATGCTTCAACCATCATCTCTTCTTCATGTTGCATAAAGCTATTTATTTCCATACATAGTTGCGTTATCTTAGCCGGTGGATAAAACTTAACAAAGAACTTCTGCACTAGATCATCCCATGTATGAATGGAAGAAGGTGGTGAGGATTCGAGCCATTCTTTAAATTTCTCACATCCCAAGTGAAAAAGGAAAGACGAAGGTGTAAGGCATCATCTTTCACTCCATTATACTTCATTGTTCTACATACCTCCAAGAAGTTTGAAATATGTGCCTTGGGGTCCTTACTAGGCAATCCCCTAAGCTAAAGAGAATGAACTAATTGCAGTGTGATATGCCTGGGCTTAAACTGATTGGCTTGAGAAATTTGTTTTCCATGTTGAACCTTAGGATATCTCTACCTTTAAGCATTGAACAATAACTCATATAGGTCTCTCTCGAGGATCGAAGCTACCAATTTCAGTTAGTAAAGTAGCAGTAAGTGGTATGAGCTATTTATAATAACCCATCTGATGAATCATTAACAGTAAAGCAAATATATACATATATAAGACTTTTAATCCATCACCAAAGAATCATTATCGATCATGGCTACATCGTAATACAGTAAATGAACTAGAGCGAGTTAAAACAAATAAGCGCTGTGTGCGATTTGAATCCATGATAAACAAGAAAAATGGAAAGAAATACTAATTAGAAACTCTTAGAACTTCGTTTCGAATCTATCCCTCCACTTTGTCTCATGTTTTCTCTCTAAAGTCTTGTCCTCCGATCCCTTCCAAGCTAGGGTTTATCCCCATTTTATATCCGCACAATTATGTCCTAAAATGGTAAGTTTACTGACTGAAAATTTCTAGTGACGTCGCGACGTGCATGGCTCACGTCACGACGTGAGGTAAAAATTTGTTTTGGTCGATCTCTGTCATGTCGTGAAGTGAAATGAATTTGCTAAAATCTCTTCTCTGCCACATTACAAAGTCAATAGTCCATGTCACGATGTCGGTTGTAGCTACTGTGTATGGTCTCTGTCACATCGCTACGTTGAAGTCCACGTTGCAATGTGAGGCTTTGCTCTTAAAATCTCCTCCTTGTTACATCGTAGCGTCTATAAGCCATATCATGACTGGAGATTGCTTTGCTAAGTTCTTAATTTTTCTGCATTTTTTGCTCTATTTTCATCATTTTTTGCTGCTTTAGCTCCGGACTTTCCCTACATCAAAATATGAGAGGAACAAGCATTAAAACCTTTGTAGTTACGTTAAAACCATGTGCATGATAGGAAAATAATGATGATCAACCTGATGTCAATTACACCTAGTAGTGCCTAAAGAACGCATTGCATCTAACCCCAAAGTCTTGAAGAAGGGTGGGTCCTAGCCTAAAAGTTATGGGAAATATGCAAATAACCACATTTGTACAAACCTCAAAGCACCACCAATTCACCCCTCCCCCTTTCTTGGTTAGTTTTCTAAGTCATATAAAGACAAGGATCAAATGAAACGACATCGAATTGCTACGGGTTCGAAGAATTGAACTTCGGTGAAGAGAGAACGTCTCCAGACCGTTGATTCAAAAATCTATCTAGACGATTGAAAAGGAGCAGCAACAAGATGATTGATGACGTCTAGATGAGCAACTTCCTGATGGTTAGGGTTGATGACGATGACGGTACGAACAACGATAAAGGCCGAAGGAGATTCGAACCTTACAGTAGCAAAATCATCGATTCGAATGGCGGCGACGGATTTCGATGAAGGAACGGCTAAAAAAATCAAAGCTTGCAGCAGCGTTGGGGACTGTTGAAAAAATTGGAGCGATGGTATAACTCTAAAAATGTAGCGGCATCGATCCTTAGTGAACCAATGATGGCGTTGAACCGCGTCTGAGAAGCAGTAATGGAGTCGAGCTTCAAAGGAACGTCACTACTAGAAATTAGGTATTATGTGACTACATTATTCGTCCCATAATTAATAATTAAGGACGCTATAATCTGCAACAAAAAATTGTTAGTCTCAAAGTCATCATAGAATGTTCATCGAGGAATGTTTTCTACGACTGTTCGTTGAGCAGATAATTTTTTGTGCGATGGATGATATTGATTGCTCATGTATACTTATAGGGTCCAACATCTTAATCACTAATTTTATTTTTTACCACCATTAGTAACTGGTCTCTAATTTTAATTTTTGCAAAGGAAAAATTCGATCACATTTGAAATGTTTCTACGATGAATTTACATGGTCATAATTTTGTGTTTTTACGACGAAGAACAAGTGGTCATGGCTTATAATTTTTCATGATGAAAAAATTTGGACGCAATTTAAATATTTCTAGGATGAAATTAAGTGGTCACAAGTGGTCATTTCTACAACAAAAAATAAATGGTCTCAAGATATTTATTTTCATGATGAAAAATAAATAGTCGTATTTTACATGTTTTAATGAAGAAAATATTATGGTCCTGAAGTTTAAATGTTTCCCAGGAGAAAACAGTGATCTGTGTAACGTGGTTCCTTACTTGGCTTAGTGATTCTGAAGTTTTACTTGTTTATTTTCTTGAGTAATAAGTAGTTGCATATAAATTCATGTTATCATTAAAATCAATTAGTCTCAAGTTAAACTTATAAGCAACCAAGTTAGTGGTCATCAAATATTGTTTTTTGGTTTAATTTAAAATTTATAAAATAGAAATTTACAAAATTAATAAAATTAAATATTTTAATTAATTAATTTTAATAAAGAAGTGATTATTAAATAATTGAAGTCATAAAAAGAAATACAAAATTACTAAAATGAAGTTATTGATAGAAGAAAATAAAGTATAACAAAAAAATTAAATTTGCTAAATAATTAACATTAGATAATATGGAACAAAATTTCCTCAATATAATCTAATTGTTTGTACATATCCTCTAACTCTTTCACTTGACTATTAATTATCCAACGTAGTTCATCTTCTGCAAATAATGTTAGAGAATAAAATAAACATATGTAGTGTAAGTTTATAAACTTTTGCACTATGAACACGTGTAATTAAATAAATCAAATGGAAACGTCACATGATTATTATATTTATTAATTAAAGATAGTAATAGCCTACAAAACTTACATAGAGAACCTGAGCAATAGGGTGATTCAAATCGAAGAGCGTTCAAATGACATGACTTATGGAGAGCTTAGATGATTTCTTATAATCGGTCAATTCTGATGCTACTTGGCTTACTCGTATTCGCCTAGAAACTAATTGCGCTAAGTATGATACTAGATACGATACTCAGATAGTGTAAAACACGGGAAAATTCAAATTTTCTTAAAAAGGGTATAATGGTAATTTTGGTCAAAATCCAACATTTTCCTAGATCTCAGATGATGAAACAGACTTCACCGTTGGAATCGTCTCACGAAATCTAGCTACCACGTCGAATTTCGTCGAATTCCGAGACAATCGGAATTTCACGTTTTTCTAGGCGCCGGGTGTCGGGTGCAGTAT
This sequence comes from Tetrastigma voinierianum, assembly GCA_016808115.1. NCBI lineage: Eukaryota > Viridiplantae > Streptophyta > Magnoliopsida > Vitales > Vitaceae > Tetrastigma > Tetrastigma voinierianum. Next base: position 176,725 of record JAEQBH010002373.1, read on the forward strand.
GATGGTTTGTGAGAGACATGTGATGTGACAAAAGTCACCTACTACAAGTACCCATGTGACACATGTTGCATGATTAGTAAGAGGATGGAGATGAATGGCTTAGATTAAGCCAAGTGTCAAAAAGGCCCATTAAGTTACTTAAAGGGACAAGGATGGAATTAATTAAAAAGATTCAAATAAATAAGACAAAAACTCCATCTTCTCCATTGAGGTTTCTAGAAAAACGTGCAGTAGGTGTGGAGACTGGTTTTAGAGAGAGAAAGAGTGACTTCTCTCTAGATTTCCCGGCGTTTGAATCGTCGGTTCTCGTCGAGCCTAGAAGCAAAGTTACTATAGCGGTAAGGGCTCAGGAACGGGCACTTGGGTTTTGTGGAGTTCCAACAACTCCAGAAGGTGAGGATCTTTTTTCCTACTTGGTTTATTCTTTATTAATAGCCATTTTAATGGATAAGGAGGATTTGTTGAGGAGCCTGAATGGTCGTGTTTTGGTCTAAAATCTTTGAGCAGAAATTGAAGAAAATCCCTATTATTGGTCGGTGAACGATCATGACCACAGGGTTTACTATTCCGTGATTTGTTGTGTGGTTTGGGTGATTCAAAATGAATTACTTGGTTGTTAATTGGCCATGTGAGCTAATTTTGGTGTGTTGTTGTGAAATGAATAGCATGAATTATGTGAATTAATTATGTTAATATATGCATGTAAAATATATTAGCATGGTGTTTAGATTGGCATAATGCATTCCATATGCAGGGGCACCATTTAGATGGTAGGTGTGTGGTGTGAAATAAAAATAACAGGTTGTGAAAGATTTCAAGGAAGATTTTAAGAAGAATTGTCTTGGAGAGTGGTCAGCCGGTTCATCTCAGAGGCGAGGATCCATGACTATTCGGAAGAATTGTAATGGTGCTGAGGAAGGTGTCAAATATATTCTGCAAAGCTTCGGTGATAAGTTTTAGAGGACAAAAACTTTTTGGTTTGAAAATTGTATTTTTCTTCGCATTTGGCTTAGGCATGTGTGGGGGAGTCGGTGAGGACTCGAGACATGGGATTGGGCATGTAGACATTCAAGTAGGATCATACTTGTTGCTTAAGTGTGATTGATTTGCCATGACAACACTTAGGTGGGGAGTAACTTGAAATGTGAGTATCCTTCTTAGGCATTGCTCCTTTATTGAGGGATCGTGTTTAAGGTCTGAGGTGTGCGGAGAGCGACCTCCTTTAGGGCCGCGTTTAGAAGAAGCTGGGATTGTGGCTTTGGTATTCATTTTGTATGACATGTATTAAAACTTTAAATTTTGATGTATGTTTTGGCTAAGAGTAATGTAATAACTTGTGAACTATGATATATAGTTGATGTATTCTTGATGAGTATTGATGTATGGGCCCAAGTGGCCGTTTTTACTCATGTACATGTCTCATGATATGAGACCGCAGGTTGACGGGTGGTCAACGAGACACCAGGAATTTAGGGGCGTCCTGAGATAGTGGTCGGAAAGAAGACCGGATATCTTAATTGAGTTTCAAGTTAACCTTACTAAAATTGAAAATAAATGTTATTTCCTGAGAATAAATCTGTCTTTCCCTCGGCCAAAATTCAAAACTTTTTAAATGAATAAGGATTCCCCAAAAGCTAAAGAAAACAAGAAAATTGTGAATCTGAAACTAGGATTTTAGATGATCAATGAAAAAGAAGAAGTTGTGCGACAAAAAGGTGACGATTGGATAATCTCACTAGCATTGCGGTTGGTTGGTGTCTCGAAAATCAAGTGAAACACAATGGTTGGAGTTTGGATCGGTGAGCAGTAGAGGAAGAGCAAGTAATGCAAACCTGATACTAAGAAAAGAAAATATCAGCTATAGGAAAAATGTCTTATTTAATAACTATTTCTTGGACAATGAAATAATGTTAAAATACTATATAGAGAGAATGAATATTTTTACATAAATATGATAGCATTGATAACATAAAATATTTTACCTTAGTAAATTAGAACGAATTTCATACTTACTATATATAAAAGTGAAATATGATTTAAAACCATGTGATGAGTAGTATCTAAAACAAAATTTCTACAAATCTCTCTCTCTCTACTTCTCTCTCTCTCTATATATATATATATATATATATATATATATATATATATCCTTTTAAAAAATAAAAACAAAAATACGTTATATTTTATATTTTTATTTTTCTATACTGTTAAATAAGCAGATATTAAAATTTATCTTAATTTATAATATATATGGTAAATAGTTAATAAATAATTACATATATAATTTTTCTTAATTTATACTATATATAGATACGTGTACAATGATAATGGTATCCTTAATAACATATAATATTTTTACCTTAATGAAATATAATGAATTTCATATTTACTTAATATGAAAGTGAAGTATAATTTTTTTATTATTATTATTTTTTTTTTGACAAATGGAAATTGTATTTATTCAAAACAAATCCATGTGGATAACATTACTCAAAAAAGGAGGAGTGCAACTCCATTCTCGAATCGAGACAAAAATCTGACCACCTTTGTTAGCTGTTGGCTGACAGTTTCTTTGATCCTATTAATGTCGTCTGACCATTTAAGGCTGTTCGGAGGTATTTTATGCGGTCTTGCGATATCGGACCTGATGGAGGGAATATAAGGTGCGCTATTGATGGCTCTCAGCTACAGCAACTAAGAATCGACTCGAAGATTATGTTGGCAAGGCCTTTATCTTTATCCATAATGACTACCAATGAACTTAGGCTTAAGCTACAGTACATTATCGAATCTGTCTTGTGCCCATTCTTTGCCTAATCAACTCGCCCTTCTCATTGGATAATAATAGCCCTAACCTTTGTCAGTTGGTTTTGTTTGGCTATAGTAAAGTAGCAAATCATGTTTAGGAGATATTTCTTCTGTTTGTAAGAGTGTGGCTCACATTTCTCGAATTCGACATGTTTGCTTGTTCCCATTGACGGAGAAGAATGAAATTGGCTCTTGACTGGTCCACCGGAAGGCATGGTTTCTCCATAACTCGTGCTGCTGCTCCAGATACTGACGAGATCATCATGGCGTTCTTTAGGAGCTCTGGTACGTATCGGGTCCATGCCTACCACTAATCACTAAAACAAGCTACCTGCCCTTGACACTCTCTAAGGGGAGATGACCTCCATGTATTTTTTGATGTAGCACATGTAAATAGAGCATGGAGGGTGTCTTCTTGGTTACACATGCATGTTAGGCAAATATTCTCCACAATGATTAATTTTGAAAGCTTGACTTATCGGTCGTGGGGGTAGCTTGCACATTCTCTCCATAAATTTTTGGCCTTCGGTGGGATGTTGGGGGACGTATCTTTATCCAGTGTGACGAGTTGGGGCGGGTCGGTCGCTGGGGTGAAAGAAGAGGTGCTCTATACCCACTCTTGTGAGTGTAGATGCCACTTGTCTTCCCTTACCCAACACCATTGATCATTGTTTCTTCTAAGGCTAAGTGGAATCTGCATAATTAGTTGCCTATCCCAATCATTGAATCTTTCGTTTAGTGTCTCCATGTCCCAAATTGGTCGGTCCTGTAATCGGATAGAGCTTACCATGGGAACTACAGCCCTAGGGGGTGGTGAGGTTTATCCTCTGGGTGTGTAAATCACGGAAACGAGGTCTGCCAAATTCTCACCTTTTCCCCTGTACCAATTCTCCACTTTGTGCTTGTGTGAATGAGATTTTGCACTCCCATGATACTCCTCCAAACATAGCCAGGGTTTGCCTTGAGTTTTGCATCAATGAAAGTTGAATCCGAGTAGTACCTTGCTTTGTACACCTTGGCTGCTAAAGATGTCGAGTTTGAAAGCAAACGCCACGCCTGTTTAACTAAGAGAGTAGAGTTCATTTGATGGATCCTTTGAAACCCAATGCCATCCATATTTTTGTCTAGATAGAGTGTTCCCCATTTGGTCCACCTGATCCCTCTTCCGACCGAAGTTTTACATCCCCACCAGTATGAGTTCCTAATTTTTTCTAACACGTCGTAAAGTGAATGGGGTATACGGAACACACTCATTATGCAAGACAGGATCATTTGGATTACTGTCTTCATCATAATTTCCTTGCCAACTCTTGATAGAAATCTCTTACTCCACCCTTGGATTCGTCCGCGAATCCTTTCTCTTAAATAATCAAAAGCATCAATTTTATTCCTCTCAATGAGAACTGGAAGGCTAAGATATTTCTCATGGTGAGATGTCACGGGTGCCCCAAATAGGCTACATAAAGAGGCCCTCAACCTATCTGGCGTGTTTGAGCTGAAGGTTAGGGAGGATTTCTCAAAATTCACTTTACGCTTAGAAGCCTTCTCATATAATAAGTGAGCCTAATGTGCTTTGGTCATCTGTTCGTCGCTACGAAAATGTAACTATCGTCGGCGAAGAAAGCATGAGGGTATGGGTGCTCCAGGCCACACGGACAGAGTGAATATATGTACTTTTACGCGGCGTGTTGGGCATGCGGGAGGTCCCATACGCCTGGGATAAGCAGATAGAGAGGGTCCCCTTGAGTATACGCCCGCTTTCGGGGTAAATAGGGCCAATCTCCTCCCCATTTTGAAGAACATGGTATCTTACAGTGCTAATGCAAAGAATTAGTTTATCGACCCAACTTTGATGAAAACCTTGGCCGTGACATACCTTTTAAAAATTGCCCGTTCTATGCGATCGTAAGCTTTGGACATATCCATTTTCAATGCTAAAAATATGCTTCCCTTCATAGTTTCCTTTAGGTAAGTGGTTGACTTCATGGGCTATCATAATATTATGCGTGATGGTCTCCCACCCAGTATGAATGCACTTTGATTAATTCGAAGTGCAGATGGGAGTACATGTTTTAAGCCTACACCGGCGCTTTGTGATGATCTTCTAGATAATGTTGAGGGATATTGGCCGTATATCGGTGGCTTGGTGGACTTTGCTTTCTTCGGAATGAGCACTAAGGTAGTATCATTAATACCTTAAGGCGACAGTGCAGGAGCAATCTAAGCAGTGAAGTCCTTAACTCTCAGCCAGATGTCCCGATGCGTTTGGAAAAACCTGATTCATTAGGTATGGCCTGAACTTTGTCGAGTGCATGGAAAAAAGAGTTGTCTTTACTTCCTCCGCCTCAAAAGGATTGAGCAAGTATCTATTCTATGCTTCTATAACTCTTCTCAAGACATTGCAAAGAATAGGTTCAGCATCAACTCCCTTTAGATTTGAAGGGTCTGGAGTAGTTAAAAAATTAGTTCTTTGCAGGCCAAGTATTCCATGTATGCCACACACCACAACTCGTCCTCTAAATTTGCATTATTTCATTTTCTTCCTTAGTAAGGGCTGGTAGATGGAAAAATTTGGTATTTTGGTCTCTATGACTAGCCAAAATTGTTCGGCTCTTCTTGTGATAGTCTTCCACATTCAAACCTGAAACTCATCTCGGGCCCTATTATACATGTTTGATCGAGACTACATCAACCTGAAAACTTGAGCACGGATTTGGTTTCTGTTGGAGGCCCTCTTACGGAATAATGTCCTTCGCTCCTTTCCCCAGGGCTTGGATCGTTTATGACTTTAATCCTCCCTTGGATACTGCATCTCTGTGCACCCGGCTATTTTGTACCCTTTGCCCGACACCCTTCCTCCTTAATCCATGAATTCTCCAAGCGAAAATGACGCTTTTGTGCCTCATTGTACTATTCGGGATGAAGCGGAATGGTCATGTGGTGAACGGCGGGAGCATCCTCGTGAGGACAGCCGTATCAAGCTACACATTGCCAACTCATCGGAGGCTAAAAAGCTCTTATCGAGCTTTCTTCAACCACATTCGCCTGTATGAGCGTTTCCCACGTAAATGGATATCCAGGACATGATGGCTACGTAGCCCGCGATCATCTCGCTCTCGGAACCCATTGATAAGATAATCCGGTTGCTGACCCCTCTCTTTTCAAAGTGTGATAACATGTTGTTGAAGTCACCCACACGACACGAGAAGGTTGGACTGTCTTTCTTGCCTTAGGAGTTCCCGAGGTCCCTTAATTCTTTGCCTTTCTGAAGCCATCGAACACAGTTCCCAATCTTCAAAGAAGTAGATGAGAGTTAGATCTACAGGTCAATATAATTCTTTGAAAACCTAATTAGCTGCGGAGTGCTTTCCTTCCACATGAATGCCACACCACCACCCTGCACGGACACACGCTTCCACGAAACGAGTCTTGGCCCGAATTTGGTTTTTTATAGCATCACATTCTCACTTTATTTACTTTAACTTCCATCGAGGTACAAAGGTGGGCTTAAGCCTGGACACTAAGTCCTTTAAGTGCGAATTGAGCTTGGATTGCCCCGATCACGATGGTTCAAGCGAGGACACTCATTGCTTTCGGCGGACTGGTAGCGGTGCGTAGTGCTGGCGGCGATGGATGTGTGGTGCGTGAAGCCTGCATGCTTGGTGAGTGTGGTCTTGAAGCTCTCCATCTTCATCTTAAGCTGTAATTGGTACCCTCCTTATGGCTGCCGCTTTAGCACCGGCCACTATGAGTGCCTACACATCGTTGCCGGCGCACATCCTCACTGTTCCAGTGAGTGTTGGTTGCATAATTCCATAGCGATTATTACGAGTTGAGCCCTAACGTGACTGGCAACCTGCTTATTCGAGAATTGTAGGAGGCCTTCATAGTTCGTGGTTCCATACGCCCGCCAAACCTTCCTCTTATCTTGGAATTCCTTTCTACTTTTCAATCGTTGTTGTTTGACCTGGCCGGTGTGGTAATGCGGTGGGGATCACCGAACCACCGTTCTAGATGTTCATTGCGGCTTGTTTGCCGGCACGAATCCATGCCATATGGTTTCTGTTCGGATCCTTCGTAGCATAGGTCTTCCTTACGAATGTTCGGCATGCTTGTCCATTCTGAAATAGCCGAGAAGATGAGGAGCCTCATATTTAAAGTTGATGACTCCATTCCACACTCCCACCCTCTTGATCTTCATTTCTCTTCGGGGGCTTCGTGACATCGATATGTCGGGCTCTCATGGATACCTTCAATTACCATCGTGGGGTGCGCCTCACCGTGCGTGCGATGAAATTTCCAATATCGATCACTTTCAGACGAGAATGCGCATGGTAAGTCATAAATATGAACCCAGTCATTGCATTTGTGGATTGTACCCTTTACGGGTCAGCCTGGTTATAGTCTCCTAATAATTAACAGGTGGCAATCGAATGTCCAAGGACTCCCGTTTAGGACTCTTACTAAGTCCAGTTCGTGAAAGAATTGGAAAAGAAATAGGTTTGGTTGCAAATCCTTTATGAGGACTCCTCGTACAGGTCTCCATATCGCTGCCAAAGTATTTTTCATGGAATGGCGGTTTATCATTTGATCCATGAGAAATCTGCCGACAAGGCACCATTGCATATTGGTGGGAACATCGACTCCCTCAGGTTGCTTCGATGACAAGTCTACCTCATCATTGTTGTCGATGGAAACTCTCCGTCTTAGATGCGTGATATCTTCCATGGGATGGTTGAGTTGGCAATAGCAGCTTTGCCCGGGGGCAACAGATGAGAGCTGGACGGCAGACGGCAAAAGCAGAGCATGAAAACGAAAAACTGTCGCTAGAGCGGACAAAAAAACTTAAACCACTGAAAGGCTGAAGCTTGGGCGCCACAGCCAAACCACGAGGACTTTTTTTTTATAATATTTTATTATTTATTATTTCTTGGTATTATTAATTAATTAATTATTTTATTTTTAGTCATGTTTAATCCTCATCCTATTAATATTTAAATCAATATTATAATAAATTATAAATAACCATATTTATAAAATTAAGATATTTTATTTTATTTAAATATTTTATGTAGAATATGAAATAAAAAATTAACAGCTAATTCCAAACTCATTAAGCATTTTATCTAAATTTAGAAAATATTAAGATACTAAAATTAATAATATTTGTTATTCAAAATTTCTTAAACATTATTTTTTTTAATATTAACTCTTTGATTATTTTAACATTTGTTTTTTTTAAAAAAAAAAATAAAATTCATTCTCCTCAATCATCATCCACATCTATTGGTATCTTCCCATAATCATGGGATAATTTTAAATTATTCTACAAATATAAAATATTAATTAAACACAATATATGCATTAAAGAGTTTAAGATAGTTTTTAAAAAATGTTTATAGACTTATACAAAATTAAAAACAAATTTTAAATTGTTTTAAAAACTAAAAATAATTAACATTTTGTATATTTTTATCAAAATAATTTAATAATATAATTTATCATTTTAATTATTACATTTGGTCCACAATTTTATAAAAGTTAAACTACTTTAAAACACTTTTTTGGTTATTTTATATAAGAATATGGAAATATGCATAATTAATTAATTAAAAAAAGTTATAGTAATAATTTTTATAAATATTTTTTAATAAAATGGTTTATATTGAGAGTAATCTTTTAATGCTCTTAAAACACCATGTGAAATGTGTATTTTAAGAATGTAACTTTTGGATTTAAAAAAAAAAATGTAACTTTTAAAAATAATATGAAATCATTAAAACTCATGTAGAAATTGTATTTTGAAAAAATTACAAAATTAGTGGCCCCAAATTATTAGACATTTGCAACTTCAATTATCAGTCCTTAAAAATATTAAAATTTCATAGGTGAGTTAATTATAAAATTTCTCATATATTAAAGTATTTCCTACTACTAATAGAAGAGTTGTAGCAAATAATGTAGATTTATAAGACCAACTAATGAGTAATAGCAAATAATATGACTTTTTTGTGACTACCTTTATGATCCTCACAAAATATCAAACTTTTTGGGATGAGTTATAATATTTATCGCAAATTATTTATCAATTTTTGAGGCCAACATTAGGTGAATCACATATAATATACCATTCTATGACCAACCAATGTGTGGTCGCAAATAATAGGACATATTATGACCACTTTTACCACTCACAAAATATTATTCTTTTAGAGAAGCATTAAAATATTTGTCTTATATTATAAATTTTTTGAGACTAACACAAGGTTCACCACAAATAATATACTTGTCTCTGACCAATCAATAAGTAGTCATCAATTATAAGATATTTTGCATCTAAAATTAATAGTCCTCACAAATATCAAAATTCCAAGGACGAGTTACAAATTTTTTTTTTTGTAAATTATAGTAATTTTTGTGACCAATATAAGATTTATCATAAATAAAAATACATTTTACGACCAATCAATAATTGGTTGCAGGTTATAATATTTACAACAAAACAATGGTAGCAATAAATAAAATTGGTCGTAAATAAATAAAATATTTAAATTGACTATATATTAAAATTGTAAAACCCGAGAAAAATTCAATTTTTCTGAAAATGGGTAAAATGCTAATTTTGGTTGAGAATCGGAAATTTTATATATCTCGGATGACGAACACTGGGTTAGTCGTCTTCTTGAGAAATCTCAGTTCTGCACCTCCCGAATTTCGGTCGAGGCCCCCGAGATAGTCGAGAATTCGCATTTTTGAGACATCGGGTGTCAGGTGACACATGACATGAATATGTGATGCTACATGGAACCCTAGGAGATGGACACATGGCATGATAGCCATGTGGTGTGGCAAATGACACATGACACTTGCATGGATGGCTCATATTGAGCCATGTGTCAAATGGAGTAATAAAGGGAATAAAGTCAAATGGAGAACTAAATGGAAAAAAAAAATGAGAGTGAGAGCAAACAAAAGATAATTCGGTGGGATAAGAACAAGGAAAAGAAGAAAAGGAAGAAAGAAGACCAATAAGAAGAAAGAAAAGAAAAGAAATTAAGGAAAAATGGGAATGAGACAAGTGGCAAGGTAGGAAAGTGTGGGGGGGGAACTTCCCCCACTTTTGGGATCAAATTTGGTAGATAAGAATAAAGGAGAAAGAAAAGGCCAAAGGGAGAGAAAGGAGGAAATCGGGCAGAAAAAGAAAAGGAGAGGAGGAGGAAAAGAAAGGAAAATAAAAGGGAGATTTTCCCGGCATTCCGACGATCGAATCTCAACAGTCCGAGAGTTAAAGTCAATCCACGCAACGAGGGCTACGTGTAGGTATCAAAATCTAGGAGTCTCGTCAAACTCCAAGAAGTAGAGAATTTTCCTACTTGGGGCCATGATTGGTCGTGTGATTAGTCCCAAAATTTTGGGACAGGAATATTTTAATTTTGGAATTTGGTTGAGCAATGTTGAGTTGGTTTTATCCGGGGCCAGAATGTCTTGAGTTTTGTTGTGTGTTTGGTATCCCACGGTGATTAGTTGTGAATGGAACCAAAAATGGTTCATAGCCATGAAGAGGCGAGAGAGTTACTGTTTTTATGGGTCGAGATTGGGGCCATTTGTGTGTTAATTGCTTGATTGAATAACATCTTTGTGTGTGAAAAGATCATGTTGATGTATGCTCTTTTGATGGATGTGAATTATATGTAGAAAATATAATTATCCATGTTTTGGTAATGTTGCATGTAGCTCTCATTATGCATGTAACATGATATAGCATGAAATGACATATTCGCATTTCATATGCACAGGACATTGCGTCGAGTTAGGTGTGTGTGTATGGTATTGGTTATTCACCATTCTTGCTGAATATGTGGTGAGCTTAGAAATGGGACGACGTCCAAAATTGAGACTCACAGTTACATAATAGTAAAATAAAATAAATAAATATACGTGTGTTCACTACAAGAAAAAACAAAAATAGTGACGAAAATTTCCGTCACAAATCATGTTTAGTGACGGAATTTTCTCCGTCACAATATTAGTCGTCACTAAATTTTGTGATGAAATTTTTTTCCTTCACAAAATTTAGTGACGGATATTTGACGGAAATCAGTCAAAATATTGTGACGGAAATAGTTTCCGTCACAAAATATTCAGAGGTGGATAAAGGTGTTTCCGTCACAAAATTGTGATGAGTTTGTCACTGACAAAGTCACAATTTTGTGTGTGGTATGGTCTGATCACAAAATTGTGACGAATTTGTGACTGTAATCTATCACAATTTTGTGACGAAAATAGTTTCCGTCACTAAATTTTCATTATGGAAATGTATTTCCATCAAAAAATTGTGATAGAATCGTGACAAAAATCCATCACAAAATTGTGGCGGATTACTAATAGAAATCCGTCACAAAATTGTGACGGATTAGTGACAAAAATCCGTCATAATTTTGTGATGGATTAGTGATAGAAATCCTTCACAATTTTGTGACGGATTAGTGACAAAAATCCATCAATAACGTTTTGTCACTATTTCGTCACTATTATTTTGTCATATTGTTATATTTTATATAATTTATATAAATTAAATGTTATTTTTTAATTGGAATATATTTTGATACATTTTAATAAAATTAGAAAGAAAGTAAAATTGAAATAATTAAAAATATCTTTCATATCTTAAAAACATTAAAGAGTATACATAAAAAATAAAATAAAGTTATATAAGTGAGAAGCATAACTAATGACAAGCATTTATGTTTTACACATCCAACATTAAAAGAAGTCATCACCAAGCTTAAGGTGCGTAGATTCCCATCCATTAAAGCATTGACTAGATTGCATACGCCGTAAACGCCTCATATGCTCTTAAATCTCATGAAAACTTCTCTTTCGACCGGTTAACTTTGGCAATTGCTCATCCATCTACCTTTCTTATCTGCAAGCTCCTGTACAATCTCTGGCTTTCAGTGCCAGTCTTGATGAGTGTGGCTCCAGGTACTTTCTGACGGGGAGGAATGATAGATAGATGCAGCCGTGAGGCAGACCATATACATGTCTCATCTTCTCTCACCCTCTGACCTCAAAATAAGAGTCAATGCATGTCAGCGGTGAGGATTGTGAACATCTAAAGAGTGAAACGCGAAGACACCCGACTCCTCCGTGCGATCACAGAATTAAAAAAATTGTTCAAGTTAATATTAAAATTTATGATTTAACAATTATTAAATAACTTTAAAATTACTAAATAATAAAAGATGAACCTACATTCACTTGCTTTGACTTGGCATCCACAAATGTTCCATCTTTTTTCATGTGCACTTTCTTGAATAGTTCACAACTAATGGTAAACGTTGCAACTCTTGGTCTTCGAAACACAATAAGTTAGTAATTACATGTTTAAAAAGTTTAAATTGAAAAAATATATATAAAAACTAAAAATTAGAGCACTAAATAATTAATAATTTACCATTTTTAAAGAATGCTCCACCATAGATCGAGATCCACACGTATGCTTAGTCAAGCGGTGCAGACCGCAGTCTCACTTAGACGATTATGTTTAGATTTACGACTCCTACTCTTTCCATTCTACGATGTTCCAATGTTGTTTCCAATTATCCCAATTTCTTGGGTCACCGCAATAGGAGCTTGCCATCCATAGAATGCCTCCCGAATGTGGACATGTTTGAGGTGTCTTGCGTTTAACATTTTGCCACCAGCTTGACTCTTAATAGCCTCTTCATCCCATTAGATTTGAAGTGTACCTCTCTTACCTTGTCTGAGAAATAATTATAAATAATAAAATAAGAATATTTTTATTTGTTAAATATAACAATAGAAATTAATAATTATGAAATCCTTATTAAATATATTTTATTCACAAAAAAATACACTAAATATTTTAACCATAAACTCCTCCCAATAAAAGTTTTTAATATCTCTTGAGATATGCTTTCCACTATACGCAGTTGCTTCTTGTCTTTCACAAAATTTTCCAAGCATGTAAATAGATACTGCTTGACCTGGAGGAAATAAAGGGCTACCTACAGGAAACAACCTGAAAAAAAAGTAATGTTCAACATAAAAATAAATGGGAGAACCAATCATAATGATACCAATATCATAAACACATACAAACTGAAAACAACAATGTCATACACACACAATAAACACCCACAATAATACATAAGATAAAATTATAAAGGAAAAGTCCTTACTTATTTTCTTCAACTCTAATCAATAGTCTTCTATCAGTAGATGATGCTGTAGAAAGAACTGTGACTGTAGTACGTGCCGGAGATAGCAGTGGTGTGGTGAGGACATCCTCATGTGTGCACTGAAGTGATCGATATCTTTGCTGTAAATTGCAAAAATGGTGAATATGCCCAAAATTTAAGTAAAAAATATTAACACAGTCTTACATTAATGATAACATTAAATAATAAATTCCATATATATTGTTTGAAATAATTACAACAAAATATGAATATAATTATTTAGTCATCGTCATCATCGTCATCATCATTAAATTCTTGGTCTCCCTCACTATCTTCATCATCATCAAATTCTTGCTCTACATCGGTGTCTTCATCATCATCATCAAATTCTTGCTCTACATCGATGGCTTCATCATCTTGATTTCTGAAGGCCGAATTCCAGCATTTTCTCAATTTAATTATTATCCATGTGAACAAATGAACAATTTTCATCGTTTAGAGATTGATGTAATACGTCATCTAGTGCAGCATCAATTCCCATGTTGATCGCTAACATCTTCTTGAGAAATGCCATCATATCGGAAAACGGAGACATGCATTTAACACAGGCCTCCACAATTCCCCTTGCTTTTATTTTGGCTTGACTGTAATCATTCACATTTCTCTTCAAAGTAGGATAAGATGCAAAATAAACTTGCGCATCTTACACAACAAGAATAAATGGTTCATATTTATTGAATACTCTTCCACTCTTGACATCTACAAGTTTGTACTGTGGGTAAATTCTTGTACCACGATTCAAGATTGGATCAAACCATGAACACTTGAACAATACAATTCTCTTTATTGGTATATCAGGGTATTCTATCTCCAAAATTTCTTGCAATCGACCATAGTACTCTAGCTCATTTACACTATGGCTAGAACCTTTTATGCACCTCCCTTATTCATTCTCCATTCTTTGAACCACGTTCCTCTGTGTGGAACTATATCATTAACATAATACCTTGAAAATGATTTCACCCTATAAAGTGGTCCTTTTGAGGTCTTTGATCATTGATTCTCAAGTGTTTGCATGATTGTAGATTTGCCTATATATAACAATTATAAGAAAATAATTACTTATAGAAATATTTACATATTATTTCATTTTTATATTCTATAAATTAATTACTTACATAATTATCAAACCATAATGCAAACTCGTCTCAAGTTTTGCATCAATTTACGAAAGCTTCAATATGAGGTTGAAATGCCTCAACTCACCTTCAGATTCTATATTCATAAAGTAAATTTAGTGTTATTATTTTATATTATATTTATGTTTTGAAAAAATTAAAAAAATATATATGAATACGAGTCGCATAGTTAGTTACTTCTGCGAGATGTATGAAACTACTTCATCACAATTTAACAATATGTACTTGCAAGCTGCATTGTTTTCCATATCAGTTAAACGTCTGAGTTTTTCTTTTTCCAATGATCAACCAGCACATTTAAATATGGAAAGCATCTCAGAATCTTCTTCCAAATCAAATCCTGACCATCACTATTCTTGGCACTTTTTCGATGTCATGTATATACGGAATGTTGAAAATAATGTGCACAAAATGATGGCTTCTTCAACAGTATGCATTACATATTGAACCTTCAACTTTGCTTTATTCGACGTATTCTTTAACTTGAAGGTACCTAAAAATAAGAGGTGATTTTAATTATTACATAAGATAAATTTTATTAATATGTATCAATACATAAAAGTTTTTTTAAACTCACCAGCTAGTGGATACATCCATCTATATTACAAGACGACAACTCTTGCTTCATAAGCTAAATGGATTGATGTTCATGGAGTAAAAAAACTTGGTGGAAATATCTGCTCTAACACATAGCCTGATAGAATATCTTCTTCAAAAGCGTTTCATGTCATCCTACATTATGGCTTGTAACAATTAAATCTTTAAAAAATGCTTAACTCTGTCAGCTTGCCATACATTCTTTGGCAATAACAAAAATGCAATTAGAGTACTCTGCATAAAAATATGACAATCTGATCTTCAATTCATCTACAGTTTATTCCCACAGATCGAAACATACGCGAAGTTGAAACAGCCATGGAAATTTCAACTGTAATCCGCACAAAGTTGTTCTTTCCCATCTTTATCGATGTGTAACAAGCTGTAGGATATTTGTTTGCATTTTCATCCAGATGTAACTCGGGACGATGTAAATTCATGAATCTTCCACAGACTTCGCGTATCATGGTTTTCCCGCTAACATTCATCAACTTTGTATTAAAAATATTATCAGAATTGTTTTTCTCAATGTGCATAACATCGATTATTGCCTAATGATTGGTTTTCCAATAAGGTAAGTTCAAAAGATACTGTTTTCCAACCACATCCACATGATTTTGGATTCTACGATTTATCTTCTCAATGAAGTTCGTCACTTTCTTAAACCCAAATCATGATTTCATTGTTAGGTCCTGAGCCATATAGGTGGTGTACTTTTAGAATAATAGGTCCCTTCCTAAACCATCTCTTATTCCTTCGCCATAAATGATCTTCGGAAAAAAAACTTTAGATGGGTTCGAGCTTCATGACATTTTCCTCCTTTTGTAAGAAAATTTTATCCCGAATCTTCCATGCAATAAGATGACATCCTTTCATGATACTGACTTGTGACTTGAATAAGCGGGAAATCTTATTGTCCACAAAAGAGCAACTTCCTTGATTGAAATTTCTTTTCTTAGAAACATCATATGTTTCCTACCCAACTTCCCGTAATTCTTTCGACTCGACAATGAGTGGTTGGAGAAAAACACATAGTGTTTTAAGTTTTTGGCGAGAACGATGACAGGTTAAAAACATATATGTTGAATACACAAAAGAGCAACATTTATGTACCGGTTTAGCACCTTGACTTATATTTACTCTCATTTTATAAGAATAGGTGCCTTTGATCGTTTTCGTGTTTTGGACTTGTGTGGTTTGCCAGGTTCATACATAGAATTGTTATAAGGGTTCTGCATGTCGGCAGAATATGGATCATTGTGGATGATGGCGTATTTGTGGTGAAGTCTTGGGAAGTGCAATGATGATTGGGGAACAATTGCGAAGGCGGTGGAGTGGAGTCTCAAGCAGCCGTGCAGTGCAGCGGCATGCGCCCGGCTTGAGTGAATATGGTACCACTCTCATGGTCTGGTACTGAGAAAATGTCGCCGATGGCAAGTGATGCCAGGTGCCTCGCTACTTAGATCTGGGGTGCCCAGCATAATGTTCAGGTTGGCGAATTTCAATTAGGTGCGGGGTACGTTGAGTCCTTTCGACCATGGTCGAGCACAGGGAAAAACAAAGCGAAAGAAAGAGGGGAGAAGGGTAGCTTTTGATCCTAGGGTTTTGGTTTCATAGAAAGAAGTCAATTTTCTCATATTTTTGCTTATGGTTCATGAGTGATTAAATGCCTTTTCTTCAGATTCTAGATTTCAATTTCATGTAATCTTTTAGTTAGATCACATAACTCGGCTTTCTTTTACAGTATTTTGTGTTTTTGATTCTTTGATCTTGCAATTGAAGTGTGATTTTATCAAGTTTCTTTTATGAGTAGTTTCATCCAAATATGATTAAACTTCCTAGTTTCATTGAGTTCTAAACTCTTATGATGGGGTTCTAATGAGCTCACCTTGATCAAGGTAATAATCCTCGATTCCTCTTTTTTATACCTCAACGGGATTGTATGATGTTAACCACTTTATTAGAAAAATCTTATAAAACCTTAGTTGGGCATCTTCACGACAACGTGTGAGCAGTCCTCGGTACCTGCGTTACGGATTCTGAATGCAAGCTAAGAGTCTGAGTAAATCATTTGAACAGGTGTTTAACATCGCTCGATGAAATTTTGTTCTAAAGAGCTTTTAATGTAAATCTTTAATAGAAGACCATTCATCGATGGTTCTAGATGAGATTGTGAAGAAAGAAGGTGGAATTACTTGATCAATAGTGAGTGAAACTAAGAACTATCAATCATCTTACTATTTTAAAAATAGTGTTAATCAGTTACCGATGACGACCTGACCCATAATTTACTTTTAAACATACATTCTTGGAGAACAACCCTTAAGGATCACCTAGAATACCACTCCTTGTGGAGATGACCTGTGAATTACCACAGTAGTATAATGCTTGACGACCTTAGTTCCTACGGTTGGGAATAATTTCGGCATACAAAATAGACGAAGCATTTTTGGCGTCGTTGCCGAGGAGTGGCGAGTAATCTAGTTGATCTAAAAAAAGGAGTGAGGTAGTGCAAATTGCATTGCAAATCGGAATAGATCTCACTTTTAAATTGTTTTTATGGGAAATCTAGGAGTGGGTGTGCCTTGGAAGGAGTAGGATTGGTGCATGTCGGTTTGGGCTATAGCGAGGCAGCTGACTTGTAAGAATTATATAGAAATTAATTGTCATAGTAAGTCGAATTGTTTGAAGACCCTCACCTCAAATGGACCATCTGGGAGTCCCATGACCTTTTTAATCAAAATTCTCAAGAATTTACTGTTAATCCACAAGGACTCATGAACCTCATAACATGGAAGCCGGTGTTGCACTCCCGAAACCTTTCCGGCTAATAGGAAATGTTGCTCAACGAAATCAATATCGGGCTCCCCACCTTTATGTGGAAAGAACTCTCCGAGATTTTGCAACCTCGAAGAACCACAAAAAAAAGCATGTATTCGCTACTGAAAGAGAGGCTAATCAATTCCTCATGAAGTCGGAGATGATCCACCTTCTACCTGTGTATCAAGGGGTCGATTATGAGAACCTCTACTCATTCATGAGAGACTTCGAGGATGTTTGCAGTGCATTCCTCTCTACTGGATCACCTCTCCACATAATTTGTATTGTTATATTCCCCTTATCTCTAAAGGAAAAGGCCAAAATCTGGTTTCATTCGCTTGCGCCCAATTCAATCTTCACTTGGGAGGACATGCGAAATGAATTCATGCTGAAGTTCTTCCGCTCACTTGCATTGCAATACTCTCATGCGAGCAATCCAAATTTTTTCAGAAAAATTGGGTGAACCTTTTCTTTGGCCAGTATGGGAAGAATCACAGAACACTCCTCCCATTACTATCCTAAATCATGGTTTGGATGTTGAACAAATCTGTGCGTATTTTCATCAAGGGCTATCCTTGAATAATAAACAATACATCCAAATGATGTGTGCGGGAGAGTTTTATGAGAAAAGTGGGAGGGAGGCAATTCAATTCTTTGACACCATAGTAGAAAATGCTCGAACATGGGGCCCAATATCTCGTAGATCTTTGCTAAAGTGCATAGTACCTAAGGGAGGAATCCATCATTTAAGAAAATGATGATCTATGACAAAAATAGCTAACTTAGCAGGTTGAGGCTATAGAGTTGAAAAAGGTAAATGAGGTAACTAGTGTGCCTCAAGTACCCTCTGTACCTATGGGATCTAGAGTGGATGAACCATGTATCATTTGCGATGACCCCACCTACTCAACTATTAGCGCTTGAGCCTTCCTCGAGTTAAGGGAGGCGATCAATAATATGTAGCGCGAAACCTTTCAATTCTCCATACTCAGAAAACGTATAATCCCGGGGGTGGGGTAAGCACCCAATTTTGGTGGAGGAAATGAGGAGGGCCCGCCTGACTTTCGAGCAACGAGGCTCGACTACTGAGCCAAGGCTTCTCAGTCAAGCTCCTCAGTTTCAAAATCAAGGTCCTCGGGATTTCCCATGAACTCAGCTTGAGGTCTTCATCCCTCGAATCAAGGAAATCCAAGCCACGGCACTATATCAACCTCCACATAAGAAAGTTTGGAGGACATTGTGACACGGTTCGTCAGAGACCTAACAATCCTGCACGAATTAGAGCGCAGCGAATGATGTAGATCCCCAATCACTAAGTAACTTCTTATGGGAAATTTTCAGCCGAAAAAGGAGCTCCTTCTCAAACCATCCAAAACCCCCGAGGTCAATAGTATTGGAGTTTCGAGGTCAGAAGTGAGACTTGTAATTTTATTCTTGGTGTCACCACTCTTCGAAGTGGTAAGGTGGTGTGAAACCACGACCCGGAGCGTCTGAGATTCTGAAATGAACTGGTGAGGATGATGAGGTGTCGGACAAGCCTCATGTTCCTAGGGCTGATGTTATTGATGGTGAGCCGAGCGAGCTGAGGCCTCAGTATTCCTCTGCTCCATACCCTCATAGGTTGAGAGCTGAAAGTGAACAATCATTCGAAATTTATGAGTTGTTGAAGCAGTGAAGTTGAACATTCCTTTACTGAAACGCCATTAAGAGATTCAGTCATATGCAGTTTACGAAAAGATTTGTGCCTTTGTAAAAGAAAACTAGGTGTCAGCGAGGAGGCATTTATGGTAGGCTTGATCTCGTTGATTGAGCAATTTGCCCCCAATCTGAAGCCAGGAAGCTACTATTTCCATAGTGGTAAGAATTCAAAGAAGTTAGGACATGCTCCTAGTGGATTTAAGGCAGTGTTAACTGGTACTTACTCGGTATATGGAGTCTAGGGTTGGGAGAATTGGGGCAGCGAATATCACCCTCAGATTAGGCGACCATGGTGTGAAGATTCACAGAGGGATAGTGAAAGTGTATTGGTGCTTGAAGTGGAATGAGTTCTACTTTCTGTGGACTTTGTTGTGCTTGCTCAGCTTTGTGGTGAACGAGGAACTTCGGTTCCCGGTGATTCTTGGTAGACCATTCTTAGCTCTTGCTAATGCCATCATACCTTTGTGGGGAGGACTAATGACACTATCATTTGGTAGCATGACTGTCAATTTGAATATCTTTAATGTTATCAAGGGAATGGGAGATGAGGAGGATGTTTGTGAGGTAAACATGGTTGACTCTGTGGTGCAGAAATACTTAGATAATGTCTCATTGAGGATCTCTCATCTTGTCTAGTGGCCAGAGTTGGGATGAGGAGGTGACCACATCTGAGTCGGGTTCCCCACCTCCATAATTGAACATAATGAGGTATTGGAAGCCAGAATGGGTGGGCACTAATTTGAGACCTGCCACCAATCGAATGGGGCATTACCTTCATAAGAGACTCACTAAACAGGTTGAAACCTTTACCCGTCACACCTCAAATATGCATTCTTAGGGTAGAAGAAACTTTTACTAGGTAATCATATCTTCTTCCTTAGAGTTAGACAGAAAATAAGCTTTTATGAGATATTGAGAACCTGAGAAACTACTAAGATGGAATGATTGCGAGATATTAAGGGAATTAGCCCCTTGATCTGCACACACAGGATTCACTTGGAAGAGGATGTTAAACCCTGCAGACAACCACGAAGACGGCGAACCCGATAATGAAAGGAAGTGGTCGAGAAAGAGGTTCACAAACTCTTGGTACGTGGGTGTTATTTACCACAAATTGCGAATGTAGAAGTGGGTCAGCCCAGAGCTTAAGTGGTTCACTGAAATCAAGGTCTTGTGGTAGCAAATGAAAATAATGAGCTAATTCCCACTCGTGTCGAGTCAGGTTGGAGGTGTGCATGGAGTGCTAGGAAGCTGATGTGGCGTAGGAAAGATCACTTCCGCACCTTTGTCGATCAAATGTTAGAGAGAGTCGCAGGGCATGAATTTTATTGTTTTCTTGATGGGTACTCAGGGTAAAATCAAATTGAGATAGCTTTAGATGATCAAGAGAAAACTACATTCACCTGTCCCTTTGGCACATTTGCCTTTAGGAAAATGCCCTTTGGTCCTGTAATGCACGGGAACCTTCGTACGATTGCATGATGGGGATTTTGTGATATGATAGAAATCATTTTGAAAATTTCATGGATGATTTCTCGGTTTTTTGAAGACTCATATGAGGGGATGTTTGGAGAGATCTAAACAAGGCTTTTAGAAGATATTCGAGAAGAACCTGGAGTGTTAAGTGGGAAAAGTGTCACTTCATGGTGACACAAGGGATTGATCTTAGGTCACATAGTATCGAAAAGGAATCGAGGTGGATAAGGCTAAAAGTCGAGAGTTGATCTCAAACTTTTACCTACTCTAAGTTTGTTAGAGATATAAGGTTATTCTTGGGACATCTTGGATTACATGGGAAATTCATAAAGATTTCATTCTTATGCCGAGATCCCTTATGCAATTTTTCTTGCCAAGGACGTCCGCTCGCATGGTCCGCAGGAGCTTACGAGCGCCTTTGATAAACTCAAAACTATGTTAGTGTCTCCTCCTATCATGCGATCTCTAGTGGAACCTTCGGATTTGAGAGATAAATGTGGTATTTAGTGATTATCTTATAGGGGTTGTTTTTAGGAACGAGGGAAGATAAAGGCATTTGTGATCTCTTATGCAAGATACTAGATTCCTTTCAACGAAACTACGACTACGGAAAAAAGAGTTTTTGGCCGTCGTCTTTCAAGTTCGGGTCATTACATTGTAGGGTCTCCTGTAACCATTTTTTCACGAGATCCTTGTGTGAAATTTTGCTCTCTAAGTAGGATACTAAGCCTCGGTTGATTAGGTGGATCCTACTGTGCCAAGAATTTAACCTGACTATTAAATATAAAAAGGGAGTTGAGAATGTGGTAGCTGATCACTTATCTCGGTTAGTTCCCGAATCCATTTCTCACGGCTTACCCATAGGCGACAGTTTTTTTGATGAGCAGCTTTTTGCTCTTGTTCACTGCCCATGGTATGCAGACATAGTCAATTATTTGGTGACATGTCAAATTCCACCCCAATGGACTTCTCAACAAAAAAGGAAATTTTTGGTGGACATTAAGAAATATTATTTTGATGACCCATATACGTTTTAAATGCGTCGGATAATTGATGAAGGTGTGTACCCAATGACGATCAAATTAGGATTCTCACATTTTTCCATTCGGAAACTTGTAGAGGGCATTTCTCTACAAGGAAAACAGCGGATAAAATCTTGCAAGCTGGTTTTTACTAGCCCACGCTTTTTAAAGATTGCTTTGAATTTTGCAAAACTTGTGCTCGGTGCCAACAATTAGGAGGGGTCACAAGAAGGAACATGATGCCTCTTACCCCCATTTTAATCATTGAGATCTTTGATTGTTAGGGTATAAACTTCATGGGGCCTTTCCCCTTGCTTTGTGGAGCCACCTTTATATTTGTTGCGAGTTGACTATGTGTCGAAGTGGTGGAGAGCCATTCCAACGAGAACTAATGACCTAAGGTTGTTTTTTTTTTTTGAAATTTATAAAAGAACACATTTTCTAAACTTTGGAGTGCCTCGTGCAATCATTAGTGATGGTGGGCTCCATTTTTGTAATCGATCTTTTGAGAATTTATTGAAAAAGTATGGAGTCACCCACAAAGTTTCCACTGCATATCACCCACAAGCCAATGGTCAGGCTGAATTAGCTAATAGGGAGATCAAACATATTTTGGAAAAAAAACGGTTCTTAAATCGCAGGATTGGTCTCTTCGCCTTCTTGATGCTCTTTGGTACCGTGCTTGCTTTTAAGACCATTCTTGGTATGTCTCCTATGGAAGCTTGTTTATGGCCAGAACGTCATCTGGCGGTAGAAATGGAGCATAGGAGAAGCTGACGGGCTATTAAAACTCTTAATTTTGATTTGGCGAGGCCGGGTAAACGACGGCTAGCGTAGATGACGGCTTGATGAATTGAGGCGTGGAATCGTATGAAGCTCGGTACAAAGGGGCTGGCGTTCCATGATAAGACCATAGTTGACGTGCTGAACCTCACCAAAGGTATTGCTATCTGACTCGTTTGCACATGTTTCGGAAAACTCCGTTCTAGGTGACCTTAGGTTGTCCAGTGGTTACCCCATATGGTGGAGTGGAGATTGAGAAAATCGGAAAAATGGAAATCCTTTAAGTCAGTATTAGCGGCAAAGCCATTTCTCGAGCACTTTGACCGTCGGAGAAGTAGTGAGGACTGGTAGATCAAGCTCTACCGGGGATGCTCCTTCGAGTAAATTCTATCTACCTTGTTGTATATAGTTTTGTTTTCTTTCTTGCATTTCTTTTTTGCTTTCTTTATTTCATACGCTTTTATTGAAAAAAGGGTCGAGCCAATTGCCTCGGTTTATTTATCGGCGACCTCATTACGTAGTGGGGGTACCACATTGTACGTGGGGACAATGCTTACTTCTGTAGTGGGGTGAGCCATGGTTGGAACCAAATATCGCATATGTTACATGTTAAGGTCAACATGTGAAAAAATTTTTCGATTTGCGGCTCTTTTGGTATAGTACTTGACTGTGATGTGCGACCGCATGGACTTCTTATCGCACTCACGTACTCTCGATGCATTTACACAATAACAAGCATGCACAAAATTTTGTGTTCATAACTGGACCTTATTGATGAATCTAAAAAACTGGATTGGGTTTTAATCCATTTCAGTTTATTATGAGATAAATGTTGATTTGTTTTGCGGAAAGTGGATAATTGATTCAAATTTCATTTTGCGATGCATCTGTGGTTCAAATCTTAGCAAAAATCGAGGAAAAGAAATCAGCACGCAACGAGGTGAAGTCGCTGACCGGGCTTCGGTTGCGAAACTCAGAATCACGACATCAACAAAGTCGACTTTGAAGAAGGAAATAATATCAAGGAAGAAATTCATGTGGTATCCACTTTACGATGTGTGACTTCCAAGGTTATAAATGATGTTACGACACCACCACTCTAAGGTCGCGATGTGGATCCGTCATTAGAAGCCTAAAACCGCAAATAAAAGATGTTGCAACTAGTTTTTAATGAAAGGTTAATTGAGGTCGCGACATGCGTGGCCAGGTTGCGACATGAATAGATATGAAGTCTTGACAAAGAGCGAAGTTGCAACCATTTAATGATCCGGGCCATAAGCGATAATGGTGACTACTAGCGAGTTGCGACATGTGAAGAAGAGCTAGCGAGCGACAAAGAAGTCGCGACATCACGAGTCCAATAGGTGGGAAGGGAGGAATACATTCTGACGTAGAACTAAGGTTGCAACCGAAGAAAAAGAAATGGGAAGAAAAGAGTGCGACATGCGCGTGTGACATCAAATTGAAACATATGAAGGCAAGAAGACCACCAACACAATTCACGACCAAGAAATCAAAGTCACAACATGAAGTCATCATGCAAACGAAAATTAATTACATGACCTAAAATTGATGTCATGACTCGAGTAGGGAGAAAAGGAAGACAATAATGTCACGACATATGGCGAAGTCGCGACATAAACACTGAAAAGAAACATGGAGCAAATGGAAATTCGCGACCACACATGATCATCGCGACCATGATCAAAGCTATTACAAGATATTAGTTTGCAACTTAAAAAGAAGAGGTCGATCATGACAATCAAAATGAGACCATGTCGACATCGACTTGAGGTCGTGACATAGGACATGATAAGCTAGGCTTTTCTTTGGATTTCCACGGAGCATTTTATGGGGATCGGCCAGTTAGTTACAGTATAAATAGATAGCTTTAGAATAGTAAAGCGACCTGTCTTCACTACTGACAAAGGGAAAGAAGAGGAACTCGGTGTATGTTAAGGGTAGAATTTTATTTTTATTTTTAGTTTAATTTTTTTCGGTTTTGAATGCAGGCGTACGAGAGGCAGTAGAGCTAGATTTTTAGTTATGTTTATTTTTCTTAGAGATATTCTTGCTGAAAATTTATGAAATCTAGACAAATTTATGGAATTCCTTCTTCTCGGTTTTATTGCAATTATAGTGGTTATCACGTATTCGGTGCTCCATTTCTTAATTAAGCCAATGCATTAATCGAGGAAACCTTGACTCTGGCTGAGATTTGATTTACATTTAGTTGATCTTTCTGCACAATTGGAGAATTAATTTGGGTTCGGTTTTACTTGTCGGTGTCATTTTTAATGGATAAGTTCCAGTAAGTAGTACTAGTACCGAGTTGAGGAATGTATCTTACTATGATATCGAGGATGCCCTCTGCGTGACCGCAGAAGCGAAGATTCTGAGAGTTGAGCATTCTTTTGAGTATGTTCGACTACGTGAGCTGTTGGCTCACGAGATTCATTTTGATAAATCCCATTAAACTCATGGTGAAGTTAGAGGTGTATTCAACAATATAAATCATCAGTTCACCTTAATCTACGGGTAAGTTCAATCCGAGTGTTTAGCTCGAGATCTAATCAAGGAAAGGGATGAACCCATATATGCGAAGGTTGAGCCACCCGATTAGTGAAGTAGAAATGTTAACATCCTTAGAAGGTAAAGCAAAGTTACCTTTGTCAGCGGGAAATGGGTGTCAGTATTGAGAAGAAAAACACGAATCTTGCGAAAATTTGGAATCTGAGTAGCTGGTTAGATCTTGTCTTCGAGAGAAGCAGGATATCTAATCGATGAATATGGAGAAATCTGATTCCAGTAATTGGAAATCTTGGACCAAATCGAGATCCATACATAAAAAGCGAGGCAATGGATATTAGTGCTGGAATTGACTGTTCCATTGTATTTCATTGATGATTTTTTCGTTTCTCACAGGAAACTGATTCAATCCATTCTTTTATAGACAATTTATTTTTATTCATTTACTTTTATTTTAGCTTAATTTGAATATATTCAATAGTATAGGGATTTTTACTTTGTGTAGTTTAGATAAAACCTTCATTATGAGTTTTAGTCGAATAGTATGAAATTTTAGTAGTTGGGATAGTTGATGCAGCCAATTCGCTATCAATCTCTGTAGGAATGATACACGGACTTGTTGAGATTTTACTACTTGTATGACTTTGTGCACTTGCGTGTCATAGACTTGACCCTTTTTAAATCAAGAACAATTGGAGAAACTATTTTATCAAGCAAAATTATCGAGTAACATGTATGCAAGAGAAGTGTAGGCTCTTGTAATTATGCTAATTTAGGGGTTTTAGTATATAGAAAAAGCGAACAACAAGTTTTTATGGCGCCAGGTATTTGGGATTGAAAGAATTAAATAGATCAATGTTCGAACCAAAAGAAGGAAATACTAATTTGGACATTTTAAGAAAAACGAAATAGCTTTGTAGCGGTGGCTATTTTTAGCCACTAATCTTTAACAAGCCATATTGAAAATATTTGTTTTGGTTTATTAATCTTATTAATTTAGTGTGTTTGATTTTAGGAAACTTTTAATGCATAGGAAACGAGTTAGGCACGATTCCGGCGAGACAACTGAATTAAAAAGAAAACACTTCGAGAACTTGAAGAGCGAAAAGAAGCGAGAGAAAGCATTAGCTATAGCGGATGAGAGACATGACGAGGCGAAGAAACGAGAGGGCGGCTAGAAGGCCTCCCGTGCGATACAATGGAGGAGGATTTACGGAGCTATTATTCGGGAAGAATGATACGCAGTGGACGGCCTACGTGAGATCTGAGAATTTGAACTAAAGCCCCATTGCTTGATTCTGATGGTTCGTGACATCAGGTTCTTGGTCATCCCACCCAGAGATTGTTCAGGCACTGGGAGATTTCTCGGGATGTAGAATACGGTGGTAGATGGGGTGGAGCCAGAGGTGATAAAATTGCATCTCTTCCATTTTCTTTGAAATATGGCAGCCACATGGTATGAATCATTACCATGGTTGATTGATACTTAGGAAGAGTTGGTAGAAGCCTACTTGAATGATTCTTTCCCCATCTCTCCACTTGAGAGAGAAGAGATAATAGTATTCCAACAGGGGAATATGAGAGCCTATATGTAGCTTAGGAAAGATTCAAAGGTTCTTGAAGAGATGCTGGAGTGCATGACATAGATTTGAAGACCCGGATGGACATAGTGTATCATGCTTTAAATGAGTACATCTAAGAGGTATTATTGATGTACTCATGTTTGTGGAGCATTCAAATGAAAAAGTCTTGAAGAGGCGAGAGATTACGATAGAAGACTTGGCAAAATGCAATATGAAGCTCATCGATTTTCAGAGGAAATGCTTGAGGAAAGGGTCGTGGGTGACGAGATGGCGACCATGGAGGCATAAAGTTGGATGCCATAATGCATAGGATGGATAAATAAGAGGAAGATACTACTTGCTCATGAAATAGGGCAGTGGAAAGAGGCTTATGAAGAAATGCGTGTTGCCAACGAAGAAGATTCTTATGATCTTGAGGAGGTTAAGTGCGTGAAGCGAGCGAAGTTATCATTTCAAGCCCAAATCTAACACCTTACCACACTACAATCCGGCGAGGGAACCATGAGAATTTCTCATATGGTGGAGGGGCATTACAAGGCCTAGGCATGGGACCGGAATCCTCGGCAAGGATATCAGCAGCCACGAAGGTTCAGCCCGACGGCGGAGGAGAAAGCGAGAAATGAATATCGAGGGGTCGGAGGAGGACCCGACCATTTTGAAGAACAAATCTTTGATTCATGGGGACGACAAGAAGACATTACAAATTCCATGACGAAACTATCAGACTTTGACTTTCAAGTCACGTGCTCAAATGTTTGAGAAGAATGCTAGTGCCTCGCTAAAATTTGGAACCTGAAGTAGAGACGGCCTGAATATACCCAATCGAGCAGGGTACATTCCTAGTGATACTCGAAAAACTAAAATGCATGGCAATTCAATTAAAAAATTAGGAAGGATTTGAGTAGCAACAAAGAGCGAAGAAAAGAAGAGGCTGAGGCGAAAAAGAAGGCGAAAGGAAAGATAGAAACGACTAGATTAGTTAGCAGAAGAAATGTGGCCAGAAAAAAAGGAAGGAGTACCAGCCTATACACCTTCAATGCCATTTCCACAGAAACTTTAGAAGTCAAGAAGAGAAAAACAGTTTTCTAAATTCTTGGATATTTTCAAGAAAATAGAAATAAATATCCCATTTGCAGAGGTGATTAGCCAAATGCCTCTTTATGCAAAATTTCTGAAGGAAATGCGACGAGAAAGATAATTTGAGGTTATAGTTAACTTGGTACGCTACGTGCGTGCCATTATCGACAAAGCTTGGCAAAGATGAAGGACCTAAGCGATTTCACCATTCCACACTCCCATGAGAATATGAATTCAAAAGAAAGCTTTATGTGATTCTGGAGCAGAAATTATAAATTTGATGCCTCTGCTCGATTTGTACGAGGAGACTTAATTTGGAGACTTGCAGCGGCAATTACATTGCGGATGAAGCTGTAGATGCAATGGCACAACCAGAAGGCATTCTTGAAGATGTACTTGTCAAGGTTGGGAAATTCATCTTCCCAGTGGATTTTTTTATCATGCAGATGGAGGAAGATACACAAGTTCCTCTGTTGTTGGGAAGACCTTTCTTAGCAGCTGATGCCTTGATAGACGATACAAAAGGTGAATTGACACTCGGGTTGGAAATGGCAGTGCATTTTAATATTAAAAAGTGGAACATCCTAATGTAGGAAGGCAGTTGTATGGTGTAAAACAACGATCTTCTCAATGATAAGATGAATTACGTTTATCCTTGACACTCTATCAGTAGAGTGAGATGAATTTCGGTATCTTGAGAGTCTTGATTGTGAAATGCGCCTTGGAAATTGTTTAACAAGGAAACAGTCTCTAGTATAAATGAAAACAGTCAAGATGAAGTAAGCGGCGAAGCAAACAAACTCATGAGCAAAAGAAACTAGTGCGAGAAGAGTGACATTGAAAGAATTGCTTGATCATTTAAAATATGAGTTTTAGAACCAGAAAAGAAAAACCGGTTATCATATCATTTGCATTATTTGAAAGTGAAACGAAGTTCTTTGGTAATTATGAGAAAATACAGAAATGATTGCATGGTTAATTGAAAATCACGAAGGAGTATCAGCCCTCTAATTTGTATGCATAAAATATTCTTTGGAGGATAATGAAAAACTATTGAGCATCGAAAGGAGGCTGAACGATGATGAAAGTTGTCGGAAAGAAGTTCTGAAATGGTTAAATCTGAGGTTTATATATGCTATATCGAGATAGTTTTAGGTAAGCCCGGTGCATGTGGTTCCCCAAGAAGATGATTTGCGTGATCGAGAAATGAAAGAATGAAGGCCCGATTCCCTCTGAAGCGTGACGCGGGATGGAGGTGTGTATTGACCTATGAGAGAAAGGTGAATGCGCAACCCGAGAGAAGGATCATTTTCCCTGCCTTTCATTGATCGGATCTTTGGATAGAGTTGGCGGGTTTCCCTCGATTTTGTTTTCTTGATGGATACTACGGATATAACAAATTGCTATTGCTTTGAAGATCGGGGAAAACCACTTTTACATGCCCATTTGTTTTGCTTTAGGAGAATGTCATTTTGGTTTGTGTAATGCTCTGTGCCTTCGAGATGCATGATCTATATTTTTACGATCTGACGAAGAGTTATGGAGAGATCTTCATGGATGATTTTACAATGTATGGATCAGTTTTGAGCAGTGCACATAACACAGGGATAGTACTTGAGGTGCGAGACAAGAGTCTAGCTACGAGATTGGAATGCCATTTATGGTTACAGAAGGAATTGTCTTGGGGCACATGATTTCTGCAGCATTGAGGTAGACCAAGCAAAAGTTTCGATTATAAGAAATCTAATGCCACCCACTACAGTAAAGGGAATCATAAGTTTCTTAGGACATGCTGGATTTTATAGAAGATTTATCTGAGATTTCTCAAAAATTGCTGAACCCATTTATCTTGGATTCTTTGGAAAAGATACTAAGTTCTATTTTGATGAATCCTATAAGCATTTGAAGAAATCAAATCGAGACTAGTTGAAGCTCCCATCATGGCAAAACCCAGTTGGAGCAGAGAATTTGAAATCATGTGTGATGCAGGTGATTTTTAATGGGAGCTATATTGGGATGAAAAGATGAAAAAGTGTTGAGGCCATATACTATCTTTAGAAAAACTTTTAATGAAACACAGAAATTACTCTACCTCTTGAAAGGAGTGCTAGCAATAGTATTTGCATGTGAAAAATTAGGCCATACATTTTGGGGTCCCATGTTGTTATATACCTGTGATCATCTGCGACAATTAAATATCTAATGGCAAAGAAAGAAGCAAAGCCCAGAGATTGATCGGTGGGTACTATTATTACGGGAATTTGATTTAGAAATAAAAGACAAGAAGGGTAGTGACAATGTGATGGCGATCACTTGTCAAGAGTAGAAGAAACCCCTTGTATAAGAAGAAAAGAAGAGAAATAGCGAAGAATTTTCAGTTAAGCGATTATTTATTTGTCCTCAATCCTGCAGTATGCGATATTGTGAACTTTTAGCTTGTGGAATTATGCCACGGGGTCGGCTACCAGAGAAAGAAGCTAAGGACTGACAGCAGGTACTACATCTGGGATGACCCTTTATTGTTTAAAAGAGGAGCTGATCTGATTATAAGGAGATGTGTACCAGAAGGGGAGCAAAGCAAGATTTTACAAGAATGTCATGCATCACCATATGGAGGACATTTTGCAGGAGATAAAACAGCCCACAAAATTCTCGGTCGAGTTTCTTGACTACTATTTTTTAAGAGGCTGTTTGAATGGGTGAGATTATGTGATGTGCGAAGAATGGGAAATATCGACCAAAAGGCAAGAGATGCCTATGAGGTATCTGAGTAAGTGCAATTGTTTTGATGTATGAGGAATGAATTTTATGGGGCTTTCGGTTTTCATTTGGAAATATGTACATACTCTAAATTGTGGATTATGTATCAAAATGAATGAGAAGTAGCGACTGTCAAAGAATGATGCGATACGATTGTGGGATTTTTACAAGAAAATATTCTCGTGATTTGGAACACGGAACTATAGTGGTGATGGGAGGAGTCCATTTGCAAATAGGTGTTTGTGAACTCATGAAGCGAATATGGTATCCAAACACATTATGAGTTGGGCTTATCATCCTCGAACAAATGGCGAGGTACCAACGGGAAATAAAGAAAGTGAAAGAGCGCAAGTTCCAAACGAAGAGATTGGTCTTTGAAGCTTCGATGATGCACTGCGGGCATCTGAAATTGCCTTTAAAACTCCAGTGGAATGTCCCCATCTGAGGCTTGTCTTTGGAAAACCTTGTCACCTACCTCTTGAGCTATAATATAAAAAGCTATGTGGGCCATCGAAGATTAATTTTGATTTTAAAAGTGCGAGGAAGAAAAGGCTACTCAATTAAATGAATTGGAAGAGTTGAATGGCTTTATGATAGTGCAGGTACAAGGATAAAACAAAAAATGGCATGATCGAGCCCAATTTTTGAGGAGAGGAATTCAAAGGCGGGGAGATCAGGTCTTGTTATTCAACTCGGACTAAGACTCTTTCGGGAAAGTGAAGTCAATTAGTGGACCATTTACGATGGTATCAAGCACATAGTTTGAAACGTGACACTTAGAACCCAGCCAATCATGAGGAGTTAAGTTAGTGAGAGAGATTAAGCACTATTTTGGGAGAAAGCAATTAGAAGAGTAACCCCTTCTTTAAGACAAGGGGTGAAGAAACAAAACAATGACGTAGAGAGAATACAGCTAAAGACTAAAAATTGACCGGCTTTGTGGAAGGCAATCCCACACCGGTTGATTTTAAATTTTGTTTTTCTTGTTATAGTTTACAAATTTATGTGTTTAAATTTCTAATAGCTTAATTTGATTTTATTCATTATTGATTGAAGAGTAGGTAAAGATTTTTTTTTTTTTTTTTTAGTTTTACAGGACAATGAAGATTGTGCAAAGGAGTGCATCTGTGATCTGAGCTTCAATAAGCATAGAGACAAAAAAAAGAGGCGAGTATATTCTTCTTGATTTGATTTTAAGTTTGTCTTTGATAGCATGATTGAAAGTTTGGGGAATTTTATCTTGTTTTGGTGTAATTTTTTTTTTGAATGTGATGCATAGTGGAAGTTGAATTTTGCATGATGAAGATGAGTTGAGTTGTAGTTGTTTGATTGGAATTTAATAAATTGAAATTCTTTGAGAATTGGAGTGTTTATGTTTGGTTATGAGAATCAAAAGTTGCGACCAGAATGCTGGATGTGAAAAATAAAAATTGGAAAAAGAAAGTCAAAATAATGAAATTGAGGTCACGACTGAAATAAGAAATAACACTTTTATGTTTGCAGCACTATTTCTTCGTGACCACATCTCGGTCCACGACCAATTTGAAATTAGGCAGAACTATCGAAAATCAATAAAAGTAGGTTTAAAACCTCTCATTTCGAGCATCAATGGTGAGAAATAAAATTCATTGAAAATCATTAATTTAGAGGCCCGATAGTTAATGTCATGACTCCCCGCCATTTGTCATGACATTAAACCAGCATCTATTCACTAAATTCCATTAGGCTGCAATTCATCTGAGCCTTTCGAGTTCTGCATATTAATTCGGAATCTTTGAAATAAATAGTTATTAATCACGAAACAAAATCAATGTCTGATTGAGCAATTGGTTTAGTATAACAGTTCAGGAAGAGAACATAGAGGAAATTTAATAAATTCAAGAAAAAGCAGATTAATATTCTCACCAAATGCCCACAAAACCTCAGTTGGAAATATCGAAAAGCGAAATTGAAACATCATTCAATTCATTCATCGAAAATTTAAAGAAAAGAATAAATGGCCTTGTTCTTCCCAAGTGGCCGAAAATCACTATAAAGGATGGGATAACAAGGGAAAAACAAACAAAGAGAATGAAGAGAAGAGGAGAATGAGAAAGAAGAGTTTGGCGTGAACACGAGTTTATGGAATGAATAGGTCGGAAAACAAACTAATTCCATTCTTTATTCCATAAAACTTTGTGTAATCAAGAAGAGTGGTTGATGGAAAGGGTGGAAGAAGGGTTAATCAAAGCCATCAACTTGAAGAAGCTCAAGGAGAAAGGGCTCGATTTGTTGCCTGACCTTGTTCCTGATCGAATCACTCTTAGGTGAGCTCAGATACAGTGAACCAAATTTTGAAGCAGGAGCCGCAACCTTCGGAGGAAGATATAGGATTTTAGATCAAGAAATAGAAAGTTTTCTTGAATTTGATTCTGATCTTATTTGTAAAAGAAAGCAAATTGTACCGTCAGAAATGTTTGATGACCCAGACCTAAAATTCTGTTGTCTGAATTGATTGTTTATGATATCTGAATTTTGTTTCTGTGTCATTTTCTTTTATGTGCAAGAATCAAATAAATAATTCTGTTCTTTCTCGAAACGGTCGAATGTCGGGCGTGAACTATTAACTTGGAAATTAGAGGGTATTGCAGCATTGTTTAACTTTAGTTTAGTTTGCGAGGTGGAAAATTGGTTGTTGACACAGTGATGGAGACAAACACTTGGATGAAATAATGTAAGTAGGCAGTTAAATAAATACAAGTCTTGAAGAAATAATACCTTGGTCAACAAAACATGAAACTTGTGATGGTAGGAACATCTTGCAGGAATTTCGAGTTGAGTCCGTGATCTTAGAACTTGTTTGATTATTGATTGAGCGGAAATCTTAGGTGAAAGCGATGACAAAGAATGATAGAGTCATCCTTGGCATATTGAGCTTTTCTGAAAGCCTACCCACCGATATGTAAGCATATTTTCTAGTTCCTTGCTTGAGCAGGTAAGCCTTATTTCTTGATACCACGACAGCGAAAACCTACATTCCTTCCTTGCAATGGAACTCGACCAAGAGCCCATATTATCCAGTTTCTAGTTCAGAAAAAAAAAAAAGTTTACTATAAAGGAAGAAACAAGTTTGGGGGAAAAATATTTCCAAATTTTTACAATGAAGGAGGTGAAGAAGTAAAGAAGCAGAAGCTAGTGAAATAAGGAATAAGTTATCTTGTGGCCTATTTCCCTTGAACAATTAAGCTCGTAGGGGTGTTTTAACACCCTAGTACCACATCAGTATGGGAGTTGCTAGAGTTCTCTAAGAGTAATAGAAAGCCTAAGAAGACAAAACATTACCTTTGTTCCCAATTCTAGAAAAACAAAGAAAAGAGTTCGAAACAAAGAGGTAGAGCTGAATAAAGTATATGGAAATTGAAATTCCTTAAAAAAAATTCAACATGAAGATGAATCAGGCCAAGATTGATGAGAATCAGTAAGAACACAGAAGAAAAAGGGTGAAAGTTGAAGACAACAAGTATAGAGAAAAGGTGGAAACTGGGTGATTTACAACTTGAATTTTCCATTATCTACCCCCGATTACCTAAGCCCGACTATTCTATTTGAAAGACTATCATTGATTTGAAGGTTGGATTTACCTACATTAGTGGGAGATCAATGAAAAACAAGTCTATATGGGACTTTGACAAAAGTCTAAGAAAACTCCCGAGAAGATCAATGGAAATCGACATGAAGATGAAAGGATCGAGACACAGCACACACACTGAGAACAAGACTTGTTGAATAAGCGTTTAAATACATTGGATTTATCAAAATTTTGTGATAAGTATACCATGTGTATTCTTGAATCAGTAATTAAATGATATTTGGTATCTCTTAATTCCCGGATCATAAGGTGGAATGAGAAGGCGTAGTACGAATCGAATAATGTCCTTAAAAATTTTCTAAGCTTATTTGTTTGAGGACGAGCAATTATTTCTTTCTTTGCTTGAGGAATGACAAAGTTCTAAATTTAAATTTGATGAGTCTAAAAACTCATTAGGTTTTTAATCCATTTTACGAGTTTATTATGAGATAAATGTTGATTTCTTTATAACGAAAAGTGGATAATTGATTGAATTTCATTTTGCGAAAAAAATACAGCGAAGTTCAAATCTTAGCAAAATCAGAAGAAATCCAGCTGCTGACAAATTGGGGGTCGCAGGAAGCTGATTACCCGGCCATTCCAGAATCCACGACATCAACGAAGTCGGCTTTGAAGAAGAAAGGGAAATAATCAAAGGAAGAAACCATCCACGACTGTCCTTTGATGTGTGACTTTAAGGTTATAAATGATGTCGCGACACCCTGCTTGAGGTCGACGTGGATCAGATAATAGAGAAATACAAGAGAGGTCTTCGCAAATAAAAGATGTTGCAATTAGTTTTTTAATGAAAGGTTCCCGATTGGTGTGACATCTTTGTGTGAGTCGCGACATGAAAAACTCGTGCGAAGTCTTGTGGCGAAGTTACAGCCATTTAATGTCAGGCCTTAAGCGATGTCGTGAGCTACTTGCGGATTGCGACATGAAGAAAACTAAGCGGGCGATAAAAAGAAATTCGCGACATCACCTTGGAAGTCGCGACACAGGCATAGGTGGGAAGGAGGAAATTTGTTGCAAACGTAGAGCGAGGTTGCAACGGAAGAAAAAAGAAATGGGAAAGCGAGGAATTCGCGACATCACCATGAAGTCCACGACATCAAATTGAAACATATGAAGGCAAGACCACCAACTTACAATTGCTAGCAATAAATCAAAGTCACAACATGAAGTCATCATGCAGACAGAAAAGTGGTCTCAACCTAAAATTGATGTCGCAACTTAGAAGCTGGGAGAAAAGGAAGACAATGATGTCGCGACATGTAACTGAGGTCACGACATAAACACTGAAGAAACATGAAGCAAATGAAGTCGCGACCACACATGATGTCACAACCAACGATGGCGTGTTACAGAGACAAGGCGGTTGCAACTTAAAAAGAAGAAAGTCGCGATCGCGAGCTATCAAGACAAGACCATCGCGACATCGACTTGAAGATCGCGACATAGGACGGTGAGCTGGGTCTTTAGTTTCCACACAGGAGCATTTTGGGGATTTGGCCCGGATTCATTTTACGGTATAAATAGATGCGCTTTAGAATAGTAAGCGACTTAGTCTTCCTTTACTTGACAAAAGGAAAAGAAGAACTTCAGTGTATATTTTAGGGTAGAATTTTTATTTTTTAATTTTAGTTTAATTTTGGTTTTGAATCATGACTGTGCGAGAGGCAGTAAATGGATTTTTAGTTATGTTATTTTCTTAAGTATTCTTTTTAAAATTTATAAATCTAGACAAATTTCTGAATTCATTTCTTCTCGGTTTTATTGCAATTATAGTGGTTGTCGTGTCAGTGCTTCATTTCTTGAGTTCATAATGCGATGTCGAGCAACGGCTCTTTAGTTTAATTTACATTTAATTCTGATCTTTCTGCACAATTTACAATTAATTTGGGTTCGATTTTACTTAATCGGTGTCGTTTTAATGGATAAGTTCCCAATAGTAGTACCTAGTACCAGTTGAGAATGTATCTTGCACGATATCGGGGATGCCCTGCAGCATTGACCGCAGACGGAGATTCTGAGAGTTGAGCATTCTTTTTTGGGTATGTTCATTTACCATTAATGACTGGCGAGCTCACAGGTTCATTTGATAAATCTCGCTCATAGTGAAGTTGGAGGGTGTATTTAGCAATAAATCATCGAGAGAGTTCACGTAATCTGAGGTAAGTTCCAATCCTCATGTTAGCTCAGATGTCGAGGGAAAGGGATGAACCCATAGATGCGAAGGTTGAGCCCTGATTGAGTAGTAGAAATGTGTGAAATCTGTAGAAGGTAAAGCAAAGTTCATACATCCCAGCCGGGGAAATGGGTGTGAAGTATTGAGAAAGAAAAACACCCAGATCTTGCAAGAAAATTTGGAATACAGGTAGCTGGTTAGATCTTGTTTTCGAGAGAAGCAAGGATATCTAATCAGTGAATATGGAGAAATCAATTTCGATAATTGGAAATCTTGGACAAAATCAGATCCATACATAAAACGAACGTGGATTTTAGTGTAGATTATTTGTTCCATTGTATTTCATTGATGGTTTTAAGTTTCTCCACGGGAAGCTGATTCAATCCATTTTTATAGACAATTTATTTTTATTCATTGCTTTTATTTTAGCTTAATTTGAATATATTCAATAGTATAGGGATTTTTACTTTTATTGTAGTTTAGATAAAACCTTCATTATAGGTTTTGAGTCCAAATAGTATGAAATTTTAGTAGTTGGGGTAGTTGATGCGTAGTCGCTATCAATCTCACGTGGGAATGTTTGGACTTACATTGATTTTACTACTTGTATGACACATTAACACTTGCGGTGTCATAGACTTGACCATTATTTTAAATCATGAACAATTAAGAGAACTATTTTATCAGCAAAATTATCCAAAGTAACATGTATGCAAGAGAAGTGTAAGGCTCTTGTAATTATGTTAATTTGAGGGGTTTTAGTTTATATAGAAAAAGGCAAACACTTATCGCCCCGAATTCTGTTCTAATTCCTTACACAAGCCACAGACTTTCTGTTTCAAACTCTTGTTTTGCCTGCTATTGCTTCCGCCTGTGCATTATTTTAGTATTCCATGTTAACTACATGCATCATATTCTCTGAGGAACACCATCATGCGGAGAAGATGATTTAGAGGCCATTATTTCCGTGTTATTTTGTGAAATCATTTGACTTACCCCTGCACCATCTGGGCAGCAGTGCAATTCGATTCGAACCACAGGAACCGTGAACACGAAGTACAGTGGACCCCATGGTAAGCGTAAAGGTGTCAAGAGAGTGAAGTACAATTGTTAGTTCCGTGAGCACAAATTAGGTTGGGCAAAGTATGAGCAGGGAGAGAAATGAGCATTAAGTGGAATTTGAGATAGAGGGCATTCGAAAAGGGTATATCTATATATCGGCATTGCTGTTCCAAGAAAAAAAAAGAAAAAGAAAAGAAAAAAGAAAAAAAAAAGGGACAGTGGTACCGGTACCACTCTTACCGCTACCGGTACCACTTGTGCAAAAAGTGGCAGTGGCCATTCGGTACCGGTACCGCACTTATTGGTACCGGTACCGTCGGGCGGGTTTAGGGCAAACTAGGGTTTTTAATCCTTTTTTACACCTCTTTTCATTCTCCTACTCCCCCATCACCATATAAGACAAACCCTAGCCCTTTTATCCTCTCACAAGAGCAAATCTGAGATCGCACGTTCCTGCCAGTGTTTTCACCTTTCAGACCCGGATATTTCTCAGTTCGTAGTACAAACGTGGTAAGCACACCGCATTTCTTTGAGAGCATCTTTTCTGTGGTATTTCATTGTGTCTCCATGGATTTGTTTAGGTGGCTCGGGTTGGTAGTATTCTGTTCCTTGAGGATTAGGGCATCGGCTGATGGTATGGGAGAGTTTTTAATGCAGGCTGAGATGGGACGGCCGATACTTATGGAGATGGGCTATTGGGATATTGTTCTGTGTGTTTGGGCCATCTTTTCTATATTTGTTATTCTTGCCATGCTCATGGCAAGATCAGCAGGCTGACTGGAAGGGCAAGGCTCACAAGCTCTTCTATGGAATAATTTGTGAAAAAAAGGAAAGGCGATACCTGTGAGACCATAAGAAGGGGAAGGAAGCGAGATTCTTCATGCGAAAGTGAGGGCATCGGAGGCGAAGATAGAGATTGAAGCCATGTTTGCTAGGGTTCTTTGATTAAGAGCAGGAAGAGTGGGCTGATCAATTGCAAGCGGGGTTTAGATTGCGGCCCCGGGTGTGAAAGTGGACACGATTCTTGTTACTTTGAAAATCTTGTCAAAGCTATTATTTAGGAGTAAAATTTGCAATTTATGCGTATTTGAAGTACAAGAATTATCTATCGACCTTGGTCAGGAATTTTATACTTAATTTGAGGAGAAAATTGGCGTGTAGATGCCTGCTAGAACCCTTGTCATGGGAAGCGGAGTTAGATCAGCCACGATCCAGATGGCTCACTCATTACCCAGTATGTCGCCTGTAGCCCATGGCCAGACCTTACCTCTGGGCCATTACTAGTTGATTACCAGGTTGTCAGCGTGCCATGTGCACCCATCCTGTTGCCATGAGAGGTTTTATGCAAGAGTTACCGTTCGAGCTGACACGAATATGCGTTGATGAACAAAATTATTCACAATATGATCGGGCCAGAAGGAAAGAGGAGTGACAAGGAAGAAATTCAGTTTCTATATGAGGTGATGACTGGAAAGCTCATTGATTATGCCTTGGTTATATGGTGTGTTATGAGGAATTTTCTGCAATCCCCAACTGAAAACAGGCATATCCCATTCCCGACTCTAGTTAGAATCTTGTGGAAGTTGCGGGGATGAGGGGAGTGGTTAGAGAAAAGAGAATTCTTCCGAAGTTGGGGCCCATTACACGCCGCCAGAGGCGAAGTAGAAATTTTGCATCCACAAGACCTCGGCCTTCATTCTCCTATGGCTATGCAGGGACTCTTAAATCTTGACTCGGTCGATAGGCACATCTCCCAGTTGAAAGGATGGAGCGGGGATCAAGGGTTAGTTTTAAGTGTATATTAGACGGCTAACTAGACCCGCGGGCTCTCGGTGCTCAGTCACATCTATCGAGAGAACCTGCGGTGGGCCAGGTACTCCCTTCTGACGGAAGGGGAATCTAATGAGCTTGGCGGCTGCGTTGATGGGCGCATTCTCTTGACGGATGATGGGGAGGATGTCGAGTAAGCGACGTAATTAAATTTGTAGACTAGGGTGGTGTTGTTGTTGGTGAGAGACCTCTGACCATGTCATGTCAACACCCATTTTGTTCATATAAATACATTTGTGTAGCATATGGTCGATTCTGAGCCCCTTAAAGACCTTTTTGATTTTAGTTGTGTTGGTTGTTCCTCTTGACTTTTATGCATAGTAGTTGCTTGGTAATGTTAAATTGTTGCCTTTACAATATCGTTCATTTTAGTTTGGTGCTTTCATTGCAGCTTTCCTTTTCTCAATTCCATGGTCCCTTATATGAATATCTTGGTTTTGTAACAGTTTGATATTTTGTTCATTGCTTGAGACTGTGGTTTTAATTGAGTTAGACGGTTGCTACTCTATCAGGTTGAAGTATTATGCTCAATTTTTGCCCTTTTGAGAAACTTGCAAAGCTTAACTGCACCTAGCGCATTTGTTGGAAATCATAATCGATAGGTGTCACTAGTTTAAATCTTGCTGGGGACTAGCGAATGCAAGATTGAGGTGTGTTGAGATACCAGGCAACATTTATATACGGTTTAACTGCCAAACATATTTCTCTCATTTGCATAAGAATAGGTGCCTTTGATCATTTTCGTGTTTTTGGACTTGTGCAGGTTTTTCGGGTTTCATGCATAATTGTTATAAGGGTTCGTGTCCAAAGAGCGAATATGGATCATTGCAGATGATGGCAGCCGCTGTGGTGAAGTCTTGGGAAGTGCAATGATGTTGGGGAACAATTGCAAGGCGGTGAGTACGGTGCACCCGGTGGAAATCGGTGCAGGTACTGGCGGTCACGAAGCGAGTGGTGGAGTACCGCTATCATCGATTGCCGGTACCCCGACGAAAATCACCCGTTAGCAAAAGTGATGCGGTACCACATAGCGATCTGGTACCCACATGTAATATTTGCGGGATTTGGCGAATTCAATTAGATGCGGTACTTTTGTCCTTGACCTGATTAACCTGAAAGGAAAAGGGTATAAAAGCCAAAGAAAAGAGGGAGAAGGGCGGCTTTTGATCCTAGGGTTTTGGTTTCATAGAAAGAGAGTGTTTTTCTCATAGTTTTGCTAGGGTTCATAGAGTAGAGTTAAATACTTAACTTTTCTTCAGATTCTAGATTTCAATTTCATGTAATCTTTCAATTAGATCACACAACTCGACTTTCTTTTACAGTATTTTGTGTTTTTGATTCTTTGATCTTGCAATTAGTGATTTTATCAGTTTCTTTTCGCAATGATTTCTCATCAAATATGATTCGCTTCCTAGTTTCAATGAAGTTCTAAACTCTTATGATGGGGTTCTAACGGTGGAAACTCACCTTGATCAAGGTAATAACCCTCAATTCCTCTTTTATACCTCAACGAGATTGTATGATGTTAAGCATTTGTAGAAAAATCTTATAAAACCTTAGTTGGGCATCTTCTTGACAACGTGTGAACGAGAGATCCTCGGTACACGTTATTGTGCTGGATTTCACAAATACAAGCTAGAGTCTGAGTAATCGTTTGAGCAGTGTTTAACATCACTCGTCGTTTCGTTCTAAGAGCTTTTAATGCAAAATCTTCCCGCCGAAGACCATTCATCAATGGTTCTAGATGAGATTGTGAAGAGGTGGGAATTACTTGATCGATGGTGGTGGAAACCTAAGAACCTATCAATCATCTTTACTGTTTTAAAATAGTCCAATTTGTCGAGTTACTCAATCAACTGACCACAACCTCATAATTTACTTTTAAACATACATTCTTGGAGAACAACCCTTAAGGATCACCTAGAATACCACTCCCTGTGGAGATGACATGTGGATTACCACAATAGTATAATGCTTGACGACCTTAGTTCCTACCCTTGGGAATAATTTCGGCATACGAAATAGACGAAGCAATATACTCTTCCTTCATACACATCCAAGGTGGCAAATTTTATGGAGTTAATATTACAAGCCAACATGAATACTGTTGACCTGATTGCCCATATGGTTGGAACCCATTAGTGTACAAACCTAACCTCACATTTCGGTTTTCAGATGCAAATGATGGATGAGTCAAATTGAAATGCTTCAAGCGGGAAGTTTGAACAATGACGCATGTGCGACATCCTCATGTGGTTGCTCTGCATGCTACCTCATATGCTTTGCAGTTGCATCAAATGCATACAATCTCTGT
The DNA here is from genome assembly GCA_016808115.1 of Tetrastigma voinierianum. Taxonomy (NCBI): domain Eukaryota; kingdom Viridiplantae; phylum Streptophyta; class Magnoliopsida; order Vitales; family Vitaceae; genus Tetrastigma; species Tetrastigma voinierianum. Next base: position 218,286 of record JAEQBH010002373.1, read on the forward strand.
AGACGAGGAGTTATAGGAAAGTAATACATTTTCTTATATGGAACATTTTTCTTGCCTTGGAAGATCACGCTTTGTCTTAGCGAGGATGAGAGCAAATCTTGCAACAAGCTTAAGTCACTTTCTTCACCGATCATAGCATACAGGTATTCTCGACAATCAATCTTTTGGTGACAAACCCGAACCTCGCACTAACTTCTTTGTGCATAAGTTCCTTCTGTCATTAGATTATCGAGTGGGCTCAATTCTTTCATCAATGTACAAATTTCATCATAGCACCTTTCAGAGATATGGTGTTCAGCCTTAACATATTCAACAATCACCGACCTTTACTTGAATGGAGTGAGAATGGTCATAAGGGTTCCCATTCCACACCTCTTGCTTTGATGCTTTGAGCATATAAAAGATGTTGTGTTGTGGGATTCGGGCTCTCTTCTATTTCAATCGAATTAAAAGAGGGACCAGCAATCATACACCATGATGCGCATTGCATTGAATGTTTCACCATGCTTTCTGTATGCCAAAGCATCGAATTCGGCCAACATTTTGTTCTATTAGGTGAGGCACATAGGTTTCTCCCATGATGATGCCACTTGATAATAATCTGCTACAAATCCATTTCTTCCCAAGATGCACTTTAATAGTATCATAATCCCAATAATTCTTATTTTGACACTTGCGATGATTACATGGACACTTTATCTTTTCACCGTCCATACATTCTGGATGCATTTTTGCAAATTCCATAAATTGCTCAACCCCTATTATAAATTTAGGCTTTATCCATCCATTATCCAATCTAGCATACATCCATTGCCTATCCGAACTCATATTTATATTTATCTAGAATGTGAATAATAATCAAATTTAAATTACATGTCAAACATAATTAATTTGTTCAAATGATTTAAAAGGTACTTTTATTTTTAATATGTTTCATGTATTTTATAAAAAAAGAATTTAAGCAATTTCACTTGATATTGAATCATGACAAAAAATTTAAATATGCGAAATAGATTTTGAAATTACAAACCATTTCTAAAATAAACAAAAATTATACCATTAACTTTAGATATAACAATACTGTTATCATAGAAATTTAAAATTTATAGTGTAATAGCATGACAAATTAAGCACTTATTTACTCTGTTCTATGAGTTCCTACAACATGTCACAATTCCATGAGCTCAAGCACCCAATTCTATATACTCATGTACAATTTAATAAAAATAACAATATTACAAGTATGCAAATACTAATTTTTACAACACTATAAATTACATATGCAATTTACAATATTGAAATATCAAAATTTTGAAAAATTTAAAAATTGCACAATATAGCATAACATATATTAATAATAAAATTTCAAATAGTTTATAATATTATAATATTTTGAAATAGTGTCTATGTGACGCCCCAAAACCCAGGGGTCTATTGACAACCCGCGGAAGATTCATGGATGTCGAGTAACCCGACACCACACCATTGGAAGTCCATTTTCGGGACTTAGGGTTTATGAAAATCGGGCAAAGTCTCACTTTGTGCAGGGGCTCTACCAATACAACTTTGTACAAATTCAGCCCGATTTAATACAATGACCTCATTTGGTTCCGATAATAAGTAAAAATAGCCTTATCGGCCCATACATCCATACTCATAATAAAAATACATGTCAACCACATACTTATCATTAGAACTAGTAAAATTTGACACGATACATGATGAGATAAGAACTGTGTAGTTTTTATAATTGAGTCATATTAGATCATAACACAAATTTGGCCCGTTTAATTATTATAATTGGTTTTTAATTATCATTTAGCTCTAACCTTGTATAACTTAAACTTCCATTCAATTTCAATATCATATAAAATTTAGAGATTCTGGTCAAGCCTATTGAAACTTTTTTTGACTTGTAATAAACCTCTAGAAAGTTTCACCTTTTCAGAGTATACATGATGTCATAGCCTTTCCTTTGTCGGCGGTGCATGTGCACCTTGCATGACATTCCATATTTAAGATCTCATAAATATTATCTACAGAACCCCGAATAAATCAAACAACAAGCTTTTATATTCTGCCTTTTTTCTAAAAATTTGTTCTAAAAATTATTTAGAACAAAATAAAGATTATCAAAAAAATGGTAAGAAAGATAAAAACTTTAGAATCTCAACTGAAGCTTTCACTATAAGAAATTATCGGATTAGCTACGGAAATTAGCTAGGGAAATAATCCTAGCTGGTGTGAAAGATATGACGGAATAGCAAGAGATTTTTATTACGGAATTAATAACAAATTTTTGCGGCAGTTTGTGACCGATTAGAGACGAAATTTGCGGACAAGTCCTAGCTAATGTCGTTGATTTTGGGGCGCAAGGTCGACGACAAGTTTAGCGACCCCAACACAGAGAGCGGATTTTCCTAGCTAATTAGCTGAGAACAAATCAAATCGCTAAATCATGATACGGAAATATTTTTTACAATTTTTATATGTATAACAGGGATTTTCCTAACTACAATACAAGGGAGAAAAATTAGTCGCTAATATTGCCACCAAATTGTTGTTTCATAAAATGTATGCATTTAGCTAAGGATTTTCCTTGCTATTTAGCTAGGATAAGCGCCGTCATTAAGTCTATCTTAGAAATATTTTTGTTTTGAATTTATGTATTTAGCTGAGGATTAGTCCTAGCTAAAATAATAGGAAGAATCCGTACTATTGGTGCCCTTAAATTGGTATTTTCATAAAAATATATGCATTTAGCTGAGTTTTCGCTGTTTAAGCAAGAGTTGTTTCACGTCGTTAAGTCTATCATAGAATTATTTTGTTTTGTTTTATATATTTAGCTAGGGATTGGTCCCTAACTAAAATAGCTAGGGACCAAATCCGTCGCTATTGGTGCCCTTAAATTGCTATTATGCATGCATTTAGTTAGGGATTTTGCCCTAGCTATATAGCTAGGGATTATGTCCGTCGTTAAGTCTATACCGAATTATTTTTTTGTTTTGTTTATATATTTAGCTGAGTTGATCACAGCTAAATAACTAAGGGACCAATCATTAAGCTATTTATATCCAATTGTATGCATTTAGCTAGGGAATTTTCCCTAGCTATGTAGCTAGGAATAGTGTCCGTCGTTAATTCTATAGCTAATAATTTTTTGTTTTGTTTTATATATTTAACTAGGGATTGGTCCCTAGCTAAAATAGCTAGGGAAAATATCCATTAACTATTAATTAACATAAATTTGTATTTCACAAAATGTATGCATTTAACTAGGGATTTGTCCTTAGCTAAATAGCTAAATTTGTCAGAGTCGCTATTCTTGCCTCGAAATTATTCTCATTTAGCGCGATTATGTATTTAGCTAGGGTTCTAGCTATTTAGCTAAGGGATAACTTAATTAGATTAAGGCTCCGAGAAATATGTTTTACTCTTTGTATTTAACTAGAGATTTTCCCCTAGCTAAATAGCTAGGGAATAATCCGTCACTATAATTTACTCTCAAATTATTTTTTTCAAATTTATTGATTTAGCAAGGGGTAATTCCCTAGCTATTTAGCTAGGGATAGTATCCGTCGTTAAGTATGCCTGAAATTTTTTTTTTGCCTCTCTATGTCTAGCAAGGGATTTATTCCTAGCAATTTAGCTAGGGATTGTGTCCGTCGTTAGGTTCTTAAACAGAAACGACATCGTTTCCTTCTCTGTTATACTTAGAAAGGTCACAGTTAATCTTCTCTTCTCTCACCCTGTCTCACCAAAAACAAAGAAACCATTCCCTTCTCTCACCCGTCTTTGACCTAATTAGGTTTGTTCCCTTCTCTCACCATTCGTCTCTTACCTCGCTTTCCACCACTCCGCATACCCCGCTCGCCTCGTAAACAACTGCCGCAACGTCATTTCAAGCACCAAACCAAACAAACAACATCTCTCTCTCGGTTCTTTCTTTACCACTACCAGAACCCTCCATTTCTAACTCTTCTTGTTACCAGGTAAGATTCTCACTGCTCTTGTGACGCCCCAAAACCCGGGGGTCCGTTGACTACTCGTCAACCTGCGGAAAACCTATACGTCTCGTATCTCAAGACACACACATGAGTAATTTTGCCACTTGGGCCTACATGTCCTACTCATCCAAATCAATTCAACCAATTATATTACATGGTTCAAGAGTTACACATTACTCTTAATACAAATACATATTAAAATTATAAATTCTAATACATATTATCCCAAAACATTAAGCCACACCCGTCTTTCTTCAAAATCGGCCTCTAAGATGAGCCGTCTCTAAGCACCCCGACCGAAATAATATTCCTCTCACAAAGAGCCATCGCCCAAGAGTGAAATCACCCCAAATGGGTTACTCCCCACCTAAGTGCATATGCAATAACCCAATTTAAACACACACTCATATAACACATGCAAATATATCATCATGCATATATTTACATAATTTTAAATCACAACAACATGTTATATAAATTATCAATCCATTACACAAAAAAATTAGATCGCATGGGCTAATTAACAAACATGAGCAATTCAATTTGAATTACTCGACCAAGCACATTTTCTCACAAAATATTTCGTGAAAACTATTCATGTGAATAAAGGAAACCCTGTTACTTTTCGCCTACCAATCACCAAATCATCTGCTTACCTTTAGAACCCGAAATCCATGGCCATTTCCGGCCTCATAAGAACCAACACACAATTTATTTCATAAATTATGAAACAAACACCCAAAACAACCCCAACACAGTCATGGACTGTCCAAACGGGCTTCAAAAATTCCAATAATTCGGTCCCAAGTTTTGGGACTGATCAAACAGCCCCTCACAGCCTTAAATCAACTTAATCATCCACAAAACACTTAAACAAAGTGTAACTCAAGTAGGATAAAACCCCTACCTCACGGAGTTTGTCGAAACTCCAAGAAACCGGTACCTACACGTTGCACTCGCTGGGTAGAACGACTTTCCTTCTGTCTGGCCGAACTGACTGGTCGATTAGCCGGATCTTAGAGAGAAGTCACTCAATTTTCTTCACTAGAAAAATCAAATCTCACCTCCGCAGATCCCTTTTCCCCTCACTCCCTCAGGCAGCTTACATACTCTCAAGAAATAAAGCGTAAGGAGATGATAATTATCGGGCTATTTCGGCCTTATTATCATTAAACATTTCCACACGCCAATCATGTCCCTAAGCTTGATTTTGACATTTGGCACTATCCCTAAGAATCCATTTCCATCCTCTCTACCATGCAACATGTGTCACAAGAGTACATGTTATAGGTGAATTTTGTCACATCACATGTCGTTTTACGGCACCCTACTCGGTGTTCTCAAAAACGCAAATTCAACGCCTTAGAATTTGACGAAATTCGAGGTGTTAGCTAGATTTCGCGAGACGATTCCAACGGTTGAATCCATTTCGTCATTCGAGATCTAGAAAAATTTCAGATTTTTACTGAAATTACGATTTTGCCATTTTTCAAAAAATTAGAATTTTCTGAGGTCTCACAGCTCTTCTCCTTCAAAATACTACTTACATATCTCTCTCTCTCTCAATTTGATTTCCACTGGCGGAGTTTGGTTTATAAGAGCATATCCAGCAGTTAGCAAAAATTGGAGCATCTAAAGCTATTTTTGCTCCAAAAAGTCACTTTTTGAAATTTAGCTAAAGTTTTAGCTAGAGCATCTCCAACAGTGAGCATCTAAAGTTTTATCCATACTAAATCTATTCCAATTTTACCTTCCTTTTTTTTTAATAATTACATCATGTACCCTTCATTCATCTATTTTTCACTCCATACATTATAGCCCCTATTTAAAATATAAATATAAATATAAATAAATACGCACTAAAATTTAAAATAAAATAAATATTTAATTAAAAATAAAAATAAAAATAAATATTTAATTAAAAATAAAAATAAAAATAAATATTTAATTAATAATTTTAGTAGTTGAAAATTTTAGAAGTTACTAAATATATTTATAGGTTAGAAACCTGGCAAAAATTGGGGTTGGAGGGTAGAATGAGTAAATACAGCTGGGTTAAACGACGCTGCTTTGGCCTTTTACCGGGCCAAAATGACGTCGTTTTATCTATTCCCTTTTAAATCTGCATATATCAAAACGACGTCGTTTCGGGCTGCCAAAGTCCAAAACGACGTCGTTTTGAATATGTTGTCACTTATTCAGAAGGAAATACAAGCGTTGTATTAAAATAATAGCTTTTGGATAAAATACAAGCATCGTCACACAAAACAAAAAATTGATTATTAAAATTGGAGTTAATAAAATTTAATATTTTTAATTACTCTATTTTTTTAATTATTGTCATTTTAAGGTAACTTTAAAAGAATTGAGGCCTTGTTTTTGTAAGTTACTATTTTTAGAAACATTGTAAGTTATTATTTAAAAATAGAAAATAAGAAACTTATCCAACAAAATTATGACATTTACAATTAAAGATTGTCACGTATTTCATAATTCGTATATAATTATAATGTGTAAATTGTAAACAAAATAAAAAAGAAACCCACCAGTCTTAAAAGGTGAAATGGTGTCGTATTGAAATTGCAAAATAGTAAATAAAACAAAAGTCGGGGGCAAAATTTGGAAGGAAGAATTGGTGACTATAAATACCTCGCTCACAATATTTGGTCTCTCTCTTTCGCTTCCAACATTGCCTTAGAGCATCTCCAACCCACTCTCTATTTCTTCTCTTTTAGCCATTTTAGCTAGCCAAACACAAAAAATTCTCTCCAACCCACTCTCTATTCCACTCTCTATTTCTAGTTTACCCAAATGGCTCACCAAATGTGGAGAGCCATTTGAGCTCTCTAAATTCTCTCTCTACCTTTTTTTTCTCTCTATCTTTCTATATATATGTTTGACTTTTTTTAAATTATTGGAAGTTAGGTGTAAAATAGAGAGTGTGGTTGGAGTGTATTTTAAAAGTTAAGAAGCAAAGTAGTGAATTCTAATATTTAAATATATTTTGAGTAGCTATTTTGTTAAGTGTGGTTGGAGATGCTCTTAACTCCTCTTCACCGAGCAATGCATCCGAGATTGGGAAAACCCCACTAACCCTAGCTCTAACCCACATCTTGTTCTTCGTCAAAGTTGTCACCTCTTTACTTCTCTTTTATTCATAGCTTAGCTACCAGATCTTACTCTCATATTCGTTTTGTTTTATTTTCTCTCAAATATCTCAAAACCGGCTTTTTCCTTCTCGTTTGATGTAAAATTTTCGGAATCTCTTTGAATGGCGCCATGTTTTCCAAGTAGCTGGAATGATTGGTTGCTGTTTTTATTGTTAAAATTCTACTGATTAAAGTTTCGCAATGGTCAATTTTTAAGGAGAAAGTTCATTCCTTTTATTCGCGGTAAGTCCAAGGCCTCTGGGAAATCTTGTTTGAATCTAGTTGATGTTTTCTTTATTTGAATACTGATGTCATGTATTTATTGGTGGTTTTCCATACATTGGAATTTTAGGGTAGGATTTATGATAATTTCAGGTTTTTACTGAAATAGACCTAACTCTAGATACTATCCTATCAATCATATTTGTTGTTTTCATTCACTTCACCTTAAACTGAAAATAAGAAAGGTTTTGATGAATTTTTAAACCAATGTTAGTTTGGTATATTTAGCAAAAGTCTTGAGAGGGATGAGTGAAATTAACCCTATTTATAATGTTTAGGAATGGGGATAAAGTATCTGGAAACTTTTTTAATTTCTATTGAATTTGCTTCCTATTTTCTTTTTTGAATGCTTGTATGATGCTTATCTCATAAAAAAAAAATCATGTTTATGATTATTATTGCAAAATTTTGAAGGTTAAGTTTTACTATGGATATTGTGAAGCAAACTGGTTTTTGATGTTTACCCATGTGCCAAAATCGTTTGGATTGATTGTACATTAAAATTTTTGAAGTGTGTTAATGTTATCAGAGATTGGTTTGTGGGTTGCAATTGACTTGTGAGGATATCCTAATGCTTATATTTTAGGGGGTTTTTTTTCTTAAGTTAATTGAGTGGTAATCAATCGACGATGAGTGTGTGGACGAAATCGGGGAATATATATATATATATATATATATATATATATATATATATAATGTAGATATTACAATTCCTAGACTATGGGTTCACTTTAGTTTCCAATGTTTGCCAATAAGCCAAGAGGTTCGAATTGATGGAACACAATAAATGTTGAAGCGTTTAAAACTATTACCTGTAGCTATTGTCTTAAGGAGGGAAAGCCTGCATGTTATTTATGAGGTTTGATTAATTATTTATTATTTTGTAGTTTTTTGAGTAGGATTCTAATTCAATCTAGATGACGTGAATTAAGAATTTTTATATTGCTGTCATATATATATGTAAGTATTTAGTTAAATTGTTACATTATAGGCCAATAGCAACCTACAAGGACACTATGTTACTTTCTTTTTTTCTAATTAAGTTTTTTTAATATATATATATATATATATATATATATATATATATATTTTATAGGAAAAGAAATTTTGAATATATTATATATAGAGAGATAAATATGTGTAACTATTTATTAAAATACTAGGTTATTATATTACGAGTAAACTATGTTGTTTATTTGTTGTCAATGTCTTTTCCAGTTAGTCAAGTATTAATAGAATGGAAACTTATTTGTTAAATTACTTAGGGCTTCCCAAGGTTTTCCTTTTTTGGTAATATATTGCTTTTTACCTATAAAAAAAAAGGCATGGAAACTTATTTTATTGGTTATCGTTTCAACCTAATAGTTGTTATGGAGGTGGCTTCTTTTAATCCTTAATCAAGTGTATAATGTATTACCCTTGGAATTTCTTCTCTTATATTATTGTTAAAGATGACACATTTGTTAATTTTTAGGGAAGTACCAGTTTCTGGTTTGATATGGACCCATAAGGTTAACCATGATGCTTATTTTTGTAATTCAGCATTTTTCCTTTTGAATGGGCTAGAAACTTTCATCAACTTTGGTTGTAGTCAATCGAGATGGATGGACGGAGATAAAATTAAGTGTCCATGTAATAACCGCAAGTGTTAGAATATGTCTTTTCGTGATGTAAACACTGTTAAATACCATGTGGCTAAATATGGTTTTGTACCAAATTATTTTGTTTGGATTTATCAAGGGGAAAGTACAATGGCTGTGGACAGTGACCAAAATGAGGGTAGTGAATCGTATGTATGAGTGTGAAGAACCATCAAACATACCATAGAATGGCCGCGAAGCCGGGGCCAGGCCGATCAATATGGATGACATGGATGAACCACCTAATCTTGAAGCCTGAACCGCGATATAGCTTCAAAGTCGCAGATAATGAGTTGTGGTCCAAGAAACGACTCGCAATTGTCACTAAGTACTCAACTTATGACCATGAAGTCAGAAAATCATGTCTGAGAAATTATTTGATCAGGTGACGGAACTGGTGAAAGAGATTGTTTCGGATAATAATTTGGTCACTAACAACTTTTACACATACGAACCTCATGTTTTGCAAATCATCCATTCTGTAAGAATAGAACTGCATTTCGAAAAAATAAAATAGTGATGACAGTTCCATTATATCTCTATTATATGTTCTATGTATTTACTTTGTGTACAGTAGATGGCGCATAAAGGACGTGGGCGTGGTGGAGGTGGAGGTGGACGAGATGGTGGACGTGGACGCGGACATGGACGAGATTCATCTAGTATTTTACGTCCTGTTGTACAGTCAGTACCATCTCCTACCCACCCTATCCAGACATCACCATCACCATCACCATCATTGACACCTGCACCATCACCTTTATCAGATATAAGGCCACCACCCATTGTCCCTCCACACTTCATCCATCACTCATCATCTACACCACATTCTACATCACGATGTTGTTCCCCCTTTTACGTACCCATCACATCATCCGTTGTTGGTTCCTTCAAGTAGTAAAGTAAGGTTAGTAATAGAGATTGTGGATGGGAGGTATAACATATACGTATTATTATTACTTAATAAAAAATATGATGTCCCCGTTAGTGGTTTTGTTTTTATATATAGTTAAGGAATTGCTTGTTTTCAATGTTGTATGTTTATTTTTACGCACCCACAAGTGTTCGGCTATTATTACAAAGTCTTTCAAGAAAATGGTTGATTCCAAAGCATTCTCATGGAAGAAAGTTTCCAAATCGACTAAAAAGACTTACTTTGACAACTTTCAGGTATAAACAAAGAAACAAAAACATTGCAAATTAATTATCTAATTTGTTCAACTATTAAGTTGTTACTATTCATGATAAAAAGCATGATCCCTTGTTACACACACTTTCGCTTTTATATACGTAATCAAGTGTTCATGGGCACCTGATGAATGGGATAGATAAAGTCATTGAGAGCAAATGGCCAATCAAGACTGTACTTAATCCATAAAGTAAAGATTGTAAGAGATAGCCTCGATTTTATACCCGAGGATGAGTGGCCGCAGTGGCTTCGTGACTGGAGGAGCCGTATGAAGAAAAAATCGTAGATAGCCAAGCAAGAAATCGACGGACTATGTAGTCTGACCAGTACATGCATGTCTCGCCACACGTGAGGGTCAAAGCTTCCACCATTGGAGCACACCTTCCAAGACGGTAACATTTTTAAACTTTAAAACATTTAAATATTTAAAGGCTGGCCTAATAGTCCAAAAATCAAACCTGGTAATATTTACAATTTACAAAATTTTCTTCCTGTCATTTTTAAAATATGACTTAAAATTCTTAGATAACACATTTTTATTAGTTATTAAGCCTTACAAAATTTAAATAATGTATTCCTCTAATTTGTAACATATATTTTAACTCAACAACTGATATTTTTAGCTAGAGAATTGGGCCGAGATCCCAATTTTTATGAGATCTTCGTATATGCATGCGAAGAAAGCAGACGGCCACTTTGTTGGACAATAAGTCTCGTATAATTACAGTGAAGCACTCTATATTAATAAACTATTTGACTACTCGTGAAGAATGTTGAAAGATAAGTGTGGTATGAAAATATTGTAATATTTAATTTATTTATATCTAAGATCGTAATTTATTTTCTATTTTATCACAGACTGTGAGAACTGGCAAGATAACCCGTTTCTCAATGGCTGATGGTTCGATCTTTAACCAATTGACTATGATCCTATCTATTTGAGACCAGGAGGTCAATAATAAACAGTGCAATGATCTATCAAGGGAGTGGCTTTTGTCTAGTAGTCGTGTTTCAGTCTTATCCACACAAAGAAGAAGGATGAGGCTATCGAAAGAAATGAGTACTGGAAACAAATGAACGATTGCGCTTATGGAGACAAATACTGTTATACATCGCACTACTTTGAAGGATGAAATGCAAAGAATGAAAGAAGGAAAATAATGAGATTTAAAGAATGAAGAATGCAATGCAACAAAGAGACGACCAATATGCAAATACAAGCACGTGGGCTCATGCGCATGATGGGACACCCCGAGTTCCACTACTAAAAATAACCAGACACGACCAAATTACCGGGACCTAAAAATTGGCCTGTGAATACCGACCTCAAATCAATGCACCATTTAGAGACCAAAAAGGTTTGGTCAAAAAGAAAATTTCCATCAAAGCACTTATCGATATTTCACCCACCACCAATTTTATCTAAATTGGTCTGTAAATTAGGCGGAACAGTTTAAAATTTATCACCAATTACCGACCAATTAATTCACCTAAAATAAATGCTCACGAAAAATGGTCGCAAATAGGCGACCCAAAAATTTTTTAACCTGGTAATTACCGACCAAATTTTTGGTCGGTAATTTCCATTTATATTTATATTGCAGAAAGTATATTCAAAAGCATCCAGTAGATACTCAAAGAACACCTTACGGAAATTCCTTAAAAGGCATCATATTTCAACTGATATTGCTTTTTTTTGGAGGATTAAATCTTCACAAAATATAATTTAATTTTAATTCTTCTATCCATCTTTTTTATTCGACTCTGATTTTTTGTGCAAAAAAAAGTTGGATATTTTGTAAGTTTCATGTGACATAGATATGTGGTGTCTCGTTTGATCTTTTTTTTTTACTATTTTTGTGGATTTGTTGCACTGCTTTGATCGGTTTGGGATTTTGACGACTTTATGTTTTTACATCAACACCTGAGGAATTAATTTACAGTAATTTAAAAATAAAAAGAATAATCTTCCTTTTTTGTGTTTTGATTTCTCCCGAATCTTTTAAAACCTAATTCAAGTCAATTAGCTTGAAAAGAACCGTATTTTTGTGTCTTTGTGGATTTGAAAGAGTAAGTTTTGTTCGATTGTGGTAAGGTTTCCATGAATCATGCTGATTCTAATTTCTGTATTTATTTCAAAGTCTGAACGATTTTTGTTCTGATCTTCAGGTTTAAACCCAATTCTTAGCATTTTTTCGCTCTCAAAGAAGGCTCATAAAAGAACTGGGTATTTTCCCGCCGCAATTAACAAGCAGCCATTTTTCTTCATGATTTGAAACATGTATAACTCCTTCATTAGAATTTGATTGGGTGTTCTTAGACTCTATGGAAATCCCTTGAGTCTAGAATCCACCCATATATAGCTTGATAAAAAATTTGAGAAATATATCCTATTCGAAATGAAGAAAACTGGGCACTCGCTGCTGCACCGCAAACATTTTCTTCAAGGATTTGAAACATGCATAACTCCTTCATTAGAACTTGGGTTTGGGTGTTCTTAGACTCTATGGAAAGATCTTTGAGTCTAGAATCCACCCATATATAGCTTGATCAAAGTTGAACTCATATTAGATTCGAAAATGACAAAAAACAGTGGTTGTTGTTGTTGCTGCTGCTACTACTACAAGTTGCTCATTTTCTTCAGGGATTGCAACTTGCATAACTCCTTCAAGGGACTCAAGAGTAGGTGTTCTTGAACTCTAAGTGTTCCACCAGTTTAGACCGCCATATGCTATTTAATAAAGATTGGGTACCCATATATTTCAAATTTAGATTAGAGTACCAAGTGTACTAATCACTTGAATGAAATTTATAGGAATATATGAGTTGATTACATGATATGGTATGAATTTATGAATGATATGGATATAAGAACATGTGATGTGGATTAAATTGAAGAAATCGTTTAACATATAAACTAAAATTTTTTAATTATATCGACGAAACGCCGCATTCTCTTAGCAACGATTTGAAATGCATCATCAGAAACGATTAAAGTTATAGTTTCGATCTCATATAGTTAGTCAGAGAATACATCCGCCCAATGTATTACAATGTGAAGTTTGAATCGATTGTCCTAAAGGGATGTGCTAGAACGCAAAGGACGCACTAAAATGATCATGATTTAATTTGAACTGCATATGGCTGCACGCTTGGTGCCTTCACTTCCTCGTTTGTTCTCCGGTGTGACATTAGATATATAAATAGTAATGCAATTTGCTGGAAATCAAGCAGATTATGCATTATTATTTATATATTCATCAGTGTACTTGGAGAACCAAGCTTCGAGGCTTCCGAAATGCATACATAATGAACATGCAATCGTGATCTTTTTTAACGTAACTTTGTAAATGGATTAGACCAAACCTATTGGAAGAGAAAAGAACTCGCTTGATCGTGGAGGTGGAGTGTGGACGTGTAGGCTGCATATCACACGCGTAAAAATAACTTTATCGAACCACACAATACATTGAACACAAAAATAATTGAGGACAATCGCTGCTTTTGCTTACTAAATTGATTTTTTTGTGACTAGTTATGGAAGACCATCGTGACTTGATGTAATGAGTCTAATAGTGAATGGAATGCTCCCAATGAACGGGGGATAAGTTGATGAATTTGTCGCTCATTCGAGGACATCCCGAGGTGTGAATGTAGGTACGCCTATAAGGTGTCCTCAGACCGAACGTCGAATAAGAAGTTTTTGGAATGTCGAGACCGTGAAGGTGCATTTAAAGGTCGGCCTTGCGCTCTGGACACTATGTCTGACACACCACAGGAGAAGAAGTCCACCGAGGTTCAAGTTCGCGACGTGTCGCAGGCGAAACCGGACGATGATCTCGGATAATATGAACTCACAACCATACCAGAATGGTTTGATGTCGCGTCCTAATTCAACCCTGATGAGGAACCCAATGTCAAGCAAGGAATTTCTAGACATGATTCGAAATGAGACAAACTCCGCCAGATATGAGTGGAAATTCAAGCATACTCAACTATCCGCAGCCGTGAGGATGTGTTAGCCAGCGCATAATAAAAATGCTAGCATGGTTTGATGATATGTCTAATTTCATTCAAGAACTGCTACGAGATAACTGGATGCCATTGGATTTCTACAAACACGTAAGAAGTTAGTTAGAGGGGTTGGGATTACCCGTAGCAGTCATTCATTACCGTGCGAACAACCGTATGATATACCGGGTGATGATGCTGGGACCTTGTCAGCTTGTAAAAATGCGGGCATGCTCAGACAAGAAAAGGTTAGGGTTCTCGAAATAGATTGTATATAATGGAAGTTGAAGGTGCCGTATAAGAAGATGCACTATTTTCCAATAACACCTAGGGTTGGGCAGAGATTGTATGCATCAACCAGAACAACTAATGAATGAGGTGGGCATTCAGAGTAATCATATGGAGGATTCAGAAGATGTGTCTTGCCCTTCGATACGTCTCAAGCCAAAACATTTTGATGGGTGTTTCGATTTTTCATCCGGGGTCTGAAACAAAGAATGGGTTTATTTGCCGATGGTTTTAGCCGCTTTGGTCAATCCGATGTTATCTCAGGCCCGTGGTGGTGACGCCTTTATAACTCTGGCCTTAATTATGTATGAAAGAGGAATTTATGTTTCTTGACCGTAAGAAGTCGGGGCCTACGAATCCAAAGGAAGATAGATGTTTTCGCAAACATTGAGAAGAGTTGAAAGTCCGCAGGTGTTGTGGGTTCAAACTTATGATATTTCCAAACGGCAAATTTTCATGCGCGCGCCTCATGTGGACCATAAATGACTTCAAACGCATTCTAAGTGATAAACCATGGAATCACTGTATGTTGGCATGTTCGCATTGTATGGAAGACTCGATGTTTTTAGATTAATTAAGAGCGGAAATGTCGTGGGTTCGACAACCATCTAAGTTTTTTCCCCATGAATCATCCGTATCGACGTAAAACCAAAGACTTCATTGAGAATAGAAAGGTTACTAAACAATTCCCGGGGGTTAGATCTGGGGATGAAATTCACAGGATTTGAATAATGTAGGTCGAGGAAGGTGATAGATGTTGATGCCGAGGTTGTGAATGCAAATGCTATATCTAAGACTCAGGGGTGGAATAAGAGAAGTATTTTCCGATTTACACCACCGGCGTGAACACTTGCTCGTGCACAATCTTGATGTTATGTATATCGAGAAGAATGTGTTTGACAATATTTTCAATACAAGGTTTAACATCTAGGGAAACTAAGGACACGATACAAGTTAAGAGATGAGTTGAATAAATATTGTCGCTGCCCCTAATTTGCACAAAATCTTGTCACCAAAAGAAATACCCCCGATGTGCCATTTGTTCGAACAAATCATGTAAGAAGGTGTTGGAGGTAAAACCGAGATTTCCGCATGGTTAGTGCTTCTAATCCGGGAGATGTGTGGATGCTAACAAACTTAAGATGTTTGGCATGAAGAGTCATGATTGTCATGTATTCATGCAAAGGTTGTTACCAATTGCTGAGAATTCTCAAATAGAATATGGGTTTACAACCCATTTCCTTATTCTTCAAGCAACCGAATTTCTTCTTCTTAATTCATGAGGAGTTAAAGAATCGATGAATAAATTCCTCGTTATCTTATGCACCAGGAAGACTTCCAGTTTTTTAATCTCACCAACATCTTCCAAAGGTACTAATACGCCAGATTGCCGGTCCACTCCATTATCGTTGGATGTATCCCCTCCGTAAAGGTAATATTAATTCACACTCAACCAATTCTTTTCCTATATATATATATATATATATATATATATTATATATAGTATATACACATATGATGATTTGTAATATTCAACAATCTTCTTGTAGATACTTGAGGAAAATAAAGCATAAAATCAAGGAATAAGGCTTAGGTAGAGGGTCTTATATCAATTAAGTATTAATGAGAAAATTTTAAATTCGCATCATTCTATTTCAAAGAAGGAGATCCAACTCTTCCACTTAAGGAAAAGAGGAATGAGGTTTATCTTGATGACATTGTGGATGATGATATGATTGAAATTTTCAAGCCTCCGGGTAAAGTAATCAAGTCATAAACGCATCTAAGACAATGAATATATCAGAGCTCATCTATATGTCCTAATGAATTGTCCAAGAGGTTCAACTTATCATAGAGTAAGAAGGCAAAGCCAAATGAGATCTATTTAGCATGTTAATTTACTATTCTCCCACGCATCCATCTTCTAATTTCATTTCTCTATTTTTAGTGTCTTCGCTACGTAAAAACGTAGTCAGCTTCCAAACTTGAATGACAAAGCCAATGCCGTGATCTTAGCAAGAATTTCCATCATGGTTTGAAAATACGTGAGGTTACTGTAAACATGGTTCCATAAACAATTAAATGTTCACAACTGGTACTGTAATCTCAACAATACACCGATTCGGACATGTGTTCATAATCAAAATAAAATTTCCAATCATTATCTTTGATTTATAAAAGACGAGGTCTCTAAGAGAGGTTGAACTTACAATGTCATCGCGAATGGTTTTAAATTTCATAATCGAATCGTATGTGGTTACCAAAATGCATACCATGGTATGTATTAAAGGATCCAGATATGCCGAAACCTAATCGATCATTACGTGACTGGCCTGATCGAAGTTAGAATTTGAAGCCCTCCTTTGCTAAAAAGAACTGTGTTATTCAAATGTGAATGGTCTGACCTAACACCACATGTCGCAGAATAGTTGTCCACCTGATATAAACTTGTCGATGTGAATGACAAAAACCATCTAAATAAGATAACCTTGCCTGAACATACACCGCCATTATTATGAATATCCGGTCTTAATCTGGCCCTAGAAAGACTGGCGTTTTTGCAAGATCAAAGCTAGGGTTTCAAATTGACATCCATTCATCACCAGCATCACGTCAGAACCAGCACGCACCTGATGATAACATGTTATAATCGGGTTGTAAATGTACTCAAGACGTCCTTTTTTAGCTTGCATCTTCCAGATGGATACAAGTGGGATGATGTGTCTGGTTGAACATTTAATTGATTATGAGGAACAGGATGAAGAGGAGTTTGAAAATGATGTTACTACATCCTGGTTAGCACATCAACCAGATTTGATGACTTCACAGAATGAGCAAGCTTAGTGAGTTCGTGCTTATTTCCAATCGTTAATCATGTTTGTTTATTTCACACGCCTGCCGATTTACCAAGGCCACAATCAACAATGTGTTGTTTATTATTTTAACAAGATATGCACGTACCAGGTAGAGGCAAAGATATTTGCGCCAGTCGCATTCGCTCCGCAGTAGAGGCAAAGAAGGCCTGTGTATGCCCGATCCCGGGTAGAGGTCATGGATGACCCTACAAAGAGATGCAGGAGGTTGTGAATGTACCGCGCCAGCAGCATCAAGCATCGATCCACATCATGGTCCTGATTGTGATGAATGATCAAGAGACGGAGGGAGGTGATGGAGATGTTGATATCTTTCCAAACCACACAGATTTCTGGTCGCCGCTGATCTAATGATAACTGTAAGATATCAAACCAATAATAGATTTATCAATTTTTAATTTATTTACTTGCTATGAAATTCTTTGGGTTAAGGTGGACTTGGGTTAGAGCCGTCTGTCAATTTCTAGGGTCTCGAGGACAATTTTCGGGGAGTCCTTAAACCTCATGGACATAATTGAAGTCTCCGACGTATAGAGACCAATGATGACTAGAGAATTTATATATATTACTACTTAACATTTTTACATCTTTTATTTATTCTTTGTTCATCGATGAAATATGTTTAAATTATAATTGCAAGAAAGTTTATAGGGCGGACATGTTCAAGGAGGCGCCAAAAGGGTGTTCTACAACATGCCGCACTTATAAAGACACCGTGGTACGGCGGTCAAAGATAAATGGTTGAAGAAGAAAGAGCAAGATTTGAGGTCCCTGATCATGTTTTCCAGGAGTGAAGTAAGAGGTACATGGAAGATCCCGATTATAGGAAGAGTGTGAGAAACAAAGCTAGCACCTGTCGTCAGAGCGAATGAGGAGGTGGAGTGGTCTACACACACTTCAGGATCTCGCTCTATGCGTGAGCAATCGAACGAGCATTGGTATTATTTCTGACTATACTTCTTATGTTTATTACTTTGTGAATTGTGTTCAATTATGCCTATTTTTCATTTCTCAGAAGGATTTTTTTTCAATTGAATTAACGATGTATTATTTGTAACTCACACACGCAAGGAGGGTAAGAAGCCTAAAGGCTCGCGCATTCGGGACATGCACACGCCGAAGGGGTCATGATGATCGACTTTGTTGGATCAAAGATCTCGTGGCAAAAGAAATGTAAGCTCATTAAAATAAACACTTTTCTTTTTAAAGATAAATCAAAATACTATTTTACCATTTTATCCGTATGTGGACCCTGTGTCTGTGAATCGGCCTGGACAGCTGCCGCCGTTGGTCGTGGACATGTTGTATTTCAGCAGCCCACAGCTGAGACTCGCCCGATTTTCGTTAAACCCTAGGGGTCTTGGAGAAAGGAATCAATGGAAGGGAGGCCTGCCACCCGACATCCACGAATATTCTCATGAGTTGATCTGTTGTCAACGGGACCCTGAAACTGGTGTCACAAGAACCCTCCTACACCACTACAAATAACCATGAAGTAAGACAATAATAGAGGAGGAAAATTACCTAGACCACAAGCACATTATGAAAATAGGACCCAGCCAAACCAATCATATGACGAATCTAGATTACAAACCTAAAGGAAGACTCCTACCCAATAGAAAACCCTATAAGTTCTGCTACATGTTCAGCCAACATCAAATAGTAACATCTCATCATCCACAATTATGGAATATGGTTTGATGTAAGGAAATATCCAATAGTAGTATACGTCTGGAAAATACCCCACGAAATAACTCTAAACTATGTACAAATATTTAGAAACCTTTTAGAGAAAGATATGCATTGTTAAATCATACAAGACAAACTCATTGCTAGAAGAGTCAATACAGATTTTGAAACATATTTACACCACAAACATATGGAATTGAAGAAAAAAAAAGAAATATAAACCATATAAGAAATATAATAAAAGATATTTCTTAAAATATCTACTAGAAGTGTTCCACTAGATCCCAATGTTACATGTAAAAAATATAATCCAAAGATTTGGTTTATACTTTTATTTCCTTTTGAAGATCAATTAAAATACTTATTTTACATGTTTATTAGGACAAGATAGCAGAAAACAGCTAGTCGCGACTCAAGCTGCATTCCCGCTTGTTGCATCACAGTTTAATATATGTTTGAATTATTACTGCACTTATTAACACTTGAACCATGTAATATATATAATTGATTGGCTATATTTTTGTGAGTAGTGATGTATGGGCCTCAAGTGACCATTTCACCATTTTATCCGTATGTGGACCCTGTGGTTGGTGTGAAATGTTGGATAGGTTGTCATGTTATCGACATAAGCCATTTTGGTAGCTCCCATACAAAGGAGACTCTGCCCGATTTTCGTTAAATCCTGAGTCTTGGCACTACTACAAAAAATTAAATCCATGACCTGACGTTTGTGAAAAAACGTCCTTATTTGCCCTTGAAATTTCTACATGTGAAAGCAATGACATTTTTTTTTTAAGTTTTCTTATTGAAAAATATAACACTCACATTATCATACCCATATGAGCTTCCCGATATCCAAACATGCATTATCACTCTCCAAAACCCTAGCCCTTAACTTTCAACCTTAACCTTTTCCCTCACCACATCATCAGCAACACCTCCTCTTGCCTTAACCCTCTTCCTCAAGGCTTTCGCCCGACCATCCCTAAGCACCAGATTTTCCTTCTCCATCATAGACTAGGAACTGGGTCCCGATGCTTCAGCCTCCTCCATTCCATCTCGAAGCTCAACCTGAGATCTGAAAGTTGTCTTTATAGTAGTGATATTCCCGGCGTGACACGGAGAAGGCCGTGAGTAGCGGTGGAAACACTAAGTCTGTGTTGTCGGTAGAGTTGAAGAAGAAGCAGAGTACAGAAAGATGATGATTGTCGGTGAGAGTTGTCGTGATGGTGGTGGTTGTTATTCTACTTCTTTGTTCAATCAATTTAATCTAACAAGCAATCATGTGAGGTTGGGAGATATGGGGGATAGGACGATGTTAGAGCAAATCAGCAGGTTGGTGACACCTGGTAAAGAGTGCTTGAGTGTGAATGGCCTACCCCGCACTAAATTCATTAGAGAACAATCCTCAACCAGTGTACCATCCCACTCGTGATTCAGATATCCGCCCTTGATTGATCACTCCCAAACATTCGAGATTCGTCCCACACGGTCCCTGAACCCGATTCCTGGAAATCGAACATTTTTGTTCTATAGTCATCAGATATTTAACGACTCGCCAGAAGAGTGATTTGCAGAATCACGTCTTACACACACACCATCGGCGCGGTGTTCTTTAACTGATTTGAACTGAATGATGCATCGAGGTGATTTAGAATTTAACGCCGACATTATTTCATACGGCGTTGAATCGAAATTGTAACCGAATGCCTTAGCCAGTGATTTTTCTTATTATATCCCATGGAGGGTTTGCAAAGGAATTTTAGAAAGAAATTCGCTCCTATGACTTTGAACCGGGACATTTAGGAAGAGAATAGAGATTTAAGTGAATATGATTTC
Organism: Tetrastigma voinierianum; assembly: GCA_016808115.1. NCBI lineage: Eukaryota > Viridiplantae > Streptophyta > Magnoliopsida > Vitales > Vitaceae > Tetrastigma > Tetrastigma voinierianum. The sequence goes on from JAEQBH010002373.1 coordinate 239,253, forward strand.
CTGACCGAATTGAGCTCAAGGCTGAAATTTTTCTGAACAAATAAATAAAATGTCCAAGACATATCATAGAGTCTAACGAACCGAAATGCAGTGAAACGGAGTCCGTTTGGATAGTTTCCAGGCGATCCGAACGTAATTCGAATAATAATACGCTTATTATCCGATTCGATTTTAACAGATTTTAAACTGATTTCGATGATTTCAGAGCCCGAACCAAATGTGAAGGGATTTAATTAAAATATTTCATGGTCAATTTGAAGTTTAGACGCACTATAGAATATTTTTGACATTTAATTCCAGATAAAAGCAAGATAAGGTGAAACTCGAGATAAAATCATATAAGGGAGATATTTTCAGGAGAGCCAATTAAAACCTTTCTAATGACTAAGTTATGAATAAAATAATAGTTAAATGATTTCAGGATTCATTAGAATGGACCAATGAGCTTCTTGGTTCAAGGGTAATTTTTAGTATGAAAGGGCAATTTTGTCAAGTGTGAAGCAAAATCTAAATTTAAGAGATTAAGTTGGCTCAAAAAGGTGAGAACCCAGAGAGAGAAAGGAGAGGGAAGAAAGAGAGAAAAGAAAGGAGAGAAAAGAGAAGCAAGAAGAAAAAGTGTAGGGCCAAGGTATGAGATGTGATTTTTTTCTCCTCATTCAAGCTCTTCAAGTGATCTACAAGTGGAATCAAGAGGAGCTAAGGAAACCAAAACAAGTAAGTTTTTAATGGTGGGAAAGTTGGATTTTTATGTTTTTCATGTCTAATGCTTTGATTTTCTTGTATGGATGGTAGAATTAGTATTTGAGGATGAATGATGATGCTTTTGATAGAAATTGAGAAAGAAATGGATTAGGTTAGGGTTTGAAAAAAATCAAGTGAATGAATGGTTAGGGTTTGATGTAGAATTTTGTATGATATGTTGAAATTGGTTAGGGATTTATGAAATTGAGGTATTATGGAATAGTTGTAAAAAGGAGAATGTTGGGTAAAGTAAAGGGAATGCTGTCAAAAATTTCTGTAAAAGCCCTGTTTTTATTTTGGTCATAGATTAAGTTAGAATCATCCAAATGAATTGATTCCAATTGGTAAAGAACCATAAGAGATAGGGCTAAAAATGTATAGAAGGGACCAAGAGCAAATTGTAGTCAAGGCCCCAAATACGGACTGAAAGGTGAGCTCGTGTAGCTCACTGATTTTGCTCTGTTTTGGGTATGGTTGTAGTGTTTTGGCCATAAGTGGAGTTTCACTCATCCAAATTGAGTGATTAAAAATTCTGGGTAAAATAGACTTCTAGGGGAAAAATATATCTGAAGGAAGTTCAAGCAAATTGTAAACCCAAAGTGCCCAGAAAATTTGTCAAAGTGGAGCTATGTGCAGATTCTGTTCTGCCAAATTGAGTCATCTAGATGTAAAATACAATAACTTGAGTTTTGGAGATCCAAATTGGGTGATTCCAATTGGAGAAGAAACATTAGAATCATAGCTTCAAATGAGTGAAGAAACCATTTCAAATTTATGGAGTTAAGATCCCATAAATCAAGGATAACAGTAGGTGATTCAGTGAGTTAACCAAGTTGGCATCAAAAACATGCTGTAACTTGTGTTATGTAGTTGAGGGCTTTAGAGAAGGAATTTTAAATTGAAAATTTAAATATATGTCATTGGATATATAAAGGACTGATTCTGAGATTTATAAATTTTAAGACCGTTTGAATAATTTTTGGGTCATAAAGTTTATAGAGTATTGTTGGGAAAAGGTTGGCCAAAATGAGTGGTTTTTTTTGTTAGGGGCCTTTTAGTGCTCAAGGGTAATTTGTTCATTTGGCTTTAAATGATGTGTATGGTATCAAAATGGCTATGATTAATGTAGTTGTGATTTTCTTGAAAAAGGTGAAAAGGACTATCGGACGGGAAATGTGAATTACAGAAGCAAGCCGGATTGAGCGAACTATGAGGAAAATGATATTTTGAAAATTGAGTTTTTAAAAGTGAATGATTTAATGTTAAACTGAAAAGTTTTATGGAAATGTTTTGTATCTTGCATCAATATATATTTATATGTATATGAAATATGTATGCATATGTTAAGGTATTAAGTGAAAGTTTAAAATGTGTAAAGAATGCATATGTGTTTTAATGATAAAGTAAAGGATTTAAATGTATTTATAAATGTATTTTGAAGAAATGTTTTACTGATGGTTACCCTAAACCCCTATGACTGTTATGACTGATATCGGCCGAGGTACTTTAAGCGTGTAAGGATTTAGAGGGTAAAGTTATAGGTTACTAACTGAGGGAGGGAAATAGGTGTCTAGAGTAATATCCTTACACGTGATAAAGTGCTATGACTGGAACCCTATGCAAAGCGTGAGTTTCTTCGCAGCGTAGTGGTTGCGATCGAATGTGACTGCCCTCACCGCGGCATCTTAAACTCGTTTTCGTGTTTATTCTCGTTCCACTAAAGAAAGAAAGTTTAAGGCATAAATGTTTAAGGCATAAATTGATTTTAATAGTACAAGTATTTAATTGTATAAACTCGATTTTAATTGTATACGATTATTGCTTTGATATATACGAAATGTTATTTTAATGAAAATGTACACACTCACCGGGCTCCTTTAGTCTAATTCTTTCCGTATGTTTCAAAACATTTTCAGACCTCGAGACAAAAGGGGCCGATGTAGGACCCTCCCTGCAAGTGCTGAGTCGAGACCTGAGAAGACGACGATTGTGATTTCATTGTATATATAATTTTCCATAATCGTATATGTTAACATTTTGTTATGGATATATGTATATGTATAAAGTTGAAAAGGAACTACGTGGGCTTTGATCCTGGACGAGGCACGAGGCGGCCTGGGCTAAGTCCCAGCCAAGCCCAATCTTTTCGATAAAACAAATGCATGGATTTGAAGAAGTTTCAAATGTTTTGATCGATTGAAATGAATAAATGTATATATGTATATATTGTGTTTGATTTGGTTGTGGACTATGAGTCCTAAACGGAAGTTGAGAAGTTGAGGATGGAAAGATTAGAAGTGTTTTTAAATGTTTTCGTGTGTTTTGTAAATTTAAGTCTCAAACAGAGGAAACTCGCCAATTTTTCGAAAAAAATCTAAGTGTTTGAAAAAAAAAAGAAAAGAAAAAAAAAATTTTACCACTTCGCTCGCATTATTTTCAAAGATATGTTAAGACTGAAAAGGGTTCGCCCATGGATTTATTTGAATTGCTTTAAGGAAAAGTTTCTATATCCATTGGAGTGCCGGGAGGTCCCCTTGGGTTCATGAGGTTAATCCGGGTCGGGATCCTTCAACGTGGTATCAGAGCCACGGTTTTGAAAATGTTATAAAGATTTGAAAATTTTATGTTCATATGATTGTTTTAATGTTTTATGATTGTTTTAATGTTTTATTTTAAAATTGCATAAATTATTTATGTGATTTAAAATCATATATGCATTACATGACATATGGTGACTTTAATTATTGTACAAGCTGCCGAGGCCGAATTTCCACCAGAGAGCCCGAGGCGTATACCACCTCACTGTAGGAATATGTTGATGAATCCGCTTTATGTTCCTCCAATCGACGCATGCAGTGACCCTATGCCACCACATACAGGGCCGCCACCACCTCCTGAGGTCGTGGGAGGACAGACATCTTTAGAGCAGATGGCTCAGCCTTAGCCATCATACATGACAAATCCCGAGAGCCGTGAGTTTATAGAGAGGGGGAAAAGTTAGGGCACGGAACTATGATGGATTGGGAGACCTTAAAAGGCTTCACATGGTTGTAGGGAAATGAACTGGCCCACTGTGTGATGCAAGTTGTACGGATGAGCGTATGGTTGTTTTCCTCGCCTTTCTCCTACGGGACAGAGCATTGGAGTGGTGGAGGGCAGTTCAGAGGAGATGCCCAGAGGGAGTGTCCTGGGCACAGTTTAAGGAAGAGTTTACAGACAAGTTTGTTCCAGCCAGTTACCGAGATGCAAAGGCTGAGGAGTTCTTTAGGCTGGAGCAAGGGACACTCTCTGTGACAGATTATGAGCGGAGTTTTTCTGAGCTCGTCAGACATGTCCCATTTATCAGGGATGACGAAGTTTCGAAGACCAAGAGATTTGTTGTAGGTCTTCGTCCAGAGATTAGGACCATAGAAGGCGACACCACACACAAAGACTACTGTGGTCGAGGTCACAGCTAGTATCGAAGAGCACGGGGGCGAGTCCCGAAGTTACCACCCGCCAAGGACGTAAACGGGAGTGGTCGACGCGGGGTTCAGTGGAGGTTCCCGTAGTGCGGGGCCTCAAGAGGGGAGGAAAGACACAGAAGGGACCGTGGCAAGAGCCCGGGCCGTGGGGCGCGCTTCAGCTGTGGTTCAAGTGAGGCCACGCACAGGTAGCTCCAAGGGTCCAAAGCGAGTGTGCTGCGTGGGAACTGGAACCATTATGGTGGAGTGCGTATCGGGGATGCATGCCTGTTTTAAGTGTGGGATTACCAATAATTTCGCTAGAGAGTGCCCACAGATAGTTTCGGCAAAGGATCGTGAGGGACAGACAGACAAGAGGCGCTCGGTCGGGCAGGCCGTGGTCGAGCCGAGGGGGTTTCGCATGCAGGCCCCACTACATTTACTAGATCCGGAGGACCAAATAGTAGAGGCCGCCCACTCCGCAGGACAGATGGGACGAACCCTCGCATACAGCTAGGGTGTTTGCAAATACTCAAATAGATGCGATGTAGCACCACAGGTCATGACAGGTACTATCCAAGTTTTTGATAGGGATGCTTATGTCTTGATAGATCCGGAAAAGTTACTCACTATTTATTTCTCGCAAATTTATTGCACAAGGAACATAGATACAGCCCAAATTGTAGTATGGTAGTCTCCCTTCCTGCTGTGAGAGGATTCACTTATGTGCAGATAGAGTATACATGGGTTGTAGAGTGATTATCGAGGGCCATGAGTTTATGGCCAATTTGGTATTGTCGGGACATCCGTGACTTCTAAGTAGATACTAGGGATGGACTGGTTGTCTCGACATCACGCCACCATGGATTGCTTCAGGAAAGAAGTTAAGTTCTGTAGACCGGGGGAACCAGAGATTACTTTTTGTGGGGTAAGGAAGATATTGTCCTCAAGTATGATGTCTGTGATGATGGTCAAGATGTTCGTAACCATCCGGTATCTAGCCTATGCAATGAGGGTGAGAGATGATGATATGAGATTGGAAGACATTCCTAAGAGTCGAGAATTCCGATGTGTTTCCAGATGATCTTCCAGACTACCCGCATAGAGAGATTGGATTTTCGTATCGAGTTAGCCCTCGGGATGTAACTCGATTTTCGAGAGCGCCCTACAGGATGGCCCCTGCATAATTAAAAGAACTTAAGGTGCATATGGAAGAAATGGTCAACAAGGGGTTCATCAGACCGAGCACGTCTCCTTGGGGCGCACCGGTTTTATTTGTGAAGAAAAAGGATTCGAGCATGCGATTATGTGACTGATTACGTAGAGTCGAATAAAGTAAATAACATGTAAAGAATCGCATCCTCTTCCGAGGATTGATGATCTTTGATCGCTCGTGTGGTTAAGGTATTCTCCAAGATTGATTTCGAGGTCGCTATCACGCTTGAGAGTTCATGATGAGGATGTTCCCAAGACAACATTCAGAACACTCTGCACGGCATTTTGAGTTTCTAGTCATGCCATTTGGACTTACGAATGCCCCAGCCGCTTTTACGGATCTCATGAACAGGATTTTCAGGTCTTTACTTAGACTGGCTTTGTGATCGTGTTTATTGACGATATCTACCGATCTATTCGGGCAAAGGAAAGAACATGCAGAGCACTTAAGGATAATTCGCAAAACATTATGAACACGTTAAGGGCTAAACTTAGTAAGTGTCGCTTGCTCGACAATGTCGCCTTGGGACAATATATCACAGAGGGTCTCGTGGATCCAAGGTCGTGGCTATACCGAATTGGAAACATCCTACGAGTGTTGCGTAGGATAAGGAGTTTCCTGGTTTGGCAGGTATTACAAGAAGTTCGTTGAGGGATTCTCAAGATACGACCTTTCGATCACCGGACAGGTGAGGTGAACCGCTTTTACGGTCGAGGTCACGTAAGAGAGTTTCGATGAACTGAAAAGGAGATTGACCTCAGCTCCAGTACTTACACTTCCATCAGGGCAGGATGGCTTTGCAGTGTATTATGATGCCTCTAGGCAAGGCCTAGGTTGTGTATTAATGCAGAATGACAAGGTGATTGCATATGCTTCTAGGCAATTGAAGAAGCACGAACAGAATTATCCTACACACGACTGAGCTAAGGTACCATAGTATTTCCATTATGATGGAGGCATTACTTATATGGAGTGCCCCGTAGGATTTTTACGGATCATAAGAGCTGCAAGATTCGCTACGTTGTAAGGAACTGAACATGAGACAGAGGAGATGGATCGAACCGATCAAGGATTATGAATGTACCATTAAATATCATCCTGGAAAAGCGAACGTGGTAGCAGATGCTCTTAGTAGAAGACCCATGAGTTCCCATCGCACGCGGAGGGTCGCGTAACTTCCTCACCATACACTGAGGTCCTGTGACCTGAAACCGATAGACTGGGAGCATCAAGTAGTCACATTTCATGTACGCCTGTATTGATAGACGGGATTAGAGAGTTTCGCATTCAAGATCCACAGAGCAATGAAGTCGAGAAGCGAAGTAGAATCGGGGCAACGAGGATTTATTGAGAGAAGATGGCACCGATCAGGCGGGACGCAGGTTGTGTGTACCGGATGTAGGTGATGTGAGGAGAGATTATGGAGGAAGCCCATTCCTCCGCTTATGCTATGCATCCGGGAAGCACAAAGATGTATCATACCCTAAAGGAACACTACTGGTGGAAAGGTATGAAGAGGGATATTGCAGAGTTCGTCTCCAGATGTCTCACATGTCAGCAGTGAAATGAACATCGTAAGCCCGCAGATCATTATTAATACCCCGATTCCTCGCTGGAAATGGGAGAGAAATCACTATGGATTTTGTGGTAGGACTCACGCGTCGAATAATGGGCTATGATACGAGATGGGTGATCAGGGACGTGATCGACGAAATCAGCCCATTTCCTCCCTATCAGGAATAGTGATTCATTGGATAAGTTGGCCCAATTATACGTTAGAGAGATTATCAGACTGCATGGTACATTTCCATCGCTTTCGCATGCAGAGATCCCGTGTTTAATTTCACGGTTTGGCCTACCATAGAATGCCCTCGCACTAAACTGCATTTATACGGCCATCCACGCATGCATGGCCAATCTGAGAGGACTATACAGACTTTAGAGGATATGCTTAGGGCATGTTCCTGAGTTTAGAGGGAGCCGACACCCATCTACCGATGGAGTTCGTGATACACAGCTTATCGTACCAAGATTGGTATGGCCCCCATGAGGCTCTTTATGGACGGAAATGTCGAACTCCAATCTATTGGGACGAGGTAGGTGAAAGGAAATTAGTAGGTCCGGAAATTGTTCAAGTGACTTGTGATAAGATCAAAGTTATAAGGGATAGACTGAAAATTGCACAAGACCGACAGAAAAGTTATGCGGATAATCGCCGTAGGGACCTAGAGTTCGAGGTAGGGGATATGGTATTTTGAGGATTTCCCCATGGAAGGGCGTACTAAGATTTGGGAAACGTGGAAAGCTGAGTCCATGATATATTGGGCCATATAGATTGTTGAGAGGATTGAGAGGTGGCATATCGATTGATATATCTCGACCTGACGCATTCACGATGTTTTCCATGTTTCTATGCTCGCAAGCAATACTCGCACTTTACATGTATCGACAGAGCAACCAAAGGAAATACAAGAGAATTTGACATACGAAGAGGAACTGCATCCTTCTACCACAGAGCAAGCTCATAAAGTAACAATACTATTCCGCTGGTGAAAGTATTGTGGAGGAGTCATACGGTAGAGGAAGCTACATGGGAGCATGAGGAGCAGATGAAGAGGCATTATTCCCATCTCTTTGATGCAGGTACGAATGTTTTAATTTCGAGGACGAAATTTTTATAAGGAGGGGTGATTGTAAAACCCCAACCTGATTGAATGTTATAATAGTAGTTTTTGAACTGATTTGAGGTCTAATGATAGAAACGAGGGTAGCTTAGAATTTAGAACGTTCTAGACGTCATTTGGACATGATGTGGAATTTTCGAAAATTGTAACCGAATGCCCTAAGAAATAGTGATTTTTCTTATTATATCCGGATGGAGGGGTTTGCAAAGGAATTTTAAAGAAATTTCAGTCTTGGCGACTTTGAAAACTGATATTTAGAAGAGAATAGGAGATTTATGAATAGTGATTTCCTGGACCGGAATTGAGCCCGCGCTGAAATTTTTCTGAATCGTCAAAATACGTAAATGTCCAGAATATATCATAGAGTCTGAACGAACCGAAATGCAGTGAAACGGAGTCCGCTTGGATAGTTTCTGTGCGATCCGAACGACTAATAATAATAATACGCTTATTATCCCGATTCCGATTTTAATGATTTTAAATCCCGATTCGATGATTTCAGAGTCTGAATCCAATGTGAAGGATTTAATTAAAATATTTCATGGTCAATTTGGAAGTTTCAGATTTAACCATAGAATATTTTTGACATTTAATCGGTACAAAAGCAAAGATAAGGTGAAACTGAGATAAATCGCTATAAGGAGATATTTTCTTGTGAGAGCCAATTAAAACCTTTCTTAATGACTAAGTTATGAATAAAATAGGTTAATGGATTTGTGATTCATTAGAATGGACCAATGAGCTTCTTTGGTTCAAGGGTAATTTTGGCAAGTGTGAAAGGGCAATTTTGTCAAGTGTGAAGCAAAATCTAAATTTAAGAGATTGCTTGGCTTCAAAAGGAGGAGAACCCGTAGGAGAGAAAGGAGAGGGAAGAAAAGAGAGAAAAGAAAGGAGAGAAAGGAGAAGCAAGAAGAAAAAGTGAAGGGCCAAGGTATGAGATGTGATTTTTTCTCCTCATTCAAGCTCTTCAAGTGATCTACAAGTGGAATCAAGAGAGAGGAGCCAAGGAAAACCAAAAACAAGTAAGTTTTTAATGGTGGGAAAGTTGGATTTTTATGTTTTTCATGTCTAATGCTTTGATTTTCTTGTATGGATGGTAGAATTGGGGTATTTGAGGATGAATGATGATGCTTTTGATAGAAATTGAGAAAGAAAATGATTTAGGGTTAGGGTTTGAAAATCAAGTGAGTGAATGGTTAGGGTTTGATGTAGAATTTGTATGATATGCTGAAATTGGTTAGGATTTATGAAATTGAGGTATTATGGAATAGTTGTAAAAGGAGAATGTTGGGTAAAGTAAAGGGAATGCTGTCAAAATTCTGTAAAAGCCCTGTTTTTATTTTGGCCTCTATAGATTGGCTAGAATCATCCAAATGAATTGATTCCAATTGGTAAAGAAACCATAAGAGATAGGGCTAAAAATGTATAGAAGGGACCAAGAGCAAATTGTAGCTCTAAGGCCCCAACATGGACTGAAAGGTGAGCTCGGGCAGCTCACTGATTTTGCTCTGTTTTGGGTATGGCTGTGTGTTTTGGCCATATGAGTTTCAATCATCCAAATTGAGTGATTAAAAATTCTGCAAAATAGACTCTAGGGGAAAATATATCTGAAGGAAGTTCAAGCACAAATTGTAAACCCAAAGTGCCCAGAAAATTCTGTCAAAGTGGAGCTATGCAGATTCTGTTCTGCCAAATTGAGTCATCTAGATGTAAATACAATAACTTGAGTTTTGGTGATCCAAATTGGGTGATTCCAATTGAGAAGAAAACATAGAACCATAGCTTCCAAATGAGTGAAGAAAACCATTTCAAATTTATGGAGTTAAGATCCCAAGCAACCTGCTGATAATAGTAGGTGATTCAGTGAGTTAACCAAGTTGGCATCAAAAACATGCTGTAACTTGTGTTATGTAGTTGAGGGCTTTAGAGAATGAATTTTAAATTGAAAATTTAAATATATGTCATTGGATATATAAAGGACTGATCTGGAGATTTTCATAAATTTTTAAGACCGTTTGAATAATTTTTGGGTCATAAAGTTTATAGAGTATTGTTGGGAAAAGGTTGGCCAAAATGAGTGGTTTTTTTTGTTAGGGGCTTTTTAGTGCTCAAGGGTAATTTGTTCATTTGGCTTTAAATGATGTGTATGGTGGATTAAAATGGAAGTTATGATTAATGTGTAGTTGTGATTTTCTTGAAAAAGGTGAAAAGGACTATCGATCGGAAACGGAATTCGGCAGAAGCAAGCTGGATTGAGCGTGAACTATGAGTGAAAATGATATTTGAAATTGAGTTTTTAAAAGTGAATGATTTAATGTTAAACTGGAAGTTTTATGGAAATGTTTTTATCTTGCATCAATATATATTTATATGTATATGAAATAAGAAGGCATATGTTAAGGTATTATGAAAGTTTAAAAATGTAAAGAATGCATTTGTGTTTTAATGATAAAGTAAAGGATTTAAATGGATTTATAAATGTATTTTGAAGAAATGTTTTATCATGGTTACCCTAAACCCCTATAATCGTTATGACTGAGCATCGGCGAGGTACTTTAAGCGTGTAAGGATTTAGAGGGTAAAGTTACAGGTTACTAACTGAGGGAGGGAATAGGTGTCTAGAGTAATATCCTACACTTGATAAAGTGCTATGACTGAACCTCATGCAAAGCGTGAGTTTCCGCAGTCGTAGTGGTTATGACTGAATGTGACTGCCCTCACCGCGCACCGGAAATCGTTTCTGTGTTTATTCCCTCGGGTTCCATCGTAAAGAAAGAAAGTTTAAGGCATAAATGTTTAAGGTATAAATTGATTCTAATAGTACAAGTATTTAATCAGATAACCGATTTTAATCAGACACGTATTTATTGCTTTGATATATCGAAAATGTTATTTTAATGAAAATGTACACTCACTAGGCTCCTCGTAAAGCCATATTCTTTCCGTGATGTTTCAAAAAACATTTTCGTAGACCCGAGATAGGTGCGCCGATAGAGGACCCTCCTGTGCAGTGAGTCGAGACCTTGAGAAGACGACGATTGTGATTTATCAGATATATAATTGGCATACTCGTATATGTTGAATATTTTGTTATGGATATATGTATATGTATAAAGTTGAAAAGGAACTACGTGGGCTTTGATCCTCAGTGGACGAGGTACGTAGGCGGTCGACTTAAGTCCGGCTAAAGCCCAATCTTTTGATAAAAACAAATGCATGGATTTGAAGAAGTTTCAAATGTTTTTATGATTGAAATGAATAAATGTATATATGTATATATTGTGTTTGATTTGACAGATCAGGAGTATCCTAAAACGGAAGGAGAAGTTGAGATGGAAAAGACAGAAGTGTTTTAAATGTTTTCTGTGCTTGTAAATTTGGGAAAGTCCGAAAAACAGAGGAAACTCTGGCCAATTTTTCTGAAAAATCTAAGCGTTTGAAAAAGAAAAGAAAAAAAAAAATTTTACCACTTCGCTTCCGCATTATTTTCTAAAGATATGTTATGATTGAAAGGGAAGGGGTTCGCCCATGGATTTTATTTGACTGCTTTAAGGAAAAGCCATATCCATTGAGTGCCGTGGGAGGTCCCCTGCTTCATGAGGTTAATCCCGGGCCTGATCCTTCAGGATGCTTCTTCTTGCACATAGTGATTTGTTTTATTTGTGTTTGATCGGATAAATCTACTAATACTCTTGATTCTTCCTTTGGGGAGGATCTTGGTTTATGTTTGTTTCTACTGTAAGTCTCGATAGTTACAGAGTATGCCTCTCTTCCTTGATGTTTATTTTTAGTTTCCCTTAGAATGTATTAAAGCTGGGGGTGACTTTGTAGATGAAGAGCCACAATCTGAGTCCCACTCAGAGATGAAGAGTTGCAGGAAGGATCTTCTAAGAAACCTGGCATCCACTTTCGGCATCACAACGTAAGTTGCCGGGCCGAGGACGGCTGTAACTATAGGTAACCCCACCCGCCTCACCGCTCTAGTGAATTATCGGGTGTGCAAACATGCTCATGTGTTATTGTTTTCATCTTCGCTCCGACCGCACTGTTAGACCTAAGTCACATTGTACACCTTGATTCCTAACTAGAGCGGTCCACATACCTCATGGATAATCATAGCCGCCTCTAAAATCCTGCTGGAGTGCATTTTCATACATCACTTCCTTTCTTCTAATTTCACTAATCAAGTAATTTTTTTAACTGGGTCTTGGATTCAGTCAAAGTGAATGCTGAAATATCTTGATTTAAGCATGTGTTGATTTAATTCTGGTGCCATGTATGCCTTGTATGCCAAAGGGGAACGATAACATTTGGAGTGTAATGTTTGAAGAAAGATAAAATATTATGGTTTGTTAGCATTTGTTATCGAACTCGTAAAAATGACAAACATACTAGTAAATAATCTTCCATACTCGTTTTAGATGACAAAGCTACATTTGTTATGGATTTGTAACTTCTGTAAATGTATGTATTCACGGAATAATTGTAGTTGGACTCCTGTGGAGGAACGCAATCATGGAGAATGAGATGCATTTCATTTATTTCATAGGCATGCTAGTGGTAATATCATCATTACATACACATTGCCTGTTAATCCAGATTATAAGTTATAAGCCCTGTTTGGGAAAGTTTCTCAAATGTTATAAGGAACATCTGAAGGTCAAACACAACTACTAAGAGTCTGTGGGTAGAATTCTCGACCATGGGCTCCATACTTTTGGATATAATTTACCTGTGTTTTAAAGAAGTGGATAAACAATCACTTTTAGATGTCTGGTTTTTCCCCTTAAATACGTATTAAAACTCTATTCAAACAAGACTGTAATTTTACTCTATACATTTGCCTATGACATGGTAAGGATAGTCTTTATTAAAAGGTTTTTACAACCTGAAAGCAATTATAATACTAACTTCTTGTGTAATGTCCAATGGCCCTCAGACAGCTCTTCACAACAATGTGGATTCTTCTTGATCACATATGATGTATCTTTGAGTTAAGTCTTTGATAGGCTTAAGCTTGCGGTATGATATCGGTAACATCAACTCCGTGCAAGGTGGTTCGCTTCCTTTATATGCATAAAGTTATAATTTGCCATTTTCGATCCTCGAATAGATTTAATCTAATATGCCCAAGTAAGTATATAAAGCCGCGATGTTTAAAAAGAATGTCCTTAGAGGTTTGCATAGCAAAGAAGATTGCCCAAAGGAGTTAGACAGGTCAGCTTTTAGTGTTGAATAGTTCAATGTTATTTAGTATTAGAATAGTTTAAACTTCAACTTCGCCTTTAAAGGACTTCAAATAAGTAGCATTGAATATTTAAGATATAGAGTTCCAATTGAAGAAAAAATATGAATAAAGTAATTTTAAGGAGAAAATAACCTTTTCAGAATTTAAATTAATGTATGGTCAAAAATGGCTCAAAGACTCTTCCTAGTCAACTTCATTCCTACTGGCGGTTGCTGGTCTTGTTTGTGGATCTCGGTTCTCATGTTTGTTATTATATCGTTGTCTTGATGTAGTGAAGTTTATCTATGGATTTGTTCCGAAATGATAGGCAAACGGACTCCACAGATGAGACATGAATAAATTAATGCCACGCCATTACTGGATTGTTGGCTCATTTACAAGCTTCCACTGTTCCAAGAAAGGTAAATTGTGAAAATAAATGAAGCTCAAGCTCACATTCTTCATGCAATGCATTACTATGATTTTCCTAGTAAGTTATATCTAGAATAAGTAGTCACCTCCATAAATTTATGAACATTTTATCTGTGAATCATTTCAATTACATTTGAAATAGGAGTTTCTTATTTTCATTCACAAAAATACATGTTATGAACTTTTTATCATTTTACTTGTAGTGGATGAGTTTAACTTCATATAAAAAAATATAATTTATTGTTAATTTTTATTTTTGTATTTGTGGAGATTAGGAGATTTTTTAAATTTGATTTATATATCAATTTGACATAACAATTGTTTGATTGCTTACTACTTCCTTTTGCGCATTTTGAATCTCCTTTCCCTCATGACAAAAATAGAGAAATTAAAATAGTAATTGGAGTTGACTTATTTATGTACTATCCTTGCCTATTTTAGATCAATTCATTGCCTCTTTTGAGTTTATTTTCTTATTATAATTGCTTTCAAGATGCAGGAATGTTATTTTGGGAAGCTGAAAAATCACGTTATGGTAGAATCGGCACTGTGTTTTTGATCGATACTAAGTGTATGCAAGATATCTTCTTTATCGAGTATTGGAAACTTTATGTCTTTCGATCAATGTTGGTTATTAAGATTTGTTCTTTACATTCATGTGTTTTATTAGATTATTTTATAAGTATATAGCTTAGGATTTCCTTTATGCTACTAATATTAATCCATTTTTTGTATTTTTTTTATTTGAAATTTCAATTCTATTGAAACCTTCTAGAATAAATTGAATTTCACTTTGTTTAGGCTTTAATACTTTACTTATTTCTAGTGAAGAAAGTTATACCCAAGTATATGGTTATATATTCTATGATTCTTGTTATTATGAAGCACTTTATTATTTTTCAGATATTAAGAATGTACATAATACAGCCAACCTTTGTTTTATGTCATTCGCTTTTCTACAGGTCAGGCTTCCATCGAAGCCTGGCTTGCATCTTACAAGTTATCATTGGTGGAGTTCATTTCCGACAAGGTATTATTCCTAATTTGAGTTCATCTATTTAATACCTTGAAAATTACCACACTAGCACTCATCAAAATAATAAATTGATGTTTTAATCTAGTTGGTACTCTACAAAGTTTTTTGCTTGGTTTTTATATCTAAAACTTAATTTCCACATTTGAACAGGAACAGATGGGCGTCTGTGGTGATTTTGATGGACTTAGCACTCTCCCATAGAAAGATCCTCCGCTACCAACAAATTAAAGAACATTTTGTACTCCTACCCATAGAATCTATGAAATTTGTTGGGAATATTGTTGTAATTTTGGTTCAATTTATATAACGATAGCTTTGTAACTTTATCCATATGACTGATATTTTTTTTCTTCTCTATATTACTTTCATATTATGTGTACATTTTCAATAATTATATTGTTATATCAGGATTTATAGCCAATGAAATTAATGAAAATAGGATTTTTAATGTGATAAAAATAATGACACTTGTAATGAGTGTCATGATTCTAAAACAAAAACATATAAAAATCAATGACACTCAAATAAGTGTCATAGTTAAGTTATTAGATTGGAATATTACAAGTAGAGAATGACGCTTCAAATAAATGTCATAGTTTTGATTCACAAATATGACGCTCAAAATAAGCGTCATTGTGTGTAAACTTTTACAATGACAGGCGAGACCATGACACTTTAGGAAAATGTCATTGTAACTTTTCAATGACGCATTGAACGTGTCATTGATTAACTTTTTCCTTGTAGTGTGGAGAAAGGGACTCAATGAAGTGGTGTCGGGTTACTCGACATCCATGAATATTCGGCGAGTTGACGGGTTGTCAACGGACCCCCGGGGAACATGTAAAAAAATATAATCCAAAGATTTGGTTTATACTTCTCTCTTTTATTTTTGAAGATAAATTAAAATATTTATTTTACATGTTTATTAAAGAGATACGAGGAAATGTTAGTCGTGACTCAAGCGTATTTCCATCTACTTCAGTTCATGATGGTGCAACAGTAGTTCTCATTCACGCCCACCGGTTGATACACTAGATTTGGTAAGGAGGTCGTTGATGGCAAGGAGAAGATGCCCGCCTATGGCGCTTCTGGCTCGTCGACATCATTCTACTCAGATAGACGATCAGAGTTATGAAGCTCCATCTTCGTGACCATTTTCGAATTTGTTCTCGACGATGGAGGACTTTCGTGACGCCACGACGCGTAAATGTGATACAAGATCGCTGGTCGACACCGAAAGACGCGATGACCGACTATGAGGATGATAGGGATGACATACTCGCTTTGACCGGGCTTACAAAGAAGTGTCGAAGGTGGACGCAATTCAACCCCCGATGATCTACCCTGATTGTTCGGCGTAATGCCCGTACCTACAAAGATCTACTCCAAAGACTTGCCGCCAAAGACCGGCAAAGAACCGCATCGATTAGCAAAGAAGCAGATGCCTACCCCAAGACTGACACTTCAACATACGAACTGCATACATCTCAACATCACGATGATGACACTAGGTTAGATGATTGAGTGTATTACACACTTTTTTTTTAATGTCTTATACTTGGATTTGGGAATTCATGTTTTTATTTTCTCTTGACTTATTTACTATATATATGCAGTATATATATTTAAAAGCAAGATATCAAACTCAAAATGGCAAAAAAAAATATTTAAAAATTAATTTACCTACCAAATTGCGACAAAAAATCTACCAAAATTTTTTAATATCATTGGTCGGTAAATGGTCTCAAAATGGTTAGTATCATTTCCAGGGGGTCCACACCACTGCACCCTTTCAGGTAGGCCTCTTCAGGGGGTCCCACTCATAGATATTCTCATTCTCACTCGAGCCTGCCTTCAGATGGTCCCGACCTGGGGTCTTTTTTAGTTCAGTCGGGGAAGCATCTTCGGTACCAACCGAGCCAGTAGCTCGTGGCTGGTACCCAGATGCTTCCCCATCGACCAAAGCACTCCTGCAGCCCCTGGTCAATCTCGGGGAGGCCAAAGGAACCTCGGGAATGAGGATATCCTATGAGTGGGACCCACCGGAAGGGTACCCCGAGGGGCCTACAAAAAATCTCCCACAGCGCTTTTACAGGGGTTCACACCTTCGTGATCTCTTGCTCTTCGTGGTCCCACTCATAGATCCCTCATTTTCATCAGCTTTTTCGCTTCGTATTTCAACCCGTGACCGTTTTAGTTCATCGGAAGTATCTTCGTACCAACCGAGCTACTAGCTTCGCTTGGTACCGCAGATGCTTCCCATCGACTAAAGACCATAGGTCCCGGGTTCGAATCTCCGGGAGGCGAAAGGAACTCGCGGGAATGGCGATATCCTATGAGCGGACCTAATTCCGAAGGGTACTCGAGGGGTCACGGCGGTGTGGACTTACATTACCGACTACTTGAGACTACTTACCACCAATGATATTAAAAATTTGGTCAGCTTCGTCGCACTTGTCAAGAATACGACCATTGAGACCATTTACGCACCAAATTCTTTCTACTTCGCAAACGGTCTAAAATAGCCTAAATTGTCATTTCCAGAATGGTTTGCATTTACCGACCAATTGATTTTGTCTGAAATACCACGACCGGAAAATTACTTACTAAATAATTTGGTCGGTAAATGGTCGATAATGGGTTTACCGACCAAAAAATATTGTTTATCGACCAAAAAAATGGTTGGTAATTTGGTGATTTTTAGTAGTGTTCCAACAGAGCACCCACCCGTCGGACAGCCTACCATAGATCCACCAGTTAATGATGAGGATGACGATTTAGGTTTAGATGATTAGAGACCTATGTTATTATTTTTATTTACTATTGACACTATCAGACGACACTGTGATCAAGCCACTTATGGTTAATTAAAAAAATTGCTTTTAGTATATGTTTTTATTCATTATTAATATAAAA
This sequence comes from Tetrastigma voinierianum, assembly GCA_016808115.1. Taxonomy (NCBI): domain Eukaryota; kingdom Viridiplantae; phylum Streptophyta; class Magnoliopsida; order Vitales; family Vitaceae; genus Tetrastigma; species Tetrastigma voinierianum. The sequence continues at coordinate 256,948 of JAEQBH010002373.1, forward strand.
TTTAAAAGTATGGCTCTAATTTTTTTTAAATAAAATAGTGAAAAATAATATGGAATTATCCCTAGCTATCATTGTAGCTATTTTTTTACAATCAACGGTAATAATGACAATTTTCCCTAGCTAAATTAGCTAGGGACAATTTCGTAGCTATTTCTTCAAAATTTGACAAGAATAGTGACGGAATTGTCCCTAGCTAATTTAGCTAGGGACAATTCCGTAGCTATTTCTTCAAAATTTGACAGCATACGATTTTAATCGTCTCCCCGCTAATTCTAACAGGACAATCTGTGAAATATTTCTTCAAAATTCGACATTAAGAATATGATTGTAATCAGTTCCTAGCTAAATTAGCTAGTGGACACCCGTAGCTATTTCCAAAATTAGACAAAATAATGGGACGAAATCTTTCCCTAGCTAATTTAGTTAAGGACACCCGTCACTATTCGCCTTCAAAAATATTAATCGTCCTCCGATCACTAACAAATTACAGTTTAAAAATATACAATTAAATAGTACTTCATTGTTAAAAAAATAGCTAGGGAAAATTTTTTCTCGTTAATTTTTTGCGACAAGCACTTTAGCTTGGGAATATTAATTAGCTAGGGACAATTCCGTAGCTATTTCTCTAAAATTAGACAAAAATAGTGACGAAATTTTCCCTAGCTAATTTAGTTAAGGACAATTCCGTCACTATTCAGTCAAAAAATATTAATTGGTCCTCTGAATTACGACCAAAATTAGCAAGGGAAAATATACAATTAGCTAGGGAATTTCCGTCGTTAAAAAATAGCTAGGGAAAATTTTTTCTCGTTAATTTTTTGCGACAAGCACTTTAGCTTGGGAATATTTTGGTCGTAAATCCGTCGCTATTCTATTTTAGCGACGGAATTTCTTCAAATAGCTAAGGAAATTTCCCTAGCTATTTGGTTTTTTTTTTTTTGTAGTGTTTCTAAAAATTTCACCTAGAAAAAATTCAATGGAGTCTCAACATTAGAGAATGCAAAACATGTAAACTGAATTAATATTACTTAATGACTCCCTATCAAAAAAAAAATTATATTAAACTATCTTAATTTACATCAATTTATCTTATTCATAGAGTTTCTATAAGAAATTCAAAATTCTACTAGCATTCTAATAACCTATTAGACCTCTCTAACTTTAATTTTCCATTATGATTATAATAATTATTCTACAGATTTAATCAGCTAATAATAATCCTTCAGTTTATTTACATTCTTTTTCCTTAAGTGCTTTTCTTTAGTATAATTATGAGGCTTTCCCCCATCACTAGGTCAAAGGAAGGTCTCTTTTCCAAATAAATTTTCAGAATTTGCTCCTTGCTATTCTAATATCCAAGCCTGGCCCTTAAGAATTTTGATAATCGCTCAGCTTTTCTCATAATCTCACTTCCACCCGGATAAGTGAAACTCCTCTTAATAAAGAGCTCCTACCTTATCTTTAATTTGTATCATTGCCATTTTTTTTTCAACACATTCATGAAGAACCCTAAAGGCATAGCTCTATTTTTTAAAGATTCATATATGTATAAGCCTAAATACCAAAATCAATATCCATGTCATGGAACTGCATAAAACCCAATAAAATAGTATCCTCTCCAACTACTTCTCATTGTTCCCAATGCAGTACACATTCATTCACGAACTCAAGAATTGATTGAAAACCAAGCCTTCAGCCCGATAGCATGGACTTGGTAAATAATAAATGAATCACGAAAAGCAAACCGAAATTGGAAGATAAAAAATACGATACAAATTCTAAAAATTCTTTGTTTTGATTGGCAATCGAGAGACCCAAGGTGGTGTTTGTTTTTTACTTAATGTTGAGTATAACTTTTTGTTAGCTTTATGCTGAATAGTACTTAATAGCATTAAGTATTAAATTAGTTTGTTTTTAATATTTATCTCTATTAGTTAAGTTGTTTTGTTTTTCTGAACTAAAAATTAACATCTTAACGACAATATATTAAGAAATTTAACTACATATTTTTCAATATATAGATATCCACATTGATGTCAATATTTGTATCTAATTCCATACCATGATAAAAGCTAAAATCACAAACCTTAATTAAATTAAAAATATAATAATTCAAATGCATATTCATATATATTTAAAGAAAATCATGAAAATTTAAGCACAAATTTTCAAATTTTCGGCCCGAATACGTTAGCAGCCGGATGGTCTCGGTCCGACCCTTTGGGTAGAAACGCCTTCCAACACCGATGCAATGCGGCCCTTCGATACAACCTGAGACTCCGTGAGTTGAATTGGTTCACGTCTCTCTTCTCTCAAATCTGGTGTATCGGTACTAGCCCCTGGATTTTCAATTTCCGGAATTTGAACTCCCCGGCTCTGGCCGCCACGTGGTGGAAGCGAAGTCGCGCGTGTATGTGACAGTAAGCGGGTTAAGTGGATTCGGTGGAGGATTCTCGTCGATAATTCGGGTTGGGGCGGCGGTGCTCGGGTAGTGGTGGTCAGCCGGAGGCGGCGGCGGGGAGTTCGCGGCGGTGGTGGCGATGATCGTCGTGAGACTTAGAGGTTGGCGGAGAACCACGAACCCGCGCTGTGAAAGTAGGCGATGGCCAGGGAGATTGCCAGCCGGCGGCAGCTTCTCTAGGGAGGAAGAGGTGGAACCAGAGGTTCGAGAGGGTCGGCCCGGTAGTGTCGGTGGTGACGCCGTTCACCGGTTTGCGAGAGGAGGGACTGAATCAGAGCTCCGAGGCGCGAGTTAGCAGTCTTGTCACGGCGGAGACATTTGTCGCAGACGATGGTTAAAATGGTTAAATAAAGGCGGAGCCCCCATGGAAGATCCGGCGGGTTTGTGGCTTTACGAATGAAGCTGAATTTTGGCTTTTTTTCGGTCATTTTTAAAAATTGAGTGTTAAGTGGTAAAAATAAAACAAATGGTGAATGAAAGCAATTTGCTTCGGCATTCAGCCATAAAGCTAAACACACCCTAAGGCCCGATCTCTTCGAGAATACCAACGGTTCGATGTGGCCATCTATTCTCGATTCTCGGAGCAAGCATAGAAACTCAGTGATATCACGTCGAGATCTCTGGCCCATGTCGGCGAGATGAAGGGAGGATTGAAGAGATATTCCCTCCGGAATGGAAATCCTTTTCCCGCCATTACCTGCGTTTTGAGGGCTTTATATGGGGTCTGTTCGCACGTGTGCATTTGGTGGCACGTGTTTGTGAATTGTGGCACCCAAATTAAAAATCATTTTTCAATTAATAAAAAAATTATGTGGAGATCAGAAATTTGTGAGTTAGGAGTCAAAGTCGGTATTTTTTGACCGGTTGTGTGATTGTTGTGGTCATTTATTAATAAAAATCCATTTATATATTTGAAATTAATTGTATTATATACTTTTTCTAAATATTCATAAATAAAAAAATGTTCAAAAAAAATTATTAAGGAGGCCAAGATTGATTCAACAACTTATAGGAATTGTTTGTACTTTAATTAACATAATCGAGTCAATCTCGAATATATTAACAAGTTGCTTCAATTAGCTATGATCCAATAAGGATAAAATAAAAATTTATTTTTCGAATATACTTAAATTTACATAATTTCAACTTTTAACATCGTAGGATGATATATATATCATTTATTTTGATATTTATTATTTTTTTATGACTATGTCACAGTGCACAATTATATATACAATTTAAAATATTGAAAAAAAAAAATTTGCACAATATAGCACAACATATATTAATAATAAAATTCCAAATAGTTTATAATATTTTAAAATATTAGAATATTTTGAAATAGTGTCTAATACAAATTAAAATGTAAAAGTGAATTTTTTTTTATAGATATCCGTCACAAATTAATTAGGAAATCGAGGTCCTGAAATTGTGAGGCGGGCAATGTTCAGTCACTATTTTATGACGGGAATGATAGTATCATCACAAATTTGTAGCTTGATTCAAGGTACGTTACTATTTTTTTGTGTCCGGTTGTGACTGATTTATGACAGATCGCTATTAATAAAAATCCATTTATATATTTGAAATTAATTGTATTATACACTTTTTCTAAATATTCATAAATAAAAAAATATTAAAAAAAAACTATTAAAAAGGCCAAGATTGATTCAACAACTTATAGGAATAGTTTGTCCTTTAATTAACATAATCGAGTCAATCTCGAATATCCGGTTTAACAAGTTGCTTCAATTAGCTATGATCAGCAGGATAAAATAATTTATTTTCATAATATCACAAATTTTATAATTTCAACTTTTTGTAACATCGTAGCATGATATATATATATATATATATATATATATATATATATATATATATATATATATATATATATATATATATATATATATATATATATATATATATATATATATAATTTATTTTGATATTTATTATTTTTATGACTATGTCGTAGTGCACAATTATATATACAATTTAAAATATTGAAATATCACAAATTTGAAAAATTAAAAAATTGCATAATATAGCACAATAACATATATTAATAATAAAAATTCCAAATAGTTTATAATATTTTAAAATATTAAAAAATATTTTGAAATAATTAATACAATACAAATTAAAATGTAAAAAGTGAATTTTTTATAGATATCAAATCATGAGTGGTGAGAGAAATCGATAACACAAAATTGTGACGGAATTGCTGTTTCCGTCACTATTTTGTGTGAATAAATGGAATGATAATTCGTCACAAATTTAATGACAGTTGAGAATTCCATCACTTATTTTTGACCGATTTGTGACGAGATCATATTAATAAAAATTCATTTATATATTTGAAATTAATTTAATAATTATATACTTTTCCTAAATATTTATAAATAAAAATATTCAAAAAACTATTAAAGAGGCCAAAGATTAGTTCAACAACATAGAGTAAGTTTGTGTTTTAATTAACATAATCGAGTCAATCTCCAAATATACGGGGTTTAATAAGTTGCTTCTATTCATATGACCCAATATGGGGATAAAATAAAAAAAATTTAGAGATAAATATTATAATTTTAGAATTTCCAAATTTATAACTATACACCACGACATATATTATTTATTTTGATATTTAGTATATTTTATGACTATGTAGCGCAATGTATAATAAAACTTAAAATATTGAAATATCACAAATTTTAAAAATTAAAAAGCATGTATAATATAGTACAATATATATTAATAATAAAATTTAAAAAATTGTCTATAATATTTTAAATATACAAATATTTGAAATAAGCTTGCAATAAAATGTAAATATATAGTAACACTAAATTTTATGAATATTTTGAAATAATGTATAATACAGTTTAAAATATACTAAGGAATTATTTTTAAAAGTTTCATATCACAAATCTGTCACAGTTCCGTCACAAAATAGGGACGGAAATAGGATTTCGTCACAAAATAGTGACGGAATACAAAGTCTCACAATTTTGTGACGAAAAGACATTTCTGTCACTATTTTGTGACGGAATCCTATTTCGGTCTAAAATTGCCAAATGAATAAAGTTTTGTCACAAAATTGTGGCAACCCACCGTCACAATTTTGTGACAAAAACTAATTTTTGTCACTATTTTGTGACAAAACTAAAATGTCATCACGGAATTGTGACGGAATTTAGTGTCTGTCACTATTTAATGCAAATTATCATCGAGTCACATATTATATTTAAACTTAATTTATTTAGTAATGGTTGTGATAGATTGTTTTTCCATCACCAAAATGCATCACAAAGTAGTCTCCAATCCATCACTAAAATTTTCTTTGTCGCTTCCGCCATAATTTATTAGCAGTTTCTTTTGTCCCAAATCCGTCACAATTTCTGTCACAAAAAAATGTCTATCATTTCGGTCACTATTCTGTCACAAATTTGTCACAATTTTATGACGGAAATTTCTGTCAAAAATTTTCGTCACTAAATTTAATTTTTTTTGTAGTGGTTGGGTGATGCAGGATGGGGGTAGATCCCCTCCCCTAGGGTGAAAGACTCGAATTTTATTCTTGATTAGACATATGTATCCAGCAATGAAAGTTCACGAAAGTGTCGAAAGGTGTGCGAAGCCTGCGGTGAGACCCCAGAAATTTGCTATGCACAAAAACACAAGGGATTTGATAAATTAAAATGAATATTGGAAGGTTGTCTAAGGAGTTAAGTCATTGGGTGAAACACCAATGATTGGTTTTCACACTTGGCATCGCAGGTGTGAGGGAGTTGGTTAGGACTTAGGTTATGGGCATGAAGAGTCTCATCTCATTCATGACACTAAACATTCCATGTAGGATTGCATTTCTATATGGAATATGGTATGGTGTATGTGTGCCATTGTATATGCATTTAGGTGGGGAGTAGCCCTTGTAGGAGAATTTCTCTACTAGGCATTGCTCACCTCGTTGTAGGACCCCCTTTCAAGTACAGGGAGTGTACAAGGTGACGATGCTATGATGAAGTCGTGATTATGAAGAAGGCAGGCATGTGGCCTTGAGTAACCTTTGTAAAAAAAAAGTATTTTGTATAACATAATTATAACTAATTCTTTTGGGACTATTATCTAAATAGTTGGGTATGTAATTATGGTAAGAGGGTCATGATCGGACTCTTACGGACTGTAATTAAGTTTTTCATTTTCATATTTTAGATTTAAATGTTAATGAATGGGTCCAGGTAAAGGGATGTATAATAGGGATATGGACAAATGAACCATGTGTAGTCATTACTACTTATGTTGAGACCTTGGATGGGTTATGATTATACTATTATACAGGTTGTATGTTGGGTAGATCTTCAAACGAAGGCTCATGATTTTGTTAAAATATGGATCCACTATAAATAGGACACAACGGTGGCCATTGTCGGGTCTTGAAATCTACAAGAATTAGATTCGCGGTTGTCAGGACTCCACAGGTTTGGAGCGTCACAAAAATTAGTGACCAATTGTCAAAGTTCATCGTAGAAAATTACAATTAATGGCTAGTTTGGGCTGGTTCTAAAAACTTTGGATGTAGAAAACCAAATTTCTTGTAGTGTATAACATTAGAGATGGTGGTGCTTACGGTGATGGCAAGTTGATCGTACGATGGTCCAAGGGGAGTCGTTGGGTGGAGAGAAGAAGATGAAGAGGTAAAAATGGTTCCTTTTTATAAATCAGAACAGTTGTTTGCCTTAGCAAAACCTTTAAAATTTTGGAACAAATTTTTTCCTACTGGAAACGAAGAAGATGGTTCTTAGATGCTTGGAAAAGAAGAATGAGTTATTCTTTCCTGATGCGTGGGATTTTTCGGTGGAGGTAGTATGAAGGTCAGAGGTTTGAAACTGAAGGTGGAGGGAATTGTCTCTTACGGAATTAATTGTTTCTTTTACATTTGATCCAACCTAGCTCATTCTTGCTGTTAGAATTTTGAATCATGGGCTGTGAATTGAGCTTTGGGTCTCATGATGGATATGAGTCTAAGAATTTTTTTTTTAGGCTTGAACACATACAATATGGCCCTTGGGCCGCAATGTATATGGAGGGCAATTGTTTGTACCCAAATTTATATTTACATAACCCAATGTTTATTTAGGCCTAAGGCTAAAAATCCAAGTGAAATAAGCCTAAATCCAATTGAAAAGCCCATGTCAATTGCCTAGGGTACTTTGAAATTTTAAAATTTTTTGAAGATTGGCCAACATAATATAAATGAGACTTTTTTAGGAGATTGCAAGAAAATAGAGAAACTTGTTGAGATAAAAAGAAGATGTGGGAAGTTACTTGAAGAGGTGAGGTAGTGGAGAAAAGTGAGGGAGTGGAGAACTTGGGTAGTTATTCAAGAATGCCTATAAAAGAATGAGAGCTCTAACGGGATAGATGAATCAATCAATCAATCAACCAACTCAACAAGCAGCAATGACAATCTACTTCAACATTTCTTAGCTTTCTAATTAGCTTTCATCAATTCCAACATTCTATTTTCAAGTTCTAGTCGAGTTTATTTCAATTATTCAACATTGTATCGTTTCATTCATTCCTAATGCAATTTAACATTTTCTTCAGCTTCCATTCCTACAATCATTACATTTTTTTTACGGCATTATCTACTTAGATTATGAGAAACTGTCAAGGGAACCAGAGAACCTACTTTGTTTGATTAAGAAGTTTGAATTCTGGGCGTAGTCTTAGCTTAGAAACACTTTAATTTCCTTACACTCCAGCAACCGCATGTTTTTATTTTGTATGTTATAGTGAAAATCACAAAAATCACCAACAATACACTACAAGACACAAACAATTAACTTTAATTCTAAAATATATATTAACGTCTTTACATTTCAATGTACAATAATAAAACACAAATTTTATTGAGGCTTTTCCATTGGAAATGTCCTTTTTTTAGCCTCCTTTTTGGGTCTTTTTTCTAATTTAGTTACTTGGCATTCTTAAATAAGTTTTTGAACTAAGAACATGAACGTAAGCCACTAAAATAGAAAGGGCACTAGTAATTCGAGTCATGGAGAGTCTCGTTTTTTTTGACATCCATTCATTGTGGTACCATGTTCTTACATGAATTCAAACTTGAATCTCCCGTAACCGCTTGCCATCCTTTTATCACTTGAATCAGTTTTAAGGGCTAGAGAGTCTCTCTTTCATGATTCACTCGGAGAGATTAATTTTCTTTTGAGGAAAAATTTCAACTCTCTCTCTTAATAACGTGTGAGGAATTTTTATTTAATTTTTCCTTCGTCCACGGCTCTAATCTTCATAAATGCTCTAAGGTACTTCAACATGCAAATATATAAAAAGCTTGGCTTAATTATAACCACACCTTACATGTGAACTATTCAACATTTCTTATTTATTTTGAAATAAACAAACATCCATTCACCATATGTGGAACTCTGAATTTAATATTACAGAAACTGGCATGCATTATCGGAGGACAAACGTACATATTGTATCAAAGGAATTCATAGCTTAAAGAATATTATAATATCTGAAATTCATAGAACACAGAGTCATCCAAATTCAAAGAAATTCATATAGTATCTTAAACATCAAGGATAAACCTCGATGAGAGACCTTAAACCAAACATGGGAGTTATCTTGTAGTGACTTAAACCGGCATCTAAGAAAAGCTTCTCCCATTCTTTCTGGTCCCTCTCTCTACCCGAGACCAAAACCATCATCTGCAGATCAAAGAATAGCTGTGTTTCTCTGGACTTGCAGCGATGTCCTTAGTCCTTCATCATGATCATGTCTATGATAATCACCTTTCCTCCCTCTTCCTTGCTCGGAATTGCTTCCCTGCATTGCTTTAGTATTTTTCACGCATTCTTCATCGCTCCAATCATTCAATATCCACTGCTTGTCATTTGATTACAGTTAGAAAACTGAAACATGTTTCTTTAGAACTGACACTTTTCTAAAATGATCTTTTTATATTTTAAAAAAATCTTTCTCATGTTTGGAGATCCTGGTGTGAAGTTAACTGAGAAGAGAAGCATGTTTGGTTACAGTTTTTGAAAACTCTTTTTTGTTTGGTTATAGTTGTTAAAAACTGTTTTTTGTTCTAAAAAGTAAGGAGAATAAAAAACGCATAGAGAACACCAAGAACAAAAACATTTCTATGTTTTTTGTTCCATTTTCTTATACAAAAACAAGAACAAATACTGATGATTGAATGACAATAACTATTTTCAGATAACATCATTTCTATGTTTTCAAAAATATGAATGAAACAGACCCTTAGAGATAGATACCTTGAGTAAAATTGCATCCGCCGGAGGAATGGCCTCAAGAATATCGCCTGAAATGTGGTTTAAGTTGTTGCTCCCTTCCAACCCAGCAACCACGTGGGGGAGATCTAACACTGTGCAGTTCAAGTGCGGGAAAGCTTTAGCAATGGTCTTAGCCTGTATTACAGTGCCACCCAGGCACGCTCGACTAATGAGTTCAGCTCGAATCGCCTTTCCTTCCTTAACGGCCTGTAGAGACTAGGTGGGCATGCAAACCATGGCCGTTGAAGGTGTTGAGCTGAGGTTCCTGGCCAGAGTAATCCCAAAATGTGTGCCCATAAGCAGTGTGAAAGGGAGTGGGATCATGATCATTTTGAAACCAAGCACTCACATAATGCCATGGTTTAGTTAAAATTGGGTCGAGCATGGCAAGCAATAAAGGCCTTAGGCTCAAGGGTTCATCATTTAGGAGGAGCCTAGAGGCATCTATAAGCACATACCCCTCTTCTTGCCGCTCGGCTGAATTTGTTTGGACAGCAAAAGTAGATTGAGCAGATCGCATGGTACACACCTTTAGGTCTTTTCTGGATGGACAGGGAGCTTGGCGACAAGATCAGGAAGAGTGATGGGGTTGCCATGGTTGTGGATGATGTCTGGGATTCCTAGTTGAATAGCACACTTCAACGACATAGAGTTGATGAAATTGAATATATGGTTCCAGACATGAGCTTGAGCTTTAAGCAGCTCACTTGATATCTCACTACTTGACATATCCATGTATCTCACACTGATCTCTTAAGCTGCTAATTTTTGCGTACTCCAACCTTGAGCCTTAACCCTTTATATAGATAGCCCTAAGCGTTGAACCGCATGTGAAAATTATAAATTTCAAAAAACATGTGAATTCTTGAGGTGGATCATTCCTCACAGCCACCGTCATCCCGCACGTTTTGTTTTAATGATATTCACTAATAAAATAAATCTCTCTATTCCAATGGGATAAGGTGCACAAATATCCTTCAGTTTTGCGCATATGTCCCACTCTGCTCCTTAACTTTTTTCCGGTCCCAAAATACCAATAACGTTTATATTCATAGTCACTCATGCCCATCCCCTTAAAAAGAGTCATAGTTAGACTATGTTAAAGATAATTCTGGACCAACTAGTGAGTATGATAAGTATGGTACATCACTACACCACTCTAATAAAGCCCATGTAACCACCGCCCCTGCTCTAATCTGTTAGAGATAAGATTCTCCTTCTAGAATTCTCCACTGCATATATATTTGTGTAGCTTCCTCTCCAAGTTAGTTGTAATTGTTTTCAGAAAAAATCTCTCACAATAATGAGAATATTACAGTTTTCATATCTTCTATCGTGGTATCAGAGCTAATTCAAGAGCCGTCAATGGCGTCTCCTTCAAGCCATCATCTGCCATCAATGCTACCCTCGTTACTTCCTCCAATCAGTGTAAAACTAGATTGCTCCAATTATGTTCTCTAGAAATCTCAAGTGCTTCCAATTGTTCGAGCTTATGACTTGGAAGGTTTTCTCTTAGGTACAAAAACTCAACCTTCTGAATATCTCAATGATTCTACCAATCTAGATTTTGTTAATTGGCATAGACTATATCAGTTTCTTCTCGGTTGGTTGTTGTTGACTGTAACCAAATCCATGCTTGGCCATGTTCTCCGTTGTCATACATCTTATGCAGTTTGGCAAACCCTAGAACAACTGTTCTCTACTAAATCTCAAGTGCTTCCAATTGTTCGAGCTTATGACTTGGAAGGTTTCTCTTAAATTACAAAACTCAACCTTACAGATCTCTGATGATACACTTAATCTAGATTTGTTAATTGGCATAGACTATATCGGTTCTTCTCGGTTGGTTGTTGTTGTTGTAACCAAATCCATGCTTGGCCATGTTCTCCATTGTCATACATCTTATGCAGTTTGGCAAACCCTAGAACAACTGTTCTCTACTAAATCTAAAGCACGAATTATAAACCTTCGTTTTCGTCTTCAATCCACCAAAAAAGGATCAATGAGTGTTGAAGACTATTTTCTCAAAATGAAGTCTATAGCTCACGATCTCATGGTGGCCGAACATCCAATCTCAGATGATGACCTTGTCTTGTATATTTTAGGCGGCATAGAATAGGAGTATGAATTGGTCATTGTAAATTTGACCTCCAAAGATTCAATAACCTTGACTAAAGCGCAATTTCTCCTTCAAACACATGAGTCCAGACTTGAGAATCTTCACACATCACATGTTGTTGATATCTCATCTTCTGCTCATCTTGCCGTCAAACGTGACTCTCCTTCAAGTACTCATGACCAGTCAAGAGGATCTTGGCTAGTATCTTGTGGTAATAGAGGACAACACAACTTCGGTGGCAGGAGCTCTTCTAATACCGACACAACTTCGGCTCGACCTTCCTATGATACTTGCAATACTGAGACTTGTCTCTTCCATCTAGATCTCCCCTATGAGGCCTAAACTACTCGAACCCCTAAAGAGACTGAATGATCGGGAGGAGCTGAGAAGGTGGCACCATGAACCTTGTCTGTTCGGTGTTGTGATCCTATCTAGGGTTCTTGGCAGCTTAGTCACCCAATCCCTCAGCCTCATGGCGATGACCGATTCCCCTCGACTCTCTAGAATTGTGCTTGCCCCTTCTGTCTTGATCGTCTCGACCCCTCTTCCCTTTATTTCTGCCATTGTGTCTGGCGTATGATATAGTGGCGACCTTTCATTTGGTTGCAGCGACTATGTCGTCTTCGAGCATGGCGTATTAGTTTCCCCTTTAAAACAACTCGTTAGTAGTTGTAGGGGGATGCATGGATAGTGAATAAAAAATTTGGGTGTTATGGCGAATAGTTTGTTTCACTGCAAGCAGGATGGTATCGGGGCTTATGGTGTCTAGTTGGAGGATTGCGACCCCAAAACATTTCATAAAGTCCTTGATGATCTCGGATCTCCCCATCCGAACGTGGAAAAGACTGGTGACACTATATTTTCTCCTAATTGAGCACATGTATTGAGTGATAAACTTTTTAGACAAGCAATAGAAGGAGGTTACTATACTTGGAGCTAATCGATGGAACCATGATAGGGCGGGGCTTGCTAGGCTGGATAGGACGACTTTACACAACCAAGCGTCGTCACCCGTCTGAAGTGTCTTTATCTGGCGAAAGTGGATAAAATGGTCAAAGGGGTCTTGAAGGCCATCATACATTTGGAATTTCAACAAGGCAAAGTGCGGCTGGGCCTCCTGGTTTAAGATGGCTGAGACAAATGGGACAATGACATATCGTCCAATGCGTGCAATGCCGGGTCAAGATTTCTCCAAGGGGAAGGAGATCGGATAAGCCGAGGATTATTAATAGGAGAATGATCCTGATGAGGGGGAGGAGAAAAGTTATTTCGTGGACTCAGATAGCTCAAGGTTGTGGGGCACAGTCCGGTTGCCATGGCGAGGTGTGGCGACCTCATTGCGTAAGGTTGCATTTTCTTTGCTCAAGGCCAGGTTAACCGCTAAGAAAGAAACCAACTATTACTGGTGGGACTCTTGCTGATCTTTCGACATTCGTTCCAGTGACAATAGTCGTTGCTCTAACATAGGCTCAAAATTGGAAAGGGGGATTTCGCCCATTGAAAAATTTGGAAGCAACTCTTCGATCGTCTTTTCAACAGTTTAGAGAAGCATGGGATTTTGGTTCCCAGAGGCGGGGCCAATGGAAAGGCTTCAAAATACCTTCCAAAATATTTTGTGTTATTTCTCTAATATATAAAGCTAGAGACCTTTTTTTTTTTATACAAGCTCATATGTTATATAGTAACTATGGGGAATGCATCACGAATGGTTAGAAGGTGGGCAGTAATGAGGTGGTCAGTTATGAGTGGTCTACAGTTAATGTATAACGCTTACGTTATGCATATTAATTGTGGTTTAATGCTTGTTGTGATGAATAACGCGGTGTGTCCCACTCGCTGGTCTACGGTGCCCAACGTGACTTGTTTTTTTGCGCGCCTGACCCCACGATCTTCGATGCCCGAGGTGACTAAGATGGTGGCATGCTCGACCTTCATGAGTCTCCTACCCGATGAGTCTCTATCAAATCCGGGCCATCCACATGATTGTCACGTGAGATCTGACCTATCCCATTCTAGAGCTGAGTACTAGGAAGATAGAAGTTCATGTGTGATTTAGATATCATTTTGTGTGTACGTATACGGTGGTCTTGATGGATAAAATGTTACATACAGCTGAAATTTTATTTGTTATGAAAAATGATATGTAGGATCAAGTAGTATAAAGATAAGGCCCACATGTATTATTGTGTGAGTGATTTACGCATTATTTTGTCTGTATATTTGCATTAGGGACGAAATGTTTTAGACCAATAATGAAAATTTGTTTATAAGAAAATTGATAAGTACAAACAGAAGTTGTAGAAGATAAGGTTTTCATGTAATATAGTGTGTAATTCATGTGTCCGCGGACAAAATTTTTGTACCAATAATAGAAATATTTTTCTATAAAAAATTAATATGTAGGAGCAAGTAGTATAAAGATAAGCTTCATGTATGTTATTGTGTGTATACTATAAGAAAAAAAAGTGTATGATGACGTTTATAATGAATCACCGTAAACAAAATAACATAGCGTCATCTTATGAAAAATAATATGTAGGACCAAGATGTAGAAAGATAAGGTCGGTATGTATTAGTGTGCGTGTGATTCAAGTATTACTTTGTGTGTGATTCACGTATTATTTTGTCTTTATATTTGCATGATGCACGAAATGTTTTAGATCTATCACTGAAATCTTGTTTATGGACAAAATATTTTAGACCAATGGCATTTGTAGCCTACCCATTTCTTCTTCACCTGCCGGTTCTTTTATTGACGGCAGACCAGTTGGACAAGAGCGGCGCGTAAGACGGTACACATTCTAGGTCTTTTCTAGGTACACATACGGTACACATCTCAATAAGTATTAAAAAATATGGTGGAATGGAAGAAGATCAATGGTTTAAAATGCAGGTAGAGATAAATGCACATGCTGTTCACGATTCGAGGATTGAACGATGATTGAATCCTGATGGAATGGGATGCGAGCAGAACCACAGGCCATTGATTAACTAGAGCTGTAATCAATTTTAAAACTTGACCCGAGGAAGATTGTTCAAATTTATAAAAATGGTTATTTTGTCCATTAAATTAGACTGCGAAAATTTTAATCTGATGAATTTCCTTTTTGTTTAATTTATTTATATCTTTTGTAATGGTTTTTCAAATAGATTCTTTCTTTAGATTTTAAGGAAGTAAATCTGCCCCAAAATTATATTTTATTAACGGTTGTATTTTGAATTTTATATAATTATCGCCTCTAAATTAAGAAATTAAATTTCTTATTTAAAATAATGTTGGATTAATTTATGTGATATGTTATTATCATTTCATAATATATTAATTATTCAACGCTGAAATTGGCTTTGATTGAGTTAATATAGTTGTTTGATAGAAAATACTAAGTACTGACTTAATATGATACTACTAATAATTTAAAAATATGATTAAATAAGTTTAATTTTTCTTAGGTATATCTTTGAATCCTAAATCTGTATTATAAATCATTCAATTGTTAACTGTATTTAAACATAAAGTTTTTGTAATACCAATTTGTTAAATAGGATAAGTGGCAATACAGCGTCACCATCGATGTTACTCTTATCCAAGAAAAAGAGCCCATACATTAAGTGTTATTCCTTCTTGGGATGAAACCATTTGAAGAGGGATACTGAAACCATGAAATATAAAGTTCATTATCTATTTAATGTCTATTTAATATAAAGTTTGTGTCAAAGAGTTGGGATCAAGTAGCGTGGTAATGAAAAGTATTAGTAATCTATTGAAGAAGAAATAAAAAGATTGAAAACAATTAAACTAATATCTGAAAACTTTTGAAGATTGGCGATACGGATAATGACATGACTAGGGTCCGGTCAAGTTCTAATTGGACCAATTACGGGAGTAAAGAAATTCGACGATGCACTCAATAAGTTGATTTAAGAAGGGTTGATTCGATAAATTTGACGTCAAATAAAATCATCAAGGCCCTTTGAGAATGGTCCATATGTCCGACAAAGATCCATCAATATCTTTGAAATTCTTAGAAGAATTCTATCAAAGTTACATTTAATTTCAATAAGTAAAATTAGCATATTTAGGTATATTTCTCAGGTCTGATTGTGAGCTTACATGTCAAATTAATTATTTGCTTTCCTTCTATTTATTTAGGTTTATTTATTTTTCTTAGGTATGTATATTGCTAATAATAAAGGCAATTAAAACCCTCAAACCTTTCTCTTTTCAGTTATAGGAATGATGAAGAGTCTTTGCAATATTATAGTTAATTTTTGTTGTTTCCTTTATCATTTTGAGTTATTAGAGGTCAATTTGAAATTGGTAAATAATTTTCATCCCAAGGTCGTGGTTTCAAGGTATTAGTGATATCATTATTTGTTAAAAATTTGAAATTACTTTTCTTTGATTCTATTCAGCAGAACTTATCGAATTTTATAGTGTTCAATCTCTCGACTTATCTATAAGAAACTTCCTTTCACATTTGTAGCATAGTGTTTCCACCAAGGTTACATTTGGGATTGTAGTGGAATATTATAACAAAAATAACTGTTGGGTGGCTTTGCTAATCCATTGTAAATGTTAGCAATTGGGAGCGAAGACCCGATCACGAAGGATGAAAGCAGGTAATTGGGTGACAATGCTAAACCCTTGAGAAAATTAACAACTATTGGGTGGTATTGCCAATCCACGGAAATATAAAATATGGTTTGGGAGAGTGAGTCAGTCACATATGTAAAGCAACGATGGGTGGCTGTATACTTACATTTAGGAAATAAAAGAAGTCAGATGGATGGCTAAGTCAATCTTTGCAGAGAGTGAAGGGAGAAGATAATAATGACACGGAAATGCGTGTAAAACCCTCATAATGAGAGAAACCTCCATGAGGCAAATCAGAGAAAACAATTCACTATGAGATGACACTAATACAAGATGTCACACACCCAGGATATGTTCACAATCCTCTATGTTTCATCTCTACTCAGTACTCTCTGCGAAAAGTACCATAACTTATTATGGTCTCCCAAAAAGTGCTTGATAACCCTAAGCTGTTCCACATCTATCCTTTCTCAACTCTCTTATGATTGAAAGAAATGATCTACGGAACTCTTTCTAATCTCACCGAATTCCCATTTGATTGTGTTCCTCGGGCTTGTTATGAAGGCAGGGTTTGATCCTTAGATGGATTTCAGTGGTTGAAATGGAAACCAATTTCATTGGCCGAAACAACGATCAATTCTCATCCATACAAATATAGGATATGAGACCTGGTAGCAACGTGGAGAAATCTTTCTCATAAGGAAAAGGTTGTTGCTGCAACAACCATTAATGGGGTTGGACGCCACAAATCTCCCCCTCTAAACCCATGCAACAAAAAAATGGAGGTGGGAGTCTTCTTGACTCCTTAATAGGAGCTCATGCTCGTGTTCTTGATACATCGTGCCATTTTTTCTTTGTAATGATAACCAGTCATCATATCAGGCGGTATTCTTGTCGATTAATGGATCTTCTTATTTTGGACGGAGTTGTTCATGTGCCTTCTGAGTCTGATGATATCTCACATCTAGCAGCGCATCTTGCATGATATATAGTGTTCTTGTAAGTCTATTATTTGCCCAGCTATCGTACAATGTACTATGTAGTCTCTCTACTGTTTTAAATCACAGTTCTTAAAAAGAAACACCGCTTCATCCATAGCGGCTCTTTTCAAACACGTGGATTCTGATATCTTTTATGTAGTAGAGAAGTGAAACCACACTTTTGTGGCTTTTGACACCATGATATAAGCTCCCCATGCGAATGAAATAGTACCCTCAGTGAAGGATTTTCTACGATCTAGTTACGTGATATCGAATACGTATAACACGAGAGATGGATTGATCCCCCAAGCTTAAACATATCTTTTGAGGTGCCTGCAAGATCTAAAGATCGTTTACTCTGGTGTGCTTTACCAAGGTTGCTGGGAATGCGCACAACTCCGTAATGTGGGAGATATATCTGGATGTATACCACCCATAGCATACATCTCAAACTCAGTGGGACGAGTGTCGAAATGGTGATCTTTCCTTTTTCTTTCTTCATAGATGGACAAAGTCTCTTACTCAGCTTGAAATATGGCTTCTGTGAAGTGGTGTAAAAGCCAGCTTCTGAGTATTGAACCTTTCTAGCATCCGCTCCATATATCTTTCTGTAATGACCTGATTGCTTGCCTTCCTATCTAGTAGCATCTCCATTTCAGGAATACACTTTTTTGTGCTAAATCTTCATGTCAAAACGTCTTTGAAACGAATTCCATTTTAGGTTTTTGGATCATATCGACATTCTAACCCCAATCATCATATCATCGGCATATAATAAGAGAATGCTGAACAATTTATCGCTGGGAATCTCGAACTGAAACCGAGTTATGCGGAAGTAATCCTTTTATACTCAAACTCAAATGCCAGAGTCAAATTTCTTCTACCATTGTCATGGCACCTATTTAAGTTCATATAGACTTTTCTTTAACTTGCAGACCATTTTCTCCTTCCCTTTTACTTTGAAGCCTTCTAGTTGCTCCATAAAGATCTTTTCATCAAGATCACCATGTAGAAATGTAGTCTTAACATCGAGTTGCTCCAATTTGAGATTCATACTAGCTACCAACCCTAGTATAACTAGAAATGAACACATTTTCACAATAGGTGAAAAATTTTCATCAAAGTCAATACCTTGCTTTTGACCAAAACCTTTCACTGCTAAGGCAGAGCCTTGCCTTGATAAGCTTCTGTTAGTCATTCTTTAACAAAGCACCCCATTTCTGTTCTTAAGTCTTCTCATTTAGCAGTTAAATCTTTCAGTAAAGTATCCGTTTTCCATAAGGAATTCATATCTTCTCCCATGGCTTTTATCAAACAGTCTTTGTCTTTGTGACCCCATTTCTTAAGCTTTGGGCTCCCCCTCATGTGTGATTAGAATATACTACGAACTTGGATACCATGTAGATGATTAACGTTCTACGGTGGCGAAGTCTCTGAGTTAAAGATCCTTCTTTTTAGAGTGGAGGATTTGTTCCCCTTGATCCCAACACTTCCCATCGCATCTGTCCTGCCACTCTCTTCCTCCTCGATGACCCGGTTCTTGAGTTAGTTCAATTAGATTCAAACATCTTTGCTTCATTAGTGTCACTTTCTAATGAAGTTTGTTCAGGAGTTAGATATGCAATGCCTTCATATGTGAGTTTTGCACCACTCACATTTTTCTCCATACCTTTAATGGTTTCGTGTTCATGAAACACGATGTCTCTACTTCTAACTATTTTTGACTTCTTTGGAATCCATGAAAACATCAAGCTCCTGTGCAAACATTGACAGAGAGAGTAAGTGAGGTTCATTTATATGTTTTTATCTTTGCTCCTTTGGTACATGTATGGATGCTTTTGAATCGAACACACCTTGAAGTGAGTATGGAACATCTTTCTGCCCAAACTCTTTTTGAGAATATAAAGTCGAGAAGAAACTGATGGCGTTGTTGATTAGGTAGGCTGAGTGTTAGCAGCTTAACCGAAATGACTTAGGAGTTGGCAATTTTAACATGCAGACCTTTTCCACAATGGCAGATTCTTTCTCTCTGTGACAACGTATGCTATGGTGTGTAAGAGGCCTTTCTGTGATTCAGGACCATGCTTGGAGCAATATTCTTTGAACTCCCTGGAGATGTATTCTTCACCATTATTGGTTCGAGGTCGCTTTAGAGGATTTCCTGTCTCTCTCTCCACCATGGCATGAATTTATGAAAATATTGGAATACTTGACTTTTTGTATCTGGGCATACCCGTAATATTTAGTGAAGCATAGGTGATGAAAGTAACATAGTATTTGTTACCACCCAGGGAATCTACCTCCATGGGTCTGCAAACATCACAATATACTAATTCTAATTTCTCCAATTTTTAAGTAGAGTTCTTTTGGAATGATACTCTGTGTTGCTTTCCAAATAAGCAATAGTCACAAGGGTTTGATGATTTGTCTTTAGCCATAGGAATGAGGGACTGTTTGGCCAAAAGTTGTAACCTTCTAGCTCGTATGTGCTGAGTCGCTCGTCTTAGTAAATACGGAGAGGTATTACCGTATTTGCATTTAGTTGTCCTCCACACACCTTCACTTGTGTCTTGTACAACAAACAACATAATGCACCTTGTGCCACCACCAATGATCCCTTGGTGAGCTTCCAATTGCCAATACTAAAAAAATGGTTGTATCTATCCTTGTCCAACATATGCATAGAAATTGGGTTTAAGCCTTGAAGTCTAAGTGTGTCGCATCTTTCAGTAATGTGCACCCGTACTTGTTTGTTTGTGAATGTCACTTGATCCACTGTGATCTAGAAAACACTTTTATTTTCCATCTTCACCATGCCAAAGTCTCTTGCTTTGTATGTTCAGAAATATTCCCTTTTAAGGACACAATGGTATGAATCTTTGCTTAGGGTCATTTACTGCTCGACATCTTGTTTTGCTACATAATGACAAATCTTCTTGATTGTAAAGTAAAGATCACCTCATTGTCCTTGTTGCTTATTATAGCGACAATATTTTATCGATCTTTCTGCGCCACGGCTCTTGTCTCCTCCTTGCTTTAGGATCTTGCGGGTTCCATGTGTGACTATTTGCCCTGATGATAACACTTTATTTTCTCTCTAGACTTAGATCTGTCTCTTAACTTGTTATGCCCAAATGGTCCTCTGCTTTTGCTTTGACCCTTGTTCTTAGTGACGAGGGCATGTGTATCATTACCCAAAAAGTCCTTCCTTCGAATTTCTTCATTGAATAGGATATTTCTTACCATAGCCAATGTGACTTTTCCTTATAGGGTTGAATTTCCTAGAGAGACCACTAAAGGGTTCAAGCGCTCTGGTAATGGTGAGTAGCGAAGAATACTTCGGATCTCATCATCTAGTGAGAGACACAGTGATAACTGCGATCATTCCTTCAAAGTCATTCAAATACTTAGCAATTGATTGCCTTCCTTGAGCTTCAAATTCATCAGCTTCCGCATCAAGAAAATCTTTGCTTGTCGTTCTGGCACAATCTCGTATATGTTTTCAGTTTTCAAGGTGTGGGGATGCATCTCTTTGGCAACATGGTTGGAGAGGCTAATGTCCACCTACTAGAGAATGGCACCCAATGTTTTCTTCTTCAACTTCTTCTAATAAGCATCTGGCATGTCACTTGACTTGGCATTATCTCCCTCAATAGGATCATATAAATCCTTACAATTAAGGAGATCCTCCATCATGGACTTCCATAATAAATAATTTGTTGCTATCAATTTAATCATGGGACCTAAATAACTTTCAGCCATGATGCCACCCAAACTCGAACCACGCTTTGATACCAGTTGTTAGGATTGTGAGTGACCTATGGAATATTACAAGAAGTAATTTTTGGGTGGCTTTGTCAATCCACTGTAAATGTTAGCAATTTGGGAGGCAAGGCCAATCCACTGGATAAAATAGCAATTAGGTGGCAATGTCAAACCTTGAGAGTAAACAACTGGATTGGTGTTGCCAGTTATCCACGGAAATATGAATATAAACAGTTTGGGAGGCTGATCGATCCATAATAAGTAATATGAGATGGGTGGCTATACGATGTAGGAAATAGTCATAGATGGATGGCTAAGCCAATCACTACAGAAAACAAGAAGGAAGATAATAATGACCTTTTAGGTAACGTGGTAAAACCCTTAGAATGAGAGACTTGCATGGGGCAAATCAGAGAAAATAATTCACTATGAGATGAAACTAGTACAAGATGTCACACACCCAAGATATGTTCCTCTGGGTTCATCTCGGTACTCTCTACATGAAAATCTTATGTTTCTTGCCACTCTCCCCGATGTGATAACCCTAATTGTTTCACACCCATCCTTTCAACTCTCTACGATTGAAAGAATGATCTCTGGAACTCTTTCTAATCTCCTATAATTCCCATTTGATTATATTCCTTAAAGCCTATTTATAAGCAAGGGTTTGATCCTCGGATGGATTTCATTGGTTGACATGGAAACAAATTTCATTGGCCGAAACACATAGAATCAAAATCGCTAAAAACCATAAAGGATAAAACAACATCCAGGTTAATAGCATAATGAATTGGTTCAAAGCCTATACATTTAATAGTTGAGCCTAGCTACACATTTCATATTTTTATTATGACTAGAATACATATGATTCTAGTTTTGTAGCATATTGATGACCATTGATTTGATTTATTGTTTCTGATCGTATATACTTTACTCGTCTGAATTGGCCATATACAAATAAATGCTACAGCACGACGACAAAAACCAGCGCGATGCGAGTGCGACCACTGACCACCCGTCGCACGACGATGTGACCCTGGCGCGTGGAAGTGGAAGTGACAATCACTACGCACATGAAGCGATGAATAAATCACTAAAACAATAAAGAACCACAAATATGTTCTGATACTCTGTGAAATAAATGATAGCAGATATGAGCTCAGTATTTCATTAGATGCCAAAATCACTTCCCTGCTACATAGTGAAATTTACTTGAGAGAGAAAAAAATTGAGAGAAAGAAAAATGAGGCTAAGGAGTTTTTATAAACTAGATGATTCACGGTTAATATGGGCTTAATCATATTAACAAAAATTTATTATATATATTCATGTGTTTAAGTACATCTCTTACATTCGATTAAAAAATACATCTTTTACATATGAATAAGTACCTTTGAAAGAAACAATTATATTATTATGATAAAAAAGTTCTTCTTTAGTAAAAAAAAAAAAATTCATTACATAAGAATTTAAATCAATATTTTGAAAGCAAATTTGCCGTACTTGAACTTTCAATTAGAGAGAGTAGAGAGAGGAGCTTGGCATAATTAAGCGCAACACCTTGTGAACCATGCTCGGTCATTTTCTATAAACAAACAAACAATCATTCACCAAATGTGGACCCCCGAATTCAGTATTACAGAAAATCACATGCATTACCGGAGGATAGACATACCTATTGTATGCATGAAAGGAATTCATAGCTTAACAAATATTGTATTGAATTCAAAGGACATGATCTTAAGTACAATCATTTTCTTCCTTTCTCGGTGATATTCTATAATGTATAGTAGAACATGGATAAACCTCGATGAAGCGACCCTCAAACTATTGAGTGTTATCTTGTAGTGGCCGAGAAAACCGATCGGGAAAAGCTTCTCCCATTCTTCTGCGCTCCTTTCTTTGCAGTGACCAGAAACCATGCTTTGTCAACATATCCAAAGAAGAATTTGTGTTTCTGCCGACTTGGAGTCTTCTTTACAGTTCTTCACCATCATGTACATGATAATCACCTTTCCTCCCTTTCACTTGCCCCAGAATTGCTTTCTGCATCGCTTTAGTATTTTCACGCATTCACGTCACTTGATCTATGCCATATCCTTGCTTGTCTGTTTAATTATGGTGAAACCGATCATGTCTCTTTAATTTTTCCTAAAAATCAAGTGACGTAGCGTGCTGCGCGATTGATCAACACACACGATTGATCAA
This sequence comes from Tetrastigma voinierianum, assembly GCA_016808115.1. NCBI lineage: Eukaryota > Viridiplantae > Streptophyta > Magnoliopsida > Vitales > Vitaceae > Tetrastigma > Tetrastigma voinierianum. The sequence continues at coordinate 280,403 of JAEQBH010002373.1, forward strand.
CAAGAATAACACGTCTCAATTCAAAGACCAATTCTCATTCCAGAGAACAAAATAAAGCAAAAGATTTTATTTTTCTGATAAATTAATAAAAGTGATAAAGTCCACCAAACGAGCTACAAAAACATATACATCTATTTATACCTTAGACGTAATATGGGTATAATAGGAAATAAAATAATATTTCAAAACAATAATAGAAAAGAAAATAATACTCCTAAAACAATAATGAAAATACTAATAATATCCCAAAAAAAAAAAAGATAATATCTCAAAACAATCAAAATAATGATTTTTGTTGATATGATCTAACATCCTGCGTCAGACACCTCCACTTGCGAAGAACTTGTCCTCGAGTTACGCCAAAGTATCTGATGCAGGGCGTTATATCAAATCAACGAAAATCCTTATTTTGGTTTTTTTGATATATTATCTTTATTTCTTATTGTTTTAGGACACCTATTTCCTATTATGCTCGCCATGCGCTTTGGGAACAAATAGATGCTTTTAGGTTTGATTCTCTCTTATCAATTTATAAAAAAGAAAACAAAGCTTTTTTCTTTACTTTGTTTTCAGAAGATGAAAGTGATCCTCATAGTTGAGCAATTATTTCTTATTGAGTCAATCATGTGTTGATCCAATCGCCTTTATTGCGTCAGTGGTATCGAAGTGGGTGTCTCCCGTTCGATGGCTATCTTGGTCTTGTGATGGAAGCAATCTGAGACGCTAATAACAAGAATTGTAGGCTATTTGAGATAGGAATTAACAGCAATGACAATCAATTAAAATTTAACTCAACGATTTGAAGCAATCTGACCTGATGCAGGAGCGTTATTAAAGTTAATGAACAAGGCGTAGAAATGATGATGATGAGGTATAAGGCATGAGTGTCTGCTAGACTCAATTTTGTCATTCCAAATGCACGAAATCAAGAATGTCATGACGAGGATTTGATGGCACTTCATATGAGGAGGTCGACTTTAGTGGTTGCGAATCCAACGTGGTGAATGAGGTAAAAGGCGGTGGCAACCAAGCCATAGAGGGAGCGATAAATGTCTGAGCTAAAGTGAATGTCCAACGTTGATCACTTAATATTGAGGGGTTTTTAGATTGATTGACTAAAATAGATAGGTTCTTTGAATACACCAAATTGCTTCAGGATAGAAAGGTTAAATTTATTGCTTATAGGCTAAATGGGGAGCCTTAGTATGGTGGGATAGATTGAGGGAGATGAGGATGAGAGAGGCGCGTGGTTCGGTTCAAACATGGCTTAGAATGAAGCAATTATTACGAGGTATATTTTTTTCTTCGAACTATGAACAATATTTTTCTTATGCTTATCAAAGATGTACACATGGTAGCAAGATGGTGAATGAATATGCTGCTGAATTTTTTAGATTGACAGAGAGAAATCGGGTTCCAAAAGGTAAGAACCAACCCAAGGCTTTACAAGCAGAGGGAAGGAACTTTCTAACTATTGTTCATGACCCATCCTCACTTATGGACGAGTGTAAGGAGATTTGAGAAGTGCATTTGATGGTTATAAAATGAGAGGTGGAAAGTAGAGATTTAGTTAAGGCTCAAATTCTTGTGGAGGTGCAAACTTTTTTGGAGGAGTTTGATGATGTGATTCCTGAGGATCTACCGATAGAGTTAGCTCCTATCTGTAACATACAACACCATATAGATTTGATTCCAAGTGCTTCTCTTCCTAATGTGCCTCATTATAGGATGAGTTCCAAGGAAAGCAAAATATTATGGGAGAAGGTAGAAGGGTTGCTAAGCAAAGCACATATGTAGACCAGCATGAGCACATGTGTGGTTCCAACTTTGTTGAAGCCTAAGAAATATGGAAGTTGGTAGATGTGTGTTGATAGTAGGGCGATCAATAAAATTATTGTTGGATATAGATTTCTTATTCTAAGGGTGGATGATATGCTTGATGTTAGTGAAGCGTTGTGTTTGTAGTGACTTTAGGGATGGCTATCATCATATCAAAATCCATCTAGGTGATGGGTGGAAGACACCATTCAAGGCGAGGATGACCATGGTGGCATGAAAGAAAGTATGGACCATGTCAGTTGTTAAGTCATGCATAAAAACGTGTTCACATTGGTTGAAGCTTACCTTCAAGTCCTTCAAATATTTATTTGTTGTTGATCTTAATTACCTTGTTCCAACTATGTATGAGTCTTGGGTATCCAGAAATAACTCGAGGACGAGTTCTTTACAATAGGAGGTGTTTGACGCATGACGTTAGATCAAATAAACCAAAATCCCTATTTTTGTTGTTTTGAGATATTATCTTTATTTCCTATTGTTGTTTTAGGATATTATTTTTATTTCCTATTATACCCATATTATGCTTAGGGTATAAATAGATGTTTTAGGGACTTTTATCACTTTTATCAATTTATTTGAAAAACAAATCTTTTGCTTTACTTTGTTCTTTGAATTGATAATTGGTCTCTGGATTGAGACATTTATTTCTTATTGATCAATCGTGTGTTGATGTCCTTGCTTGCGTCATCGGGTTAGCAGAAAGATAAACTTATGGCTGTTGGTTCTGTTTTTGAAAACTATTCTTGAAAATAGTTTTCGAAAACATAGAGAACACTATTTTGGTGTTCTTTGAAAAATGTTCTTGTTATCTAAATTTAGTGTTTTTTGCATTCTTTGTGCTTTTGTGAAAAAAAAAAAAAAGCTAGGAATCAAACGTGTTCTCCCTATTTTGCATGTTCTTCTTGTTTTTTTAAGTATAGAAACAGTTTCAAAAACTATAACCAAACACACTCTCTTTTTTTCTAAAAAAAGAACTAGGAAAACAGCAAGAACACTTGCTAAGTAATTCAAAAACTGTAACTTGCAAAGAACTTTTTCTTCTTCTAGTATGATAGCTCGAGAAGAATCACCTTTTCCATAAGGTAATTGACTAGATCTGCAAACCAAGGGGTTTCCTTCTTGTTGGAAATAGCTAGTAAATGCAATTGTTTCTTCCCCCCCTCATACGGTCCATCAAGTCTTGATAAATGGTCTACTACCAAGTTTTCAGTGCCCTTCTTATCTTTAATCTCTACATCAAATTCCTATTGAAGTGAACATCGATGGATTAGCTTGATTTTGCATCTCTTTTGTCATAAGATGTTTGAGAGAAAAATGGTCGTATAGATCACTACTTTGTTCCCAGTGTCTGACCCTAGGTGTACATGCAAACACTTTGGATAATAATTCTTTCTCGATGGTCATAATAGTTCAATTGTGCGATATTCAGTGTTTACTAGCATAGAAAGTAAATGACTTAGAGTCTTTCTCCACTATTTGAAACTACTCCCTCTGACACTTAGTTTCTTATACACATTAACTAGGAAATGGAGGTTCAATCTAGTGCGACCCTGATCGGCATGTGACTAACTTCTCTACTTGCACAGTGTGGAGAAGGCACTCTAGCACTCCAAAAGGTGTGCCTTGTATAAGGAGATTGGAAAGGGGCTTTGTGATTTTTGAAAAGTCTTTGATGAACCTCTTATAAAAACTTACATGGCCTGGAAAACTCCTCACTCCTTTAACATTTGTTGGTAGTGGCAACCTCTCAATGGCCTCTATTGGTTGGTAGTAGCAACCTCTCAATGGCCTCTATCTTGGCTTTGTCTATTTCTATCATTTTCTCTTAAATTTGATCATCCCAGGCACCTGTACTTCCTCTTGTACCTATAAAGTGACATTTCTCCCGATTGCATTACTAGGTTGGTTTCTTGCATCTCATAACCTTCAGTTTGAGTTGTGTGAGGCATTTTTAAAAGGAAGCTCCAACTACTGAAAAGTCATCCATGAACACTTCTATGCTCCTTTCCACCATGCCAGAGAATAAGGCCATCATGCATCTTTGGAAGGTGCTTGGAGCATTACACAACTCAAATGGCATGCGTCTTAAGGCAAAGGTACCATAAGGGCATGTGAATGTGGTCTTTTCCTGATCCTCGGGTGCTATGGCAATTTATTTATATCTCGAGTAGCCATCAAGGAAGTAGTAATATACTCATGTCTTGCTAAAAGTGCAACTTCGATCCCGATGAATGCAAGAGGAAATGGATACTTCTTTACATTGCCTTATTCAACTTCAATAGGTAATTGCTTGAATTCTCGACCCATGTGATGCCGTATGCGGGATCAATTCATTGTTCTCTTTTGAGTTCAGTGATACCCCATTTTAAGTATTATGAACCAAACTTACCCGAGAGTTGTCTGAAGCCAGGATGATCTTCAATATCTGGATTCGCACAACTTAACCATGCTTTTGGATTTAACCTTCTTTAAGCCTTGATGGAGGGTTTACTGTTGTCTTCTATCAGAATGTGATGCATACACATAAGAGGGCGGACTACCTTGTGGCTGAAGTCCGACCCTATGGCATTTTTATGCTCCCTTTGTACCCTCAACAACTTTTCTTCCTCTAAGGCGACAAGAGGAGGTATAATGGCCCGGAAGGGAGGATGCGGGGTCTAGTATGCATATCTTAAGTGCCTTAATTGGTTTTTCTATCTTGGGTGGTTTCTCCACTTGGGATATTATGGTTTGAGGCTATCTCTGATTCTTCAAAATTGCCCTTTTTTTATAACGTCGAAAGAATTCACATCCATACCACACTTTGTACTTAGAATCATCTAATTATGTCGGATCTTCAGTAAAGAACATGGTCTGAAGGATCGTAATGATCACTTGGGTGAACTTATAGCTTCCCATCATCCATGCGAAACGGCTGTCGCACGTGGGATACTTGAGGCATTTGAACACATTGAAGGTTACCTCATCATCTTAGACTATGAGTTTCAATTCACCCTCCTACACATCAATCAAAGCTCTGCTCATGGCTAAAAATGGCCTCCCAGGGATTATGGGTATTTCTTTATCCTCTTCCATTTCTAACACAATGAGATTTGTAGGGAAGATAAACTTGTCCACTTTCACAATGACATCCTCAATAATACCCCTTGGATGTTTTAATGATCTATCAGCTAGATGAAGCATCATACTCGTCGATTTTGCCTCTCCTAAGCCCAACTTTCTGAAGATTGTCAATTGCATCAAGTTTATGCTGGCTCCCAAGTCATAGTACTTTTTCAAAAATAGCATTTCCAATGGAGCAAGGGATAGTGAAACTTTTGGGATCCTTGAGATTTTGTGGTAACTTTTCCTGTAGAATTGCACTACACTCTTCTAATAAGGCTACTGTCTCATAATCTCCCAAATTTCTCTTCTTTATCATAATTTTCTTCATAAATTTCACATAACTAGGCATCTATTTGAGGGAGGGCTTCCGCAAAGGGAATGTTGATGTGCAGTATCTTAAAAACTTCCATAAATTTGGCATTTTGGTGCTCAAGCTTACTTTTATCAACCTTTGGGTGTATGGAATGATAGGTATAGGCTTCTTAGATGGTGGGTTTGGTTCATTGGTAAAATCATGTCTTATTGCTTTTGCTACCGGGTTCACTGATACCATCCCAATCGCCTCTTTGATTTTTCTCTGTAGGTTCTTTTCGCATCTTCTGGCTCCTCGTGTGATTGTTTTGTTTGCTCCTTACATTCTCTTCTTAGGCTAACTTATGATGTGTTAGGTAAATTTCCACGGGGCTTCTCTAACAACATTTGCACGATTTGGCTCACTTTAGTCTCAAAGCTCTGTATCTGAGCTCCTTGATTTTGAAAATTTGTTCTAGTCTCATTGATGAACTGTGAGTGTGCAGTCTACATCTCTTCATGGACTTATCTAGGCTTGCATGAGAATTGGCCAACTTTGTCATTGCTTATTCTAGAGTTGATTTCCTTTCCATTGGGGGTTTTTATTCTACTCATGATATGGCGCTGGTTGATTGTTCTTCCATGAGAAGTTTGAATGGTTCTTCCACCCTGGATTATAATAATTGATATATGGATTATTCTTCTTACTATATTCCCCAACGTACTATGCTTGCTCTATTGAGCTTGGCTCAAAGGGGTTCCCAACCAGGCATTTAGAACTCTGATAAAAAGTACTGCGCGGATCACATATAGGAAGGAGTGTGTATGTACTACATTGGCGGTCTTCTGATTACTCTATAACTACTTTTACAAAAGAGATACCTGAGTTGCAAAGTTGGAGAAGACATCCAGATCACGAATCCCGGCTACTTTCTTTGATGGCTGAAGTCTCTCACTTGGCCACAGTGTACTGTTGCTTGCCACGTCTTCTAAAAGCTCGTATGTCTAAATATCGTATTTATTTTTAAGGTAACTAAGGCATCAAGGAATGACTAGAGACATGTTGTCCAGGCCGTTCAGTAGAAATTATTCCCGCCTATGACCATCTTGGTATCGTGGTGAGAGGGTTTCCTAAACCGACCCCTTTTATCTTCTCATTACTTCGACCATGTGTCTTCTTCATGTTGCATAAAGCTATTTATTTCCATACGTAGTTGTGTTATCTTAGTCGGTGGATAGAAATTAACGAGCTTTACGACCGAATCATCTCATGTATGAATGGACGGTGGAATTTGAGTTCGACCAATTATTTGTGCATCCTAAGTGAAAAAGGGGAAAATCTGAAGGAGTGAACTCATCAAGTCACTCCATTATACTTCACTATTCTAACTCCAAGTTTGAAATATGTTGCTATTGGGGGTCCTCCTTTGGGTAATCCCCAAGCTGAGAAGAGAGCCAGGCAGCTGGAGTGTGATAGGCAGCTTGAGGTGATTGGCTTGAGAAATCCTTTAGCCATGTTGAACCCTAGGATATCTCTACCTCTACGTGTTGAATTATAACTCATATAGGTCTCTCTCAGGATCACGGCTTCTCGGCGAATTCAAAAACAAAATCAAAATAGTAATTAGCTAACAAACTATTTATAATGGCCCTTATCTTACATGAATCATCAAACAAAGTAAACATATATATATATATATATATATATATATATATATATATATATATATATAAGATTTTTATCTATCACCAGAATCGATATCGATCATGGCTACATCGCAATACTAGTAAGCTTGAACTAGAACATGCTAAACTAAATATTGTTTTTTGATTTGAATCCATGATAAACAAGAAAAAGGGAAAGAAATACTAATTGGAAACTCTTGGAATGTCGTTTCGGATCGATCCCTCCACTTAGTCTCATGTTTTCTCTCCAAAGTCTCGTCCTTCGTTCCCTTCCAAGCTAGGGTTTATCCCCCTTTTATATCCGAGCAATTCTACCCTAAAATGGTAAGTTTACTAATTGAAAGTTTCCAATGACGTCGTGACGTGCATTGCTCACGTCACGACATGAGGTAGAAATCTGTTTTGCTCAGTCTTTGCTATGTCACGACGTCAAATGAATTTGCTGAAATCTCTTCTCGGCCACGTCACGATGTCAATAGTCCATGTCATGACGTCGGTTGCAGCTGTTGTGTATGGCCTCTGTCACATTGCGACGTTGAAGTTCATTTTGCGTTGTGAGACTTTGCTCTTAAAATCTCCTCTCTATTACATCACGGCGTCTATAAGCCATGTCACGACATGAGTCTGCTTTGCTAAGTTCTTCATTTTGCTACATATTTTGCTATATTTTCATCATTTTTCGCTCCTTTAGCTCCAGACTTTCCCTACATCAAAATATGAGAGAAACAAGCATTCAAACCTTTGCAATTACATTAAAAACATGTGCATGATAGGAAAATAATGATAATTAACCTTATCTTAGAAAATTACCTATTAGTGCTGAGAATGCCTGCGCATACCTTGAGAAGTCTTGAAAAATGGTGGGTCCTAGTCTGAAAGTTCTAGGAAATATGCAAATAACCATGTTTGTACAAACCTCAAAGCGCCACCAATTCACCTCTCCTCCCTCTCTTGGTTAGTTTACTAAGTCATATCTCACTTTCATCTTTGAAAGACGAGGATTGAATGGGTGAAAGTATAAATTCTTTGCGAGGTTCAAAAGGAATTGAGCCGGTGAAGGGAGAACATCTCGGGCGGATTGATTAAAAAGAAAGCTAGTAGACGGTATAAAGGAAGCGATGAGTGAGGTGTCCGGCGGCGTGAGATGAGACAACTTCTCACGATGGGTAGGGTTGGTGATGATGTGGTCTGGTGCTTGAAAAAAGGCCAAAGGAGATTCAAACCTTGCAGTATCAAAATCATCGATTCGAACGGTGACGACTAATTTTGGCGAAGAAATGGCCAAAAAAATCAAAGCTTGCAGCAGCGTTGGTTATCAACTGCCGAAAAAATCGGAGCGAAGGTGGAACTCCAAAGCCTTGCGACGACATCGATCATGAGTGAGACCAGCGTTGGCATTGAACCAGGCCAGAGTGTGGTGTGCATGCTTTTTCGATCAAGATTTCTAGGTGTTTTTACTTAACTCGATTGCATGATTCACATTCATATTCACTAATGACCAACTGAAAATCCTCCCGAAGTAATATAATGTTTTGCGGGACACGGAGATATAAGAGCAAGGAACCTAAAAATGAAACAAAAGGAAAGAACAAAGCGAGAAGCCTCGGGTATGCGAGGGGGGAAGCGCACTCACGGCGTAGCGTGGTCATACGTAGTGAGTGTGGAGGTCTATCTTGCCAGCGAACCGGCGGGAGGAGGAATCCGGTAGCCTCGGGTGCGCCCATGGCGGCGTAGCACCCCTTCGCCACCGCCCAGGCGACAGCGAGTTGTTCTTTCGAATCGGGAACGTCGCTACGGAATTTTGGGCCAATGATGGGCTGCGTCTAGATATAAAATAAGCATTTTTGAGAGGCAAAGGGGGATTTGGAGCAGTTGAAGGACAAGCGGATAGAGAGGTTGGCAAAAAGGCAAATTCAGAAGATCATGAAGGCGACTTCTTATGTTCTTTGATTTGGTTATTAAATACTTTGGGTTGCAATGAGATATCCTGATGTGTTCTCTCACAGGTTTTGTAACTTCTTATTCCATATGTGGGATGCTGATTCTAGTTTTGACACCTGATATTGATGGATACAATGTGGATGCTATAAATTTAATCACATGTTATTATTTGGCCAATTTTAGCATGCTTATTGCTAGGAATCTGAGATTGAGAGAAGATGACTCATAGGGACATGGGTAAAGCAACACTTGGTCAATCAGGGAATAGAGATATCCCACGTTCCAAGTGTAGCACTAAGGTTTGCACATTTATGCATCTCGGGGTCAAGGGGTCAAAGCAGAGATGCAATACACCCTACTGGCAAGATAGGTAGATATATCTCGAGAGAAAATCTCTTGTAGGCACGATCAACCCGCTAACATAAATCATATGAAATATTAAATAAATACACTATCTAGGTTAAAATTCATCAGGTGTGGTAGGTGACGACAAAACCCTAGTTTTCTCATTATTACTTTAAATCAAAATTTTAATATTAAGCTTCCCTTAAATTAGTTAGATTAGTTATAGTTCACTATAAAATGGATCGAATATTATCTGAGTCCATGTGATATTCGGCACACATTTCTCTTCATAGAACGACTATAACCCGACTAACCACTACACTCGTGAACTTCGGCCCAGCTATATTTGCGCGTACAGGCCTGCATTTTTACTTAACTTTTACACACTCACTATCAGCTAGTCAAGTTTTTGGCGCCGTTGCCGGGGAGAAGTTTAGTGTTGATATTGACAACAGTGCTAGAGATTCTACTTTGGATCAATTTTATTTTATTTAGTTCTTTTTACTTATTAATCATTTTATTACTCTTTGTTTTAGTTATTTTGCCTTATTCGTCTTTGTGTGACTTGGTCTCGACTTCATACTTGGCAGGATTTTTAGGAAGTAATTAGTGTGCATCTGCGAGCGAGATCATGAGGAATTACTTTCGTCGATCTGAGCGGAGGAATGGACATTACATCGATTCTTATGAGAGAAGCATGACGATCACAAAATCTCATGCGAATCGAAAGCGAAGGCGGAGTTCCGAGTAGGAATGAACACAATTGAATCGGAGATGGAAAGAATCATTGAAATGCGAGGCCACCCGGTAGTTGTTTGTCTCGATGATCCTCATATGCTACTTGAGGAGTTAAGCCCTTTTCTGATTATTGACCACGGCCACTTTTTGGTACCATTCGAGGAATAACTTTGAGTTGAAAGGAGTAACTCTGCAAATGCGCCACAATATACAATTTAATGGGTTCCCTAGTGAGAATCCGAATGCACATTTGACAAGTTTTATTGAAGTCTGCGACATAGTTAAGTATAATGGAGTAACAGAAGAAGCTCTCAGATTGTGTAATATCCCATTGTCACTTAGCGACCGAGATAAGCATTGGTTGTCTAGCCAACCACCGGATCCCATTACCTCATGGAATGACTTAGTGCAGAAATTCTTGACCAAAATTTTCCCACTCGCAAAGATCGCCTGGCCCAGCCTGAGAGATTAACACATTAGGTGGTCGAGGAGAACTTGGTAGAAGATGCAGGAGAGATTTCATGAGCCCTGCGAGAGATGCTTACATCACAGGTTAACTAGGTGGATCGTTGCACACGTTCTACAACGGTTTAAGCGGTCGGCTAGGGCGGTCATTGATACTCGGCGAGGAGAGTGCCTTGATACGAAGACTACCCAGATCAAGCATGAGATATTGGAAGGAAAATACAACGTATCTTGTCGGTGGCCTTGAGATAGATCGACACTGATGCGCGGGAGGCGGACATAAAAGTTCTTAGTAACTTGGTAGAAGCCATGCTTAATAGTAGTTAACTAAGCTGACTACGAGGCGGCAAGGTACGGTGAATCTTTATTCGAATAACCCTTAGGAATCTGCGAGTCACGGAGGACGACATAATACTATGGTTATGGAATGCAGGATGGCCAGTGAGCAAACTGTAATATGTGAATAAATCGAGCCAAAACAGTGGGAAATATGGAGTAATACCTACGAGCAGTGCAGTCAAATCGAGAATCAAGGCCTTGGAGGAGTAGCTTAAAATAATCAAAGCAATAAAAATTATGGCTAGAGGAACAACCAGAATAATATGCCATCACTTCAAGCAAGCAAACCACCACCAGAGAATAAAGTAAATTTGGAGGAAGCCTTAGCTCATATGATGACTTCCTATAGCACATTTATGAATGAGACAAGAGCCACGTTCAAAACTAGCTCGACAAGCTGAAAACCAATCTACCGGCTATAGAATCGAGAGCGAACTGGAAATCTGGAGGTCTTGAAATAGGCGAATATGGCCACATTGTTGACTGGGTGCATAGATCATTACTGGCCAACTAGGGTGAACACGAGATGAGAAGGTAATGAACATGTAAAATCTATCACATTGAGAAGTGGTAGAGAATTAGCAATACCGGGGCAGCCACCAGTGATAGGAAAGGTAGAAACTGAGGAAGTAATCTAGACTAATAAGAATGACAAGATAGAAAGGGAACAACCCCAAGAGAAAAAGTTTATGGAAGAAGAAAGCGAGGCTAGATTATTAGCCTGATTGAACCTTTGCTCACGATTCAGGTACCCTCTCGATACTGAAGAATAATATATTGGACAAGCAATTCACAATGTTTATGGAAGTGTTCCAAAAATTGCACATAAACAGTCCATTTCTTTGATCTTTAGAGCAGATGCCCCGATTATCAAAATTCATGAAGGGATATACTATCGAAGAAAGCGGCTGTCGGATTTCGAAAGCAGTGAAAGATCTCAGGAATGTAGTGCCATCCTTTAGAGGAAAGCGCCATAAAAAAGCGGAAAGACCGGGAAAGTTTACTATTCCTTGCCATGTCGGGGAACTCCATCTTTGAGAGAGCCTTGTGTGACTTGGGAGCTAGTATTAACCTCATGCTTTTATCCATATTCAGATGCCTTGGATTAGGTGAAACTACCGTGACCTATAGTCACACTCGATTAGCAAACGAGTCCTTTAAGGCATCGGGAGGGGGGGGGGGGTGTAATAGAAGGCGTCCTGGTAAAGTAGATAAGTTCATCTTCCCAACGGACTTCATCGTTTTGGACATGGAAGAAGGTCTAAAGCACTACCCACTCTTATTGGGTAGACCATTTCTACCATGTGGTAGAATGATGATTGATGATATGTAGATGGGAGATTTGAAATTGAGAGTGCAGGATGATGAGGTCAAGTTCAATGTGTTTGAGCGGCATGAGACACCGTGAGGAGAGTGATACATGCTTCATGATAGAGCCCGAGGTAAGAGGCTATAGTGTCTAGCGAAGTGGTCTCATTGACCCTTTGAGCTGGCACGTCTGAGTGAATCGGGGGAGAAGAGGCGAGTATGTGACATGGATGAGACTCCTTCCTGGTCTAATAGAGAAACTACGAACCCTTAGGCGAAAATGTCTGAAACGCCGAGTTCCATCCTTGACAACCGCAGAGATGGAGGCAACGCACCCGACCATTTAAAGCATGCCTTATCTTGGGACCTTCTACCTTGCAATGATTATTCGGCATCCACGGCGAGCGAAGAAGATAAGCTTGAGAGTACTCGAGATCACAAAAAGGATCATGGTTGGTCTACGGGTGATTTAAAGTTCTCCGCTATGTGTATGCATCAGAACCACTGTTTAGAAGATGGTCATAAGCCTTGTAAGTGGAAGCACATGCGGAGAAATTTGAATCAACCATGAAAAGCGGTCCACAATCTTGAAGTGGTTGAATCACAGGGATGTTATCCTATTCCCGACCGGTGCATGGGTGAGTTCGATCTGCAGTCGTGCCCTAAAGGGAGGAATTAAAGTGATAAAGATAGAGAATATTACATTGTTGCCAGAGCAGCAGGTCTGGTTGGAGAATTTGCATCGACTACCGGAAATTGAACAAGGCTACCCAAAAATACCATTTTCCACTGCCATTTCTGGACCAGATGTTAGATAGACTGGCAAGGCATGAATACTACTGTTTCTTGGATGGGTACTCCAGTTACAATCAAATCGCTATAGCCAGGAGGATCTAGAAGCGACATTCAGCATTATGATGCGTTAGCATTTAGCGGATGCCTTTTAGGCTATTACATTAGAGACATTCGGCCTTTGTAGCGGAAGTGGCCATATTCTGGAATGGTTGAAAAGACAACAGTGGGGTGTTCATGGATGACTTTTCATTTGCTGAGGAACTTCCGCACGACAGTGTCTACGGAAAACACAATCTTTAGTTAAGTCTTGAGAAACCAATCTTGTGTTGAATTAGGAGAAGTGCCACTTTATGGTATAAGAAGGCATAGTACTTGTGCACCGGATTTTTGCAAGAGGAATAGAGGTAAACAAAGCAAAGATTGAGGCAATAGAGAAACTACCTCCACCATCATCAGTAAAGGGCATAAGAAGCTTTCTAGGACACACAAGGTCTTATAGGCGGTTCATAAAAGATTTTTCTCGGATTGCAAAGCCTTTTGTCAATTTGCTGGATTCAAAGGGACTTAATTGATTTTGATGGCGATTAATGCAGGCATTTCGATCTGAAGGATAGATTGGTATCAACCCCTATAGTTGTGGCAACAGATTGGGATCTCCTGTTTGAACTAATGTGTGACGCTAGTGACTATGTGATCAGAGCAGTGATGGAGCAGAAAAGAGAAAGGATATTTCAGGTTATCTACTATGCTAGCTGGACTTTGAAGGATGCCCAACTGAACTATTGTTGAGTAAAAAACTCATCTATTTTTAATCCAATTACCAAGGAGAATCTCAGAAGATTAACTAATTTACCAAGGAGAAAAGGAAAGAAGACCAACACACACTCACAAAACTGGATCGATTGATTGAACTGTTTACAATATAGAATTCATCAATTTATTTGTAATAAGAATTAGAAAAAAATTTCCTTCTTACGAGGTTGAAAGCGAGAAATTTGATAATCTTTTATTGACTTATTTCATGTCTATTGGTGAATTAGAAAAGATTGTAATATAGAATAGAAAAATGTCCCTAAAAATAAAGTTCAATTGTTTGAGGACAAACAAATCTTTCTTTTCTTTGCTTGAGGACAAGCAAAATTTTAAGTTTGGGAGAATTTGATGAGTAAAAAACTCATCAATTTTTAATCCTTTTTTTTGACCTATTGTTATAATGTAATTGCTTATTTTTATATAGAAATATGGAAACCTTACCAAATTTATGTTTTGCAGTTTTTTACAGCAGAATTGGCAAATATAGCAAAGACCCAAAAAAATACGACCAAGGCAGCTAGGTCGCGATAGACTTTGAGGTCGTGACAAGGGATTCAGCAAACTAGCAGCTTTTAAGTCACGACCTGAGTGATGATGCTGCTACAAGGTCTACAAGATAAAAGCCTAAAGTACGTCGCAACACATTTATGATATGTCGTGAGAGAAAACAATGAAGATTGCACAAACACTTAGTTGCTGTGAATCAAGGTCGTGTGAAGAGGTATTTTGGGGCGAGGAAGAATGTACAACGAGACAAGATGCTGAGACAGAGAAAAAGCTTCAAAGAAAGATCCTGTCATGACATCATTCTTTATGTTGCGACACTAAAAGAAGACAACTCTTGTCGCAACAAAAAAAAAAACGATGTCACGACGAGGATGATTTGGCAATGGCCGACGAGTCTTAGAAAGATTAGATGTTACAACATGATGAAGAAGATATCGCTGCAAAGTCGCAGCAAATGTGTTGAAACGGTTAAATCATGTTGCGCGGACTGAGTAGCTACGACGAAATTTAAGGTAAAAGGGTAACAACTTAGATGAGACAAACTTTCCAGGTCCGCGGCCGAATTAGAAGGCAAATAATAACATTGTTATGGCGAAAATAAGGTTACGACAAAGTGAGAAGTAATAAAATATAATTGGGTTGTGACCCACCTTTTATGTCGTGATAGAAATTGCATCAAGAAAAGAAATGGCCTAGTCGCGACCTAATTTGTATGTCACGACAAGGAATTCAACAAATCAGCATTTTTGAGTCGTAACCTGAAAGAAAGCAGAAGGCAACCAAGCGATGTCGCAACATAAAAGGGAAACTACAACCAGGAATCAAATTGGCTGACAACAAAACTAGTGTTGTGACACAGAAACTCTGTCATGACACTAAACTCAGTATAGGGAAGGACGGCCAAGTCGCGACATGGAAACTTGGTCATGACATAAATACTTTGAGACAAGAAAATGTTGTTGCAACAAGAGTCAAGACTACTGGCAATTGAACTTTGTCGTGACAAAGTAATTCAAGTCGTGACTAAAAAATGATGATTCTTAAGACAAAGTTAAGTAAAAGAAGACAATAAGGATTTCGAGTTACGACACACAGGAAGAGCAAAGGGTGAAACCAAAGTTAGTTCATTCTAAGAGATTCATGTCACAACAAGGATTCTAGAAAGAGAAGAAACTCTAAGAGCAAAACCCATGTATGGCCCGAAAGCTTGTACAACAAGAATCAAGGGGATGGGTAACAAATTAAGTCACGACAAAGAAATTGGGTCGTGACAACCAAATGAAGAAGCAGCAAGGAACAGTGTCATAAAAGAAGACATAAGGTCGCGACTCCATATTTCCAAAAACAAAATAAAGAATGTTGCAACAAGCAATTGAAGTCACGACCGACTTAGCAATCTCAGAATTGCAACTCAGTCGCGACAAGCTCTCTTAGGTCGCGACCTGAATAGTGAGTTGGGCCATTGACTTGGGAAAATCCACTTAAAGCTTTCGAATCAAGCCTAATTGCTGGAAGTGTATAAATAGTCATCCTTGCGTCAGGAGAAAGAAGTTTTTTTCGAAACCCAGATCCTTGGGGGATTGAGAAGACTCACTTGTATATTTTTAGAATAGAATTAGTTAGAATTGTTTTGATTTTTTTGGATCTAAACCAGTAATCTGTTTTGAATTTTGAAGCTGAATCAAATAGTTTAATCTCTTTTCCAATTACTACCTGGAATTAATGAAGTCTAACAATTTCTGGAATTCATTTCTTTTAAGTTTATTACAATTATAGTGGAGGTGCTTGATCAATACTCCATTGTCGATTGTGATTCAGTTTTGAGAAGCGCAGCTTCCACTGGAATGGATATGTTGTTAGTTATTGTCTTTTATTCATAAATTAAATGGAATTTCCTAGATTTGGACTTTATTTGGTTGATGTTGTTCATGAATTGAATTGTTCTCAATACTAGTATTGAATACCCTCCAAAGGACTGTATCCTACTCTAATTTCCAGGAGGCCCTCTGAGTGACACAGAGATTGAGATTCCTGAGAGCTTGGAGTATTCAATTTGGGGTTATGTTAGACTATTATTGAAGAACTAATGAACTCTGAGAGTTCACTTCGATAAATTTCAATTCACCCAAGGTTTGAAGTTGAGTTGGGTTATTTATCAGTTTAAACAATCAGAGATTTCACCTTGATCTGATGTAAAGATCCTAATCCCATGTTAGCTGAGATCTAATCAAGGAAATGGAGAATTTCATCAGATCTAAAGGATAAGTCATCAACCAATTTTTAGAAGTTTTTCAATGGCCTTGTCTTGGGAAGCAAGAAATCTACAGTCCTAAGAAATGGATATGAAGTATTGAAAAAAAAAATGCCCAGAAGAATAAAGAGTAATTTGAATACAAGTAACTTATTAGATTCCTGTTTTGAAAGAAGCAAGGACATCTAATTGGTGAAGTTAAGGAGAAATCCAAGTTGTACTATTATGAATCTTTGACAAATCAGATCGAGAATCGCGGGGAGAAAGTCCTGATATGTTATGATGGCGAGAAATTGGCAAATTTCACATGAGTTCCTTGCCGGTGTTCATTCTAACGAAGGCGATTCGATCTAAGTTTATTTATTTGTTTTATTTTTAATTTTATCTTTAATATAGAAACATAATATAGGATAATTTTGCTTTTTTTTTTTTTTCCAACCTTATTTTAAGCTGTTACAGGAAGTGCAAATAGTGTGGATCTTAATTAGTTAAAGATGATTCTGGTTTAATTCTTATCAATCTTTAAGGGAATGATATCTGGACTTACATCCTTATTTTACTACTTGTATGACCCATACACTTGCAGTGTCTTATACTAACCCCATTTTATAATTTCAAGAACATAAAACCATTTCTCTCATTTTTAAACAACTTAACTCCAATTATGGTACAACTACAAGGGAATTGTAAGGCTCCAGTAAAGGTATAAAAATTTAAGGGTTTAGTCTATACATTCATAGACAAACAAGTTTTATGGCACTGTTGCTGAGGATTGAAAGGATTTGACAAAATCAATATTCTAACAAAAGAGAGAAATGCTAATTTGGACATTTTTCTTTCCTTTATAAAAGAAATTCACAAAAACAGTTTTGACAACAGTGGCTGCATAAGCTACTGATCTTTTAGAGAGCTTAAAGGATATATGATTTACCACTGATTCCATTTAATCTCAGTATATTTCCATTTCAGGAAGTTGTTTCATGCACAGGAAGCTAGAATCAGATCTATTTCCCTTAGATACTAAATTGGAAAGAACATTGAGGAACTTAAGGAAGGTCAGAATGCAAAACATCAATTATAGTAGATGAAAGAATGGTCGGACAGTTGAACAAGAAACAGCGGCGAGAAAAGGCCTCCAATCACGAATCTGATGGAGGATTTATGGAGACCCGAGTTATCGAGAAGATTACTCAACGATTGACAACTTGCTACTAGAGGCTAACAATTTTGAAATTGAAACCAGCATTGATCACCATAGTGCGAGGCGAATCAATTCTGGGCCATCCTCACTGAAGATCGCAGCACATGGGCAGATTCCTTAGGATGGCCAACACAGTTAAACTAAATGGTGTGAGACTAGAAGTGATCAAGCTACAACTCTTTCCTTTCTCTTTGAGAGATATTGCAGCCACTTGGTTTTAATCACTACCATATGACTTAGTTAACACATTGGAAAAGCTGGTGGAGGCTTACCTTGGCAGATTTTTTCCCCCATCCCTCACATCTGAAAGAAGAAGGGAGATAATTGTGTTCAAACAAGGGGAGGATGAAAGCTTGTATCACCCCTTTGGGAAAGGTGGTTGTTTAGAGATATCCTATCTACTGGCATAAACCTGAAGACCCAAATGGATATTGTCTACCATTCCCTGAATGATACCTCTAAGGGTATAATAGATGCAACTTACTATGGGCCATTTAAGCGAAAAAATGTAGAGGAGATAAGGCAGTTGATAGAAGACCTGGCTAAATGCAACATGAAAGCTCCATTTGAATCTTCAGTGAACAACAACAGAACAAAGGGGAGTGGGGTCATTGAACTAAATAAAATGATTGCTATGGAAGCAAAACTTGATGCAATAATGCATAGGTTGGGGAATCAAGAGAAAAGAATGCACTCTGCTCATGAAATTGGAGCAGTGGAAAGAGATGGAATTAGAAGACGTGTTGAGGGACCAATTGGTGAAGTCCACTTTATCGAGTTGAGGGAGGCCAAGTATTTGAATGAGCAGAGAAGCTACCATTTCAAGCCCTAACCTAACTTGCCTACACACTATACACTGGCTAGGAGCCATGAGGAACTTCTCATATGGTGGGGAGCATCACAGGACGAACATGGGCAAGAGTTTTCGACAAGGATATAATCCACCAAGGTTCCAACGACAACGAGTAGTAAGGAGAATAGAAATGAATATCAAAGTCAAAGAGGACTCAGTCCTTTGGAGAAAATCTTTGCCGATTCATGGGGGGATAACAAGTGGCTGCTAAGCCTCAAGTTGGAAGCGGTAGCCTTAACCTTACCAAAGCTAGACCAGGATGCATTCCCGGTGACACCCCCGAAAGAATCCAACAGTTGTATGGCGGATCCGGCGAGGAGTGGCAAGGAAGTGAACAACATCTAAGCAGAAAAGAAGGAAAGGTCGGAGCAAGAAGAAGAGAAAGAAACTAGAGAAGAAGATAGAAAGAACAATTCAGTGAATTTGCGAAGTGAGAATAAAGAAATACGGGGCTTGATGCTTGAAAAGCAGTGAACAAAAACAAAAAGAGAAGGTTCAAGCCTACACGCTTGCAGTTCCATTCCCACAAAGACTTTAAAAGGCAAAGATGTGACACCCCTATCCCGGGGGTCCCGTTGAAAACCCGTCAACCTGCGGAAACAATTGGGTGTCGAGTAACCCGACGCCACACCATCATGTCCCATTTATCGGGATCAATGCTTTAACAAAAAATCGGATAGAGTCTCCTTTATGCGAAGCTCTATCAATACCTAACGTATAACAATATATCACATGACTAACCAAGCTCAAAATATACCACGGAGTCATTCATGAGTCATAGCGACCACCGACCCCATTCAACCATACCACAGATCTCTATACATGTGACTATATATGAAATTTGATATGTTTTACAAGAAGTTCAATTATACACTCTTACCGAAAATGATATCTTATCAAAATGGTGTTCTAATTTACGCATATACAAAATATGGTCAAAAACCACCGACTTTCTTCTTATGCGGTCCCGAATGTGGAGTGACGCATGCACTTGATATCCCGAAGGGGTCCCACGACGGGGTGGCTTGAAGCCTAGTAGTGATAATCTCCTACCAAGGGTTACTTTCCACCCCCAAGTGCTCATCTGATGATCAAACGATCCATACATCAGTGAAAATGTCTACTTGAATGTTGTATGTCATGCATGAAATGTCTTCCTACCCATATCCCGAGTCACTCACTGACTCCTTCACACATACCTATGCCAAGTGTGACAACCATCACTAGTAGTACCAATGACACACATATATTGAGCCTACAGAACCGCAATACCCAATGCAAGTGCGATGGGCCCAGCCAATCTGAGTCAATCCCGACTCTTATCCACCTGTGACTCAAGTCTATGTGATAAACATGACCATGTGTCTTCTTTAGGCAACAGAACTTTTCGGCTCACGCTACGGGTCTCTTACACTCATATAGAACTTTTTGGATCACACCGCGAGTCTCTTACACCCATGTTCCAGGATTTTCATCTGAGGGGGTTAACGGTCTCCTTCTTGCTCCGCCTAACACACATTAATTACATTTCTTTTTTATGTTTTAAACCGTGAGACATTTATTGGACGTCGTCCAAAGCACGAGCTCACTACCCATTCATCAACCGCGTGATGATGAATGACCATATCGATGCAGTATGTTGATGTCCCTATGCATATGCAATGCTAATGTCAGCGAAAATTCTCATCAGTACATGTATGATGCACCTTCATGAACATTAATCAATGGTACTTCATGTCAAGTACCATGCAACTTCTCAACCCTTAAGCATATAAGTTCCATACATTTCATGCCAATATTTATAGATATCGTAGTATCATGCATGATAGCATTCATCAATACATGACTAAACGAAGTAATCTCCTTATATCCTTCCTTGGGCTAACTCATGGAAATTGATGCAATACAATAGCCCTCTGACATATGTCATTTGTTAATAGTCTAATGCTTAGGCTATTCATCGACACAACCAAATAACTTGCACACTTGGTGAAAAAACTAGATTTTCAGCAAGGTTGTGGACACCAATTACCCTCCACATGAAGATGGTTAGGTTCTTGATTCAATGGGCTTTCCATAGAGTCTAAGAACACCCAAAACGAAGTCCAGACGAAGAAGTTATGGCATTTTGATTCAAAACTAGTCAGTTTACTCTACTTACACTAGAAACAGTTTGTGATACCCAATTTCAGGAGTCTTATTCCATAATTTGACATAGTTCTTTGTAATCATTTGAAGATACGGTTCTTAGGGTTCTTCTCCAACTGGAATCACCCAAATCGGATCACCGAAACTCAAGATATGTCCTAAACTACCGGGACTACTCAGTTTTAAAAAACAGAACCGGAAACTGTTTGAACATAGCTCCCCTTTGAATGCATTTCGTAGTCTAAAGGGGTCAGAATTTAGATAGACCTATTTCAAGAAAATATGTTCTCCTATAAGTCTAGTTTACCCTTCAATTATAATCATGCAATTTAGATGAGTGATGGCCAAATTATGGTTAAAACTCAGTCATGGGGTCTCGAAATGGAAACCTTGGGGAGAAAAGCTGCTTTTGAGCATGTTTCCGCTGAATGAATTTACGGAACCAAAGGGGGTCGAATTTGGATAGACCTATTTCAAGAAAATATGTTTCACCTATAAATCCTAGTTTACCCAAAAATTAGAATCCTCAGATTCGATGAGGGTTCTTCACTCAAGTTAACAACTATCACGGGGTCGAAGGAAAAAATTGAACTGACATTCTCCACTTTGACACCATACATCACCCATAGACGAATTAAGTTGAGTAGAATAAAAACCCTACCTCAATTAGCGTGATTTCCTGGGACACCACCTTTTCTCAATTTTTGTGAAAACCCGAACCTTTAACCTTGGCGAAATCTTGTGATTCCAGTACCCACGCGTAGCTTTTGTTGCGTATTGCAGCTTTAACTCTCGGCCTGTTGAGTTCCGACCAGCAAAACCCCATGAAATCGCCGAAGAAATATTGCTTTTCTTCTCCCTCCTCTCTTTCTCTCTCTCTCTCTCTCTCTCTCTCTCTCTCTCTCTCTCTCTCTCTCTCTTTAACATTTTGGTCCTAGACCCGACTTGGCCAGAGATCTTTTAGATATTTCTTGTTATACATGAGCCATGGCTCTACATGACCATGTGTCACGGCTTCCGATCAAGTTTTGCCACAAAAACAATTTATTTCGTCCTGGTTTTAGTTCCATCTATCTAAATGGACATTCTTTAAATATTTGAGGAATTTTTCGGGATTTTCTAAAAATCAGTTTCGAAATTACACTCGGCGTCAGAGTCGTCTCGAAATTCGTGAAAATCCGATTGTCTTGGAATTCAACTAAATTCGCTTGGGTGACTAGATTTCGTGAGATGATTCCAACGGTGAAGTCCGTTTCGTCATCTGAGATTTAAAAAGAATTCCGAAAAAATTACCATTTTGCCCTTCCTAGCAAAAATTCAAATTTATAGGTTTTTTTCCCGAGTTTTACATTCTTCCCCTTTAAAATTTAGATCGAAATTCCTACACGTAACTATGTATCTAATCTACGAGGCATATGCAACAGTCATTAAGATATACCAAATGGCTAAAGAATGTACCTTCATCCTCAGGTAATGAAGATCATAGCGATGCGCGCTCGTGTTCTCACTCTCCCGTTTGCCTCCTCATCCTCGGTGCGGCCGCACTTCCTTCACTAGCCTCACGAGTCTTGCATTGCAAAACCTTATCTACGGCTATCATGAAGCGCCGCGGGTCTTATACGAAAGGTCCCATACGTATCAAACCATTCGCCCTCGATCCACTACATGGTCGGATACGGGTGTAGTTAGAACATGGGACATGGAATACATCGTGAACACTCGATGAACTCGGTGGTAATTCCAACCGGTAAGAAACTATACCCACCTCTCGACTACCTCAAAGGGCCTAATATATCTACGTGGTAACCACACTTGCCAAACCTATCCTCCTCTCTTAGGCATGTGGCAGCCCGAGAAAATGATCTCCGCCTCAAACTCTAGAGAATTAGTGCTTGGGTATTATTAAATATAACTCTTCTCTTTGGATCACAGCCATGAGAAAGGCGTTCGTATCAATTCCACCTTCAATGAGGTGTCACTAATCAACTCCGGACCCATGGTGGATCTTTCTCCTACCTCGGTCCAACAAACTAGAGATCGACATGGCCTCCCATATAATGCCTCATAGGGCACCATCTGTATACTCGCCTAATAACTATTGTTATAGGCAAACTCGACCAAGGGAAAATGCTCCTCCCAGCTACCCTTGAGATCCAAGACGCATGCTCTCAGCATGTCCTCTAACACCTATATAGTCCTCTCTGATTGGCCAGTCGAGTCTGTGGATGATGATACTTATCCTCAAGCTGTGTCCGTGGCTCGATGGCTCTTATAGAGCGAGATGTAAACACAGGATCGATCCGATACTATAGGCGGCACTCCATGCAGCGTACAATCTCGTATGTATAACTTGTAAAATTCCTCCAGAGTAGAAGGTCATCAGGTACATCCAAATGTAATAAACTTAGTAAGGCGAGTCGGCTATCACCCACCGCATCATGCTTCCACGATGTCGTGGCAGAAGTGAGTCACAAAATCCATCATTGATATGTTTCTTACTTCCCGCCGCACCTCGATGGCTAAAGTAACCACTGTGGCCTCACGATGCTTAGCCTTAATTTGTCAGCGCGTGAGAACATCGTCGGCAGTATCCCAAGCCGTGTCTGCTTATCCCGCTCGAGTATCGCGATGAAGATCATGATATATCTTCGTGCCACTTGGATGCCTGACAAAGCGAGGCTTGATGGAACTCCGCCCGAAAGTCTCCTCTCTTAACTCTGCCCATAGGGGAACCCGCAAATAGTCCCTATACCGAAGACTACCATTGTGTGAATGGCCCCAGCCTCGTGCCTATCTTGCTATGCGGTCCCTAATGGACACCATCTCGATGCCACACCCTTGGGACTCAATCACTCTTCCTACCGATAGGGGAAGGCGTGGCCACTAAACCACTAAAACACATATGAGTATGTTCCTTTGTCTTGTGGTGACGCCCCACAGTCTCGAGCATGTGCTCGGAAGCCACACTTCAGCGGTACTCCGTGACTTCCGATTGGAGTGCATCAACCACCCATTTGCCTTACTGAGGTGATGCGCAAAGTGAGTCATAATCCTCCGGATATTCCATCCATGCGCTGCCTCATAGTAAGATCCGTGAGTCAAGATATACTTCAGACTTTGTAGTCCCGAAAATACCTTGAATTGCTCACCATATAAATGGTAGCCATATATTTCAAGCGAAGACTATAGGCGCCAACTCCATGTCATGCTAGGTTAATTCAAGCTAATGGTTTCTTCAATTGTAAATGAACCATAAGCTACCACTCTCCCGGATTGCATTAGAACACATCGATTCGTCCTTGAGGCATCATAACATCTGAGTGTACACACCACTGTCCTTTAGGACTATATGAGAATAAGACCTGTAAGCCTCCTTTTTAGCTCTTGAATGCCCTCTCCACACACGAGTCATTCCCTCATACTCTGACCTCCTTCTAGTCAATCTAGTCATGACCTGATAATCTCACGAAGTCCTCGATAAACCTCTTGTAATATCCGACGAAGTCTCAGTAAACTCTTGTAATATCCGGTAATCCCGAAACTACGTATCTCGGCCGAATCTCGAAGCGCTCTCGCGCCTCGACTTTCTCCGGGGTCAACGACACACTTGGAAGTTGACACTATGTGTCTCGATAAGCAAAACTTCGCCTTAACGAACTTGGTGGCCCTGGCGGTGTTCTCGTAAAGTCTGGAGAATAATCCTCAAATGATCCTTATGCTCCTCCTCAGATTAGGAGTAGATAAAGATGTCATCAACAAAGATTACTACAAACTGATATAGATAGGGCTGGAACACCCAATGCATGATATCCATGAATCACTTCTTTGGCGCGATCGTCGTCGAGAACATCGCATGAAGCTTCAATGCCCATGCGCATCTGACTTATGTAGGGATATTTACTCTAACTCATGATGATACTTAGGTACGGAGATCTATCTTGCAATAGACCTACGCCCCTCTCAACTGATCAAATAAATCATCAATCCTTGGTAATGGATACCGATTCTTGATCGTAACCCTGTTCAACTATCGGTAGTCGATACACAGGCGAAGGGTCTTATCCTTCTTTTCATAAATAGAGCGGACGCCCAGGTGAAGTACTTTCAGTCTGAAAGTGAAACCCTGTCCAATAAATCACATGTCACGGACCTTGAGTTCTTGCAACTCAACTGGCGCCATCCTATATGGAGTCATAGAAATAGGCGTCGTACCAGGGTGTAACTCGATAACAAAGTGCATCCTGTGCAAAAGAGGTAATCGGTGTAGTTCATCACGAAAAACATCCTCGCAGTAGCTCACAACCCACCGGGAGGCGGGCTCCAAATCCTTGTCTCACCTCGTCCTCTGGAATGAGGCTTGCTGTAACCCATCAATTGTTCGTGCCACTTGGAGTCGTACATTGTCCTGGGTAAGCATCATGCTTATCCCCCTGGAAGGTATAACTGATAGCTATAAGCATCTTGTTGTGGCGGTAACCCTCTACCGATCACGGGTCAATGATGATCCGATGCACCGTCAACCAATCCATGCCAATAATGACATCAAACTCCAACATGTCCATAACCCGAAGGTCAACTGAGAGTAGAATCCTTGAGATCTCTAGCTCATAATCCCGACATATCTGATCAACCCTCACCTTAGTAATTCACCTTCAACGGATTTCCAAGGTTTCAACCTCTAAGCCCATATTGAGATTTCTCTCATTGTCTATTTAACAGTACACATGCCAACCAATAATAGACATGAACATCCTGAACTATTATGTTCATCCATTTTCCGAACTCTTAAGGTTATGTTTTTTAACCCTAATGTTCATCTTTTTCTATATACATTCTACCATGTATATAATCCACGCAATTTGTGAGACACAATCACACAATCACAATCACGTAGCATACAACATGAAAATGTACAATGCATGCAATGGTCTAAACTCAATGCCCATCCTTTTCCAAGGTAACCACATACTTACATTCTGATATACAAATTGCGACACCAGAACTCAATGAATATAATGACTTGGACCCATATCCCTCAGCCCTCGGTACTCGTGCACATAGGCTCTTGATACCTAGCTGAGATGAGCTAGTATCAGGACCATACTTGTGGATACCCACACCCGAGCTCCCTAGGTAATCGTTTACCTAAGCTGTGACACCCTTATCCCAAGGGTTCCGTTGACAACCCGCCAACCTGCGGAAACCGGTGGGTGTCGGGTAACCCAACGCCACACCATCATGCCCCATTTATTGGGATCCATACTTTAACAAAAAATCGGATAGAGTCTCCTCTATACGGGAAGCTCTATCAATCGACTTTGTATAATAATGCATCCACTTGATGTTGAACAAATTTGTTATACACCTGGGATAATCGCGGGGATCTGCGTTACTTGACTACCCAGAGTCAACTTGTTATACTGAATCTATGTGTTTGACATGCCGTGATGTTTACGAGTTCAATTATACATACTTACGAAATGATATATTAAAACTGATTGTTCTAATATGCATATACCAAATATGGTCCAAATCCACATCAGGCTTTCTTCATATGTGCGGTCCCGAATAATAAGGTGTGCATCTGCGTTTGTACTGAAGAAAGGGGGGTCCGACGGGAGTAGGCAAGCGATAGTAGTGAAATCTTTCTACAGCTGGTTAATTCCACCTAAGTGCTCATCTGATGATCAAACGATCATACCATCCAAGTGAAAATGCTGCATAGATATCGTATGTCATGCATGGAATGTCTTCCTGCCCATATCTTGAGTCACTCACAGACTCCCTCACACATGCCTATTGATGAGTATCTTAAATACTCATTTTATACCTATATTTTAGTTATTTTTTCTAGTGTTTTTATGTTAAATAAGTGCCCTAATGCTCTAAAAGTTCACTCTTATGATCAGGTCATCCATTTGGTGGAATTGTGCAAAATTGGTGGAAGCACTGCAAAAGCAACGGGAATGAGCTCTTTTGCATTTTTGACATTTTCATACATCATATGAGATCCTGAATCCATGACCATAAATGGATGGATTCTACACTTCAAGATTTCATGGATACCAGAACACAAAATTGTGGACTTCGAACAAAGTTATGCAAGTTCCAAAACTTAAAGAAAATCAGCAAACATTGCAGCACCTTCAGCAGGAGGCTACTGTATTTTGAAGTTTTCAGAAATCATATGATCATATTGCATCAAGCCATATATGGATGGATTCTATAACTAAGAGTTTTTCAACGGTACTGAGAACACGAATCGAAGTTCGTAACAAAGTTAGCTGGCTGAAGTTGGGCCAGCGAGGGACTGCGGCAACGTCGCGACGTTGAGAGACCAACGTGGCGGCGGTAGAAGCAAAGCGTCAGGCGTCGCGACGATTTGCTGCACTGACGTCGCGACGTTTGGGGTCGATTTTGGGTACTAGATTTTAGGCTCATTTTGAGCTCATAATGGAGGTTTAAAGCAAACCAAGGAGGATCAGGAGGGACGATTTGGAGCCGGTTTTTTGGACCTTTTGAGGAGAACAAGCTCCTTTGGGTGCAGAAACACCTAAGGCTTGTTCTTGGGAGAGATTTCTAGGGTTCGTTCTTGGAAGAAGAACATGAGGAAAGAAGAAGATAATGGAGGAAGAAGGGGCTTCAACGCCAGGTTGTTTTCTCTCTTTCAGCACTACGTTTTCTTTCTTTTGATGGTTGTATTTACTTTTCCGCTTGTATATCTTTAGTTAGTTTTCTTGGAGGTTTATGATCTTGCGAAGACATATTTTGTATGAATCTCTCCTAATTTATATTGATTGATGTTTTTTATTTCATATTTATGTTGAGTATTTCATTTAGATCTTAATGCTTGTGGATATTTGGCCAATATTTGCATGAATTGTGGTTTGATTAAAATCGAGAAGTGAGGTTAAATTAGACTATGGATGATTTACCATCTAATTATCATGAGATAGAGATATAAGTAAAGATTAGATTGTGGTATTAAGATTCTCAAGGAGTTCATTGCATCCTTAGTTATGATAGTTTGAGGCGATCACGGTATAACCTTTTCTAAATTAGTGTGCGAATGCTTGAGAGATCGAATATACATTAGTTAAATCTTCATCTTCATGATAAATTGATCATCGATTAATTGGGTTAGGAGGTTCATACATCATTATTTGAGTAAGGAAATACCTTAAGGCTTTTAGTCTTTATCTCTGATCGTTCTGCATGCACCACAGATTAGTGTCTTTGAATTTTTCTATAGATTTTCCAACATCAAATAAAGCATAGGCTAGATTCGAGTCGGTGCCAGTAACCCGATTCTCCGTGGGAGCGATACTCACTTATCATTATATTACTTGAGGCTGACGTGCGCGCGCATAGGCATACACATTTTACACATCACGCTTTTGGCCTATCAAGTTTTTGGCGCCGTTGCCGGGGAATTGGTGCTTTTATTAATATTGATTTGAAATAGCTTTACCTAGTTTGGATCTAAGTTAGTCTTTGTGTTTATTTTCCTTTTGTCACTTTACTTTGAATTTTATTTTTTGTTTTATAGCATTTCAATCACAATGGATCATCATCAAGTTGACAAATGCATTTGGGCGACCTTGACGACAACTAAGAATGCGACAATTGGGCGGTAGGCATCAAAGAGAGTGACAACTCAAGTGTGGCAACCATATGCATCAATGGATTATGCTCAATATGGAGGTACCCCATACTTAAGCAATCATAATTTTGGATGGAGCCACCGCCCCAAACACCTCATGGAATCCTGACTATAACACTCTTCAATCTCCACAAGTCCAAAGATCAAGCCTAGAAGAAGCTATGGATGAATTAAGAACTCAAACTGCATTTACCATGGCACAACCTGAATTTTCAAGATCAATGGCTGAAATGGACTACTCTCAAGTTAGGTTACCTCAGTTTTTTTATCCAAATGAGATAAGTCCCAGCCTCCCTTGAGAGAATGACAAAGTTAAATGACGTGAATTGAAGCTAGAAAGAGTTCATGCTGAATGTGTGACATCTAAAGTCCAATTCTGTGGAATTGACCTGAGGCTAATGTTCAAATTCAGCATACACCATTCGATAACGAAGAGATGTCTCAATGGCCACTTAAATTTTCTGACTTACATTGAGAAAGAACAACCTAAGAAGAGGAAGTATGAGTATAGAACTAGTGGCAAAATATGAATGAACAGAGAATATGGCTACAATGTCCTTTGAAGGACAACATGAGGAGTTCGCCATCTACTCTTGGGGTGTAGATGAGAAGAAGAAAGCTAAGACTATAATGAAAATCACTTCAAGAGAGTAATGAAGGAGCAGAAGCTTCAAGGTGGAGGATGATGATGCGAAACTTTGAAAGACTTGGACAGAAAGGAGGAAAAGTCAACTTCCTGCGGAATCATATGAAAAGGTAAAAGAGGAGGTTGTAGAGACCTTTCCGAAGATGACTTTATGGGGTGAGATGCATGAAGAATTGAAAAATGAGAAGACAATCCCAAATTCTGAGGTGGATGAGTGCATCATTCACTTTAACAATGAATTGAGAGGAACCATTGTAAAAAAAAAAATTAAAAAAATAGAAAATCAAAAAAATAATAAGATTGTGGAAGACTATGTGCTCAAGTTGCTGATTGAGCACAACTATCGCCTCTTAGAGAAGGATGGAAACTAAGCACCAACCCATCCGTGGTTGGTAGAGTCTAGCTGGACTCGAGAAGCGGGCGACTCGCTTGGGAGGCAGCGAAGCTTAAAATGTTTCTTTTCTTTTTCTATTTAAGTAGTTAGTTTGAGTTTTATTTAATAAATTTTAGGTGCTTGATTTTGTTTTCTGTGTTTAGTTTTTAATTTCGGGTTTTTGGAATTCAAATCTGGTTTTTGGAAACAAAAGGTTGAAGCTTGAAGTTCAATAGTGCAGGCGACAAAGACAAAGGAAACCGTATTCAAGCGTCCTCTTCATTTGGACTTAAAGTCTAACCCCTCTTAACACCTCTTTGCTTCAAAGCGGAAGCCACCTTCATTGGAGCAACTTCCGGAGACTTGATCAACCTCAAGGGAGTACTCATTATCCATTCTTGCTTTTGTTTCACGGTAGAGGACAATGTTTCATTTCAAGTTGGGGGGTGAAGTCAAATCATTAAGAAAAATATTAAGAAAAAAAAATTTCCAAATCCAACTTTTCTATCTCATACCTATTTTAGTTAGTTGTTTGGTTGTTAGTGCATGTATGCTTTTCATTCTTTCTTTTATTTATTTTGTGTCTCATATGGTAGGTTGATGCCTTGTTGGCTAGTAGAAGGTCATTTTGAACACAACTATTCAAAAATGCTAAGTGTAAAGAGGAATAGGACCCTTAGGTTTTTAAATGATCTGGAATTGTGTACTTGCTTGGTATGGGTGACTTAGCTTAGTCACCTCCATTGTGCTACAAGAAGCTATTTCTCAAGGAATCTATCACACACACACTTTTGGTCTCCCTTGTATACCTTGGTCCCGGACTCTTTGCCTTGAATTCAACTAACCTTGAGGGATTCTAGCCACCTAAGTGATGATGGGACACTAATCAAAGAGGATTGCTTGACCAGGCCCCAACAAAAAAAAATATACAAAAACAATAGAAAAAGTGAAAAAGAAGAAAAAAAAAAAAAGAAAAAAAAGAGTAAAAAAAAAAAGAAGGCTTGTGAATTATAATAAGTGGATCATCCAATCGGAATCCCGTGCACAATCCGAGGGGCCTTTCCCAAGCCCTAATGCCTAAGCCGGTAGCGAGGAGTCATTGACTTCTTGCTTCCATGGGACCCGAAAATGGATCATTCCCACAACCTAGGGCCTTTGAGTTTGGTTGAGTGTTCAGGGTGAAGTTTGAAGGAAATTTAATGCCTTGTGCCCTTAACCAACTGGTGGGGAGTCACCAATAGATCCCCGCTACAGGAACACTCATCTAAAACTTCTTGGCAATAGTTCTCATTCACTTTTTAGGTATTTAGGAAATTTTTAGGTATTTTGATATGAATAAAAAGGGTGCGTTCTTATCCTTTCTTAGTTAGCTTCTTCCAAATAGGTGAGTTGAGCATAAGTTTGAGGGTGTTAGGACCTTGCTATACACTGAAGATCATGCTATCACCTACACTTAGTTTCCTTGGGAAAGGTCGCGCTGCCAGGACTTGGGGGTTGATTTTAGCTGCTCACCAAGCTGCTTTGCCTGTTCCTTAGAAAGTTTAAAAGTTTAAGGATCCTAAATTTTGGTTGAAAAAGGCTAATATTGCTAAATTGTGTTCATAGTGATTCTTCCATTTGGAATCATGTTATCATACTCATCTCATTATTTTAATTCCATGTCATTTTCAATTTTGTTTATGTTTTATGATCGATCTCTTGCTTGAGGGCAAGCAAAAATTTAAGTTTAGAGTGTGATGAGTATCTTAAATACTCATTTTTATACCTATATTTTGGATTATTTTTTTCTAGTGTTTTTATGTTAAATAAATTGCCTAATGCTCTAAAGTTCACTCTTATGATCAGGTCTCATCCATTTGGTGGAATTATTATAAAATTGGTGGAAAAACTGCTACAAAAGCAACAGGAGAGGCTACTGCATTTTTTGACATTTTCAGACATCATATGAGCTCCTATTGAATCAAGCCATATATGGATGGATTCTACACTTCAAACTTTCCATGGATACAAGAACATAAATTGGACTTCAACGAACCAGAAGTTATGCAAGTTCCAAAACTTAAAGAAAATCAACAAACATTTCAGCACCTTCAGCAGGAGAGGCTACTGTATTTTGACGTTTTCAGAAATCATATGAGCTCATATTGCATCAAGTCATATATGGATGGATTCTACACTTCAAGATCTTTCCAAAGGTACCAAGAACACCCAAATCGGAGTTCGTATGACAAAGTTATGGCTTTATGAAGTTGGAGCAAAAGCAGGGGACTGCAACAACGTCGGGACGTTGAGAACCAACGTCGCGACGTTGCAGAAACAGAGCATCTCGACTTCGCGACGTTGCTGCACGACGTCGCTGACGTTAGTCGGTTTGGGTGGAATTTTAGCCCATTTGGGCTCACTAATGGGAGGGTTTTAAGCTCAAGCCAGAGGGGATCGAAAAGGGGGCGATTTGGAGCGGTTTTTTGGACCTTTTTGAGGGAGAACAAGCTCCCTTTGGGTGGAAACACCTAAGGCTTGTTCTTGGAGAGATTTCTAGGGTTCGCTCTTGGAAGAGAAAGAACACTTGAGGAAGAAGAAGATAATGGAGGAAGAAGGGGGCTTCAACGCCAAATTTGTTTTCTCTCTTTCCTTTTCACATTTTCTTTCTTTTGATGGTTGTATTTACTTTTTCCATATGTTTTAGTTAGTTTTCTTGGGGTTTAGATGCAGCCAAAGGCATATATTTGTATGAATCTCTCCTAATTTATATTGATTGATGTTTTATTTCATATTTTATGTTGGAGTATTTCAGCATTTAGATCTTAATGCTTGTGGATATTTGTGTATTTGCATGAATTGTGGTTTGATTCAAAATCTGAGAAGTGAGAGTTAAAATTAGACCATGGATGATTTACCATCTAATTATCATGAGATAGAGATATAAGTGAGATTAGGTGTGGTATTAAGATTTATAGGGTTCATTGCATCCTTAGTTATGATGGTTTGAGGTAGAGATGCAGTATAACCTTTTCTAAGGGTAGTGTGCGAATGCTTGAGAGAGATTCGAATATACATTAGTTAAATCGCCATCTTCATGATGAAATTGATCATCGATTAATTGGAGTTAGGAGTTCATATCCATTTGTTTAGGTGAAATCTATACCTTAAGGCTTTAGTCTTTATCTGATCATTCTTGCATGCCTAGATTAGTGTCTTTGAATTTTTCTATAGATTTTCCAACATCCAAATAAAGCATAGCTGATTCAAATTAGGTACTTAGTAACCCAGTCAGCGTGGAGCAGTACTCACTTATCATTATATTACTTGAGGCGGCAGCGTGCGCTTGCATCACATGGACATACACATTTTACACATCGCGGCACTGAAGCCTCACCTATGCCAAGTGTGACAACCATCCAGTGATACAATGACACACATACTATATGACCTACCTTGCAGGCTCACGATACCAATCGAAGTAGCGGGCAGCCACGATCAGTCGATCCGACTCTTATCACACAACTCGAAGTCTATGTGATAAACATGACCGTGTGTCTTTTTTAGGCAACAAAACTTTTCGGCTCACACCGCGGGTCTCTTACACCCATACAGAACTTTTCGGATCACACCGCAAGTCTCTTACACCCATGTTCCAAGCTTTTCACCTGAGGGGGTTAACGATCCCCTTCTTGCTTCGCCCAACACACATTATTTACATTTCTTTTTTATGTTTTAAATCGTGAGATATTTATTGGACGTCGTCCGAAATGAAACTCACTACCCATTCATCAACAATGATGAATAACCATATCCATGCACACACCCGATATGTTGATGTCTCGCATCTCTTATCACGTCGCTAATGTACCTAAATTCATGTTACATGTATGATGCACACTCAAAGGAACATTCTAATCAATCGTACTTCATGTCAAGTACCATGCAACATATATCGCAAGCATATAAGTTCCATACATTTCATGCCAATGACTATGAATATCGTAGTATCATGCATATTAGCATTCATTAATACATGATAATAGGTAATCTCATATAGCCTTCCTTAGGCTAACTCATGAAATTCATACCCGATACAATAGCCTACAACATGTCTATTACTGATGGTCATGTCAAAACCGTTATTCACATCGACACAGCCAAATAACACGCACGCGGTACCAAAACATATATTTTCAGCAAGTTTGTGGACACCAATTACCCTCAGCGCAAAGGTCGAGAACACCCCGAAAATGCGTCGGTTGAAGAAGTTATAGCCTTTTCATTCAGCCCCGATCGGTTACTGCCCCTTTGCTAGGCTTGATCGTGATACCCGATTTCAAGGGTCTTAATCCATAATTTGACACTAGTTATTTGTACTCATTTGAAGATACGGTTCTTAGGGCTATTCTCCAACTGGAATCACCTAAATTGGATTACCAAAACTCAAGATATGTCCTAACAACCGGAATTTTCGAGTTTTCAAAGCGAGAACCGGCTATCGAACACGAAAACTCACTTTGAATGCATTTACGAGGTCAAGGAGTCGAATTTGGATAGACCTATTTCAAGAAAAATATGTTCTCCTTTAAGTTTAGTTTACCAAGCAATTGGAATCACTCAATTAAGATGAGTTATGACTAAGTTATGGCCAAAACTCAGTCATGGGGTCTCAAAACAGAACAGGAAAATTGCCTGAACATAACTCCACTTTGAATGCATTTGTGTGTCCAAATGGGTCGGAATTTGGATATACCTATTTCAAGGAAATATGTTTTCCTATAAGTCTAGTTTACCCATAAATTGGAATAACTCAATTCGAATGAAAACATAGTCACGAGGTCAAAGGAAAAAAACTGGACAACATTATCCACTTTGACACCCACACACATGCCCTTAGACAGAAATTAAACTGAGTAGAATAAAAACCCTACCTCAATTAGCGTGATTTCCTGGGACATTGCCTTTTCTCGATTTTCATGAAAACCCAAACCTTGGACCTTTGCGAAATCTTGTAATTCCGGTACCCACACGTAGCTCTCATCGCGTAGAGTAGCTTTAACTCTCGGCTTGTCGAGTTCCGACCGGCAAAACCCCATGAAATCGTCTTAGAAAGATTGCTTTTCTTCTCCCTCCTCTCTCTCTCTCTCTCTCTCTCTCTCTCTAACGTTTGGTCCTAGACCAACTTGTGAGATCTTTTTAGATATTTCTTGTATTTATACATGAGACACGTGGCTCACATCGCGCCACATGTCAAGCTTCCCCAGTCCATTTTTGCCCCGAAACAATTTATTTCATCCCGGTTTCAGTTTCATCTATCTTAAATGGACATTCTTTAAATATTTGACATTTTTCAGGATTTTTCTAAAAATCTCGTTTTCAAAGGTTCACCCGACACCTGTCGTCTCAAAATTTGTGAAAATTTGATTGTCTCGAGTGTGAAATTTGCACAGGTGGCCCAGATTTTTGCGAGCCGTTCCAACGGTGAATTCCGTTTCTTCATCCAAGATCTAAAAAGAATTCCAGAAAAATTATCATTTTGCCCTTCCTAGCAAAAATTCAAATTTCTAGGTTTTTTTCCCCGGGCTTACAAAAGAAGGAGGAACAATTTTCTAAATTCTTGAAGATTTCAAGAAGATAGATATTAGCATTCCCTTTGCAGATGCAATAACTCAAATGTGAGCTATGCCGTTCACCAAAGTATATCTTGAGCAAAAGAAGAAAATTGCTAAAGAATTGGTGAGCCCTAAGCGCAACATGTAGTGCGATTATTCGAGGAGATCTTGGCTAGATGAAAGACCCTGGCAGCTTTAACATTCCTTGCACTATTGGGAAATATGAATTCAAGAAAGCTTTGTGTGACTCAGGTGCCAACATCAACTTGATACCCTTATCAGTTATACAAAGGTTGAGTTTGGGGGAACATAGCGGCAATTCACGCAAATGGGATAGGTCAGTAAGCGCGACCAAAAGGAGTCCTTGAGGATGTACTAGTTAAGGTAGGGAAATTCATTTTCTTTGTGCATTTTGTTGTCATGAAAATGGAAGAGGACACACGGGGTTCCTACATTTGTTTAAGGAAGACCCTTCTTGAGCCCCAGGGCTGCTCGATCGATGTATACAAAGAGGTGAGCTTACCTAAGGGGAGTGAAATGAAGCAATGCACTTCAACCTCGACAAACATGCTAATACGATGTTGATGGGGAAAATTGTATGACTATAGATAACATTAGTCCCATCGGTCTTGGCCCGAACTGATTGTAATGTACGACACTCACATCCGTAGAAATGAGATGAATTTCCTGAAAGTATCTTAAAGTGTTGATATAATTCTTTGCATTCAGTTTGCAATACACAAAACGATCTTGAATTTGATTAACTTGATCAAAGAAAAATCGCCATCAAGGAAAAGCAAGCGAGTAAGAAACAAAATACGAGAGGAGTTGATATTGAAGGGAATTTCCTAGTCATGCGAGTATGCTTTTTCTTAGAGCCCGGAAAAAGAACAAGCAGTAATTACTCTCCAATTTGCATTGTGGTGAGGATGAAGAACAAAAGTTGTTAAGATTCTAAGGAAATATAAAACGAATTGCTTGAGTCGATTGAAGATCTCAGTATTAGTCCTTCTAGTTGCATGCATAAAATCCTGCTAGAAGATAATGCAAAAACTTCAATTGAACACCAAAGAAGGCTAAATCAAGTGATGAAGGATGTTGTAAGGAAGGAAGTGCTTAAATCGATAAATGCAAGTTTTATTTATGCAATATTAGACAACCATAGGTGGCGAGTTCATGTGAGTTTCCCAAGAAGAGGTGATTCAGCGTCGATCATGTGAAATAAGAATATTGTTCTGAGCTGTGCAGGTGTGTCATCGTGAGAAATCATCTTATAATAAGATCTATTTCTCTGGATAATGTGAATAATGGACAAATTAACCAGTTCCTCGCCGCCGATTTCTGTGATCTGGATATAACCAATTTCTATTGCACTTTTGAGGACCCAGAAGACTATTTTTCACATGCCCTTGCTGGTGTACCTTTGCTTTTAGAAGAATGTCATTTGGGCTGCAATGCTCCTGCTACATTTCAAAGATGCATGATGTCTATGTTCTCATATTTGGTAGAGGAGGTTATGGAGATATTCATGGATGACTTCGTAGTCTATGGATCTAGTTTTGAGAAGTGCCTGCAAATTTTGGGAACAATACTTCAGAGGTGGTAGGATAAGAATTTAGCCTTGAATCGGGAAAAATGCCATTTGTAAGTAGCAGGAAGGCATTGTCCTTGGGCATGAATTTGGCGAGTGCATTAGACCAAGCGAAAGTTTCCATCATAAAGACTCTTGCCACCTACAAGCGATCGAGGAATAAAAGTTTCTTGGGATCTTGGTTTTATAGAAGATTTATCAAGGACTTCTCAAAAATTGCAAGACCATTATGTAGACTATTGGAAAAGGAGACCAAGTTTAATTTTGATGAATCTTGCCAATTTTCATTTGAAGAAATCAAATCCAGATTAGTTGAAGCTCCCATCATGGCCAAACCAGATTGGAATAAGGAATTTGAGATTATGTGTGATGCTAGTGACTATGCAATGGGTTGTGTTAGGACGAAAAATTGACAACAAGATGTTTAGGGCCATATATTTTGCCAGCAAAACCTTCAATGAAGCTCAAGGAACTACTCAACTACTGAAAAAGAGATGTTGGCCATGGTATTTGCATGTGAAAAATTTAGGCCATATATATTAGGATCCCATGTCATTAAGCTATCTTGAGATAACAACAATTAAATACTTGATAGCTTTGAAGGAAACAATGAATCAGGCGTGAGATGGGTATTCTGCTAGGGAATTTGATGCGGAGATCAGGACAGGAAAGGTAGTGGCAATGTGATGGCTGATCACTTGTAGAGTTAGAAGAACACTGTAAAAGGAAAAGGGGTGAATTATGAAAGCTTTCGGATGACCGATTATTTCCAATTATCATTCCAATTACTGGTATGCGACGTATAAATTTTTGGCTTGTGGATTTATGCCACCCGGAATTCAGTTACCGGTAGGAGAAAGAAGTTAGGAGCGACGGTGGATTCTATATGTAGGATGACCCACTATTATTCAAAAAAGGGTTGTTGATAATCGGGAGGTGTGTGCGGAAAGTGAGCAAGGGGCAAGATTTTATATGAATGTCATGTCACCATATGGAGGACATTTTTGTAGGACTTTAACGATCCATAGAACTATTCAAATTTTTTATTAGCCTACCATATTCAAATATTGTTTATTGGATGAAACAGTCAATCTGGAAGAATGGGAAGTATCGATGAAGACATGAGTACTACAAGGTATCTTGGTAGTGCGACTTTTTGATGTAGATTTCATGGACCTTTTCCATCTTTGTTGGGAATCGTACATAACCTAGGCGTAGACTATGTCAAATGGATTAGGCTCAATATTGTCCCAAAATGATGCTAAACAAGGTTTATTCAGGAGTTCTTATAGAGAAATATTTTGAGTAAATTGGAACTTTCAAAACTATCACTGTGATGGAGGGAGCCATTTTTCAAACGAGGTGTTTGAGAAACTCATGAGCAGGTATGGAATTAAACACATAATGAGTTTGGCTTATCATCCTCATACAAATGGGTAGGTTGAAATTTCCAATAGGGAGATAAAGAAAATTCTTGAAAAAAAAGCGTAAGTTCGGCATAAAAGATTGAGTCTATAGGCTTTGATGATGCGTGAATGCTATAGAGCGCATATAAAACTCCCAATTTGGGGTGTCGTGGAATTGTCTTTGGTCAACCTTGTCACCTCCCTCTTGAATTAGAATACAAGGCTATGTAACAGATACATCAAGAAATTGAATTTTGGTTTTAAAATTTGTGGAGAAAGATTACTCCAACTCAATGAATTGGAAGAACTGAAAAATGAAGCTTATGATAATGCCAGAATTTACAAAGATAAAACAAAGAAATGGCATGATTAGAAGATTTTGAGGAGAAGGCCCTAGGCGGGAGATCGAGTCTGTTATTAACTCTAGGCTGAAATTATTTGAGATATTTGAGATCAAAATGGAAGTGGTTCTTATACGATAATAATAAGGCACAACCTTTGAAGTAATATTGTGAAAAACGATGATGGAGAAGAATTTAAAGTGAATGGTCAAAGATTAAAGTACGGAAGATAATTAGAATAATTCAGTTACGAGTTAAAAGAATTTTGTTAAGACAAGAGAATCATAGCAGCAAGTCCAGCTAAGGACTTAAAACTGATCAACTTCATGATCAGTGAGGGTACAAGTAGAAATGGAATCTTCACATGGAAGATGAACCCCTAACTTAGTATGCATACCAGACTACAAGGGGAAGTATTATGCTCTCTAACTATTCTTTTTAGAAAATTCATGATTGAAGTTTAAGGGAATTTGATTTTCGAACTAATAGTGAGTCTTAGCTTCATTTAGTTGATTTGTTA
Source organism: Tetrastigma voinierianum (assembly GCA_016808115.1). Taxonomy (NCBI): domain Eukaryota; kingdom Viridiplantae; phylum Streptophyta; class Magnoliopsida; order Vitales; family Vitaceae; genus Tetrastigma; species Tetrastigma voinierianum. The sequence continues at coordinate 319,162 of JAEQBH010002373.1, forward strand.
AATATTTAAATGATGAAGATGAATTGTTCATACTTGAATCGAGATTCTTGAATGTTATACATGTTTTTACAAACCTTCATTAGGTAGATTAGATATTTTTTAGTAAAAAAGAAGAGAATAGGATTTGCAGGAAAATGGGGATAAAACACTTTTTGTCATGACCTGACAATTTAGTCATGACAAAGTTTTGAATTGATAACTTGAGATCTAAGAAAATTTTGTCATAACTTTATTTGTTCTGTCACCATAAAAAATTAGTGATGGGGTTGCGACAATTTCAATGTCGCGCTGATGTTGTTAATCTGAATGACTGGTGAAAGACATGGTGTTGCGATAGTATAAATTAGTTTGCGACTAGGAATAACTGAAGAAAAATGAAGGTATGTCGTGACATCAATTTTATTTTTAAAGACCACATTTGTTGTTGCGAAAAACCTAAGTGAGTGTGACAATTTGTTAAACATTAGCTGACCCATTTTTAACATTACGTTTAAGGCGATCCGACGTTAAATGGTGTTTATTATTAACCGAGTTAGTGTTGTGGCCTAGAAATAAATGTTCGAGCATTCCCAGTAAGTGCAGGATATCGTGAACCCATAAATAAAAGAGCTTAGGTGACAAATAATCTCTTCACTTCGATTCGTTGCAGCCTCATGACTTCATTCTCTTTATATCATCGAGAGATCTTAAGCCTAGATTAAAACGATTCAAACCTCGTCGATGGCGAGAAGAGAAACGAGAATCTATCACGATCTCGATTGAAACGTGGATAGAGTATACTCGAGGGAAGGAGTTCATCAAGAACCTCAAGCAGTATCCTAATTGAGGGCAGTCTCGGCTTTGAGGCGGAACAACCACTGAGGAGGGAGGACAAAGGATGGAACCATTGAGTCATAATGAAGACGAGAATCGGAAGAGGAAGGGCATTTCTGCCGCGAGACCGTGCTATACTGGGAAAAACAACTTGTGATAAAGGTTTCATCAACGAGAGGGTGTTTGGTAAGTTTATTTCCCCTTTTTCAGAAATAATAGAAAAGAAAGGTTGGAGCTTCTTTTGTGAGCACAAGGCGCCTGGTTTCGCTACTCTTGCTACAAAATTTTACTCTAATATGGTGGAAATGAAGGATGACTCTGTATATGTGTGAGGAATATGGGTTCCTTTTGGGCATAAGAAGATCAACGAGATGTTTAAGTGAAGAGACTAGAAGCATAGCTCTAAGTCAAAAAGGATGGATTGAAAAACCAGATCATGAAAAAAGATAGTAAATACCTTCTTGTTGGAAAGGAAGATGGGAGACATACCAGAAGAACCCACAGTATCGCAGGAGGGTCCCCGCTACTGAAGAAGCGAATGTTTGGTTATTTTATGGCATCGGGTTATAGTCCTGCAAACACTTGTAATATCAGTAGGAACAGAAGTCATAATATTATGCCCTTCTAAAGGGATATAAGAACTGAATGTGGGGAGAAATTTGATCAGAGAGTTCTATTATAGGGTATCATTTAAGCGACAAAGAGGATTAATCCCTCGTCCGGCCAACCATCACTAGGTTATTATCTTGTTTGGAAGTGAAGGAAGATGGGAAGAAGAAGAAATGTGCCTTAGAGTCTACATGATACAAACTGAGGTAATAAAAGACTAAGAATAGAAAAAAAAAAATGATAGGAGATGAAACGAGAATCTGAATAGGAATGATAATATAAATCTGAAAATTTCCTTGAAAGGTTCTTTAACTGGTGGAAATGGAAGATGAGTCCATTGCTTCATTCATGCCCTAATGAAGAATTTCTTGAGCATCGAAGGCCAAGAGAAATGAAGGGCCTTAAATCATGGAGATGTTGGTGCTTTGATGAGGAAGGAGATGGAAGAAAAGAAAAGAAAGTGGAAGACATCAGTGGATCATAGAGATTTTGAAGCTAATTTTGAAGAGAACTTTAACAATGGGAGAGAATTTAAGGCAGAAGAAAGAAGAGTGGAAAGAAGTTAGATGAAAAAGGAAGGAATGGGTTGCAGGAAGATGAAGGCCGGTTTAGAAACTTTCTGTAATAATACGAAAAGTTGAAATCTATTTGACAATTGGAAAGAAATGATGTAAGAGAAATATGTTGAAAAAATAGAAACTTTCAGTGCCTATAAGAGCAGTTCAAAAATTTGGAAGCTCGCTGAAAGAAAGAGATATGTTTTGGGGATAATAGTGTTCTGGAGGCTGGTGTGAGAGCTTAGATACTAATGATGATTACTAAACATGCTAAGTATTATTGTTGAGGTGGGGAAACCACAGTCAGTCAGTGACCAGAGAAGCAGAACCTTTGGTGCTCTTGTTGAATTCACAAATGATCTGAAGTCTCGATTGGAAGGAGGCTGCCCGAAAAAAGACGTTTCCTTCAAATTTTCTCTTTGTTTGGCAAGTTTGACATGAATCCTCCCAAATATACCTCAATCTTATAAGAAGAGAATGATTTTCTTTTTAATTTCTTTTCTTTTTCCATACAGGTCGATGCTCTTGTCATATTGAAAATTGATTATAGTTTTTCTTTTTACTCTTTGTGGCTATTCTCTTAAACTGTGATTTGATTGTATTTATTTATCAATGATTTTTCAATTAGAACGGATGTATTTGTGGAATGTAAAGAGATTAAGCTGGTTGAATAATTTTTGAAGGCGCTGGTGTTTGGATGCATTGATTGATTGAGTGAATTAGGTTATTTGGCAGTGGACGGATTATAAGAATAAGGTTTGTATATTGAAACTTGGTGGTGAATATTTTGACAACCGCGATAACTGTCAAACAATACTATGATAGAAGGGAGTAGGAGAGATTGAGTGAAATAAAGTTGCAATTGTGACTTGAGATAAGTTGAAAATGCGAAATTAGGAAAAAGTACACAATTGAAAGAACAAATACAGATTCTTAGATCCATGTGTGAAAAGGACTGGATATCAAATACAAAATCTTGGAAAACAATACACATGATCCAAGTAAGTCATAAATTGGGAAGGATTAGGGACATCTTACAGGGTGGATTCTTGATCCAATAGTACAAGGTCACAGAACTTGTTAGATTATTAGTCAAGGCAAAATCCTAGGCAAACAACTAGCAAAAAATTATTAGAGTATGCGAGTGCTGACCTACCTCATTATATGGATTGCTTTTCTAGTTCAATGGCAAGGCCCAAAATGCCTAACCATTCATATTATTAAACACAAAATCCTCCTCAGAAACTAATCACAACAAGAACCCTAATTACCGATTTTCATTAAAAGCGAAATATGTGAAGAACAGATTAGGGGACTATATTTCTTTTAGTTAGAGAATGAGACAAAACTAATTTTGAAGGGATGAGATCTGAGAAAAAAGAAGTAAAAGGGAATAAGGTTTGTCTTGTGGCCCTATCTCTCTTGAACGATTAAGTTCTTAGGGTGTTTCAACACCTAGTACCCTAATATATTGGTATGGAGTTGCCTTGATTCTCTAGAGTGATGAAGCTAAAAAGACAAAACTTTGCACTATTCTGTCTTTAGGTGAAAAACTAAAGAATTCAAGTTAAAAGGCTTTGGGTGATAAGTTTGAAAGTGGCGATCAAAGACAACGATATGCGAAGATGCACCAAACAAAAGTTTGGGAGATTGTAAGGATTGCATCTGTAAGGAGGAAAAGGATGAAAGAAAGGCAATTATCTACGAGAAGGAAAATTGAATCTTGGGTAATTTCATTTAAATTTTCCGATTATCTACCCGATTACCCAAACTGACACTATAAGCCTAAAAGACCTCCATTGATCTTGAAGAGTTAGAATTTGCCCCTACATTAGTGGAGATATATCATAAGAAAAAACAAAGCATATGGGACTTTTGACTAAAGTTGCCAAAGGAATCTCAAAGATTAACTAATTTACCAAGAGGAGGAAAGGAAGGACCTTTACTCTATTGGATCGATTGACTAAATTGTTTAATATAGAATTCATCTGAATTGTAACAAGATTGAGAATTTTTTCCTTCTTAAGAGTTGGCCCCGGAAATTTGAAATAATGATGCAACTGTGCTTTGCTCAGTGCTATTTAGTGGAATCTAAAAGATTAGCAATATAGAGCAGGAAAAATGTCACACAAAAATAAAGTTCAATTGTTTGAGGACAAACAAATCTTTCTTTTCTTTGGCAAAGGGTGAAGCAAAATTTTATATATTGAAGAATTTGATGAATAAAAACTCATATCGATTTTAATCCATTTGTTATAATGTAATTGCTTATTTTTTTATAGAAATATGGAAACCTTACCAAATTTATGTTTTCATAGCTTTTTACAGTTAGTAATTGGAAAATATAAAGAAAGACTCCAAAAAATATGACTAAGGCATTTAGGTCGTGATAGACTTTGAGGTCAGTGGATAAGGGATTTAGCAAACCAACAGCTTTAAGTCACTAATTTGAGGATGATGTTGCTATAAGGTCTACAAGATAAAATCCTAGCACGTCGCAACATGTTCAGGATATGTCGAGAGAAAACAATGAAGATTTGTACAAAACTTGGTTGCGAGAATCAATAAGGTCGAATAAGAATGGATACTAGGCCAAGGGAAGAATGTTAAGTACAAGAGACAAGATGTTGGAGACAGAAAAAGTTTTAAAGAAGATCATGTCGCGACATTGTTCTCAGAGGTCGATATCAAAAGAAGACAACTCATTACAACAAAAACGATGTCACGACAAGGAATGATTGCTTAATGATTGACCAAGTCTCGACAAAGGAATTCGATGTTACGACATGATACAAGAAGAAGATATCATTCGAAGTCGTGACAAAGATTTTCAGGTCGCGACATGGAAATGTGTTGAACAGTTAAATCATGTTGCGACTATGATTTGAGTAACTACGACAAGGGCCAAGGCAAAAAGGGTAACAACTTAGACGCTACAAACTTTCCAGGTCGCAACCAGAATTAGAAGATGAAATAAATAAAACTGTTGTAATTGAGAAAATGAGGTTGCGACAAGGTGAGAAGTAAGAACATATAATTGGTTCACAACCCACCTTTTATGTCGTGACAGAAGTTTCATCAAGAAAAGAAATGGCCTGGTCGCGACCTAATTTGTATGTCACGACAAGGAATTAAACATATTAGCAGTTTTGAGTTGGAACCTGAAAGAAAACAGAAGGCAACCAAGCGATGTTGCAACATAAAAGGGAAACTGCAACCAAGAATCAAATTGGCTGACAACAAAAATAATGATGTGACACATAGACTCTGTCACGACACTAAACTCAGTATAGGGAAGGACAGCTAAGTCGCTACATGGAAACTTGGGCGCGACATAAATACTTTGAGACAAGAAAACGTTGTTGCAACTAGAGTCAAGACTACTAGCAATTGAACTTGGTCGCGACAGAGTAATTCAAGTCGTGACTAAAAAATGATGATTCTCAAGACAAAGTTAAGTAAAAGAAGACAACAAGGATTTCCAAGTTGCGACACACACCTGAAGAAACAAAAGAGGTGAAACCAAAAGTTAGTCGCGACCTAGAGATTCATGTCATGACTAGGATTCCAGAGAAAGAAAAAACTCTAGGCAAAACCCATGTCGCAACTGAAAACTTGGTTGTAACAAGAATCAAGGGGATGGGCAACAAATTAAGTCGCAACAAAGAAACTAGGTCACGACAACCAAATGAAGAAGCAACAAGGAACAGTGTCATAACATAAGACATAAGGTCGTGACTCAATATTGCCAAAAACAAAACAAAGAATGTTGCGACAAGCAATTGAAGTCACAACCGACTTAGCAAGCTCAGAATTGAAACTTAGTCGCGACAAGCTCTTTTAGGTCGCGACCTGAACAGTGAGCTAGGCCATTGACTTGGGAAAATCCACTTGAAGCTTTCGAATCAGGTCCAGTTGCTGGAAGTGTATAAATAGGCATCCTTGCGTCAAGAGAAAGCATTTTTTTTCGAAACCCAGATCCTTGGGGGATTGAGAAGACTCACTTGTATATTTTTAGAATAGAATTAATCAGAATTGTTTTGATTTTTTTGGTTTTGAACCAGTAATATGTTTTGAATTTTAAAGCTGGATCAAATAGTTTAATCTCTTCCACCATCAATGTGGAATTAATGAAGTTCTGACAATTTCTCGACCCATTTCTTTTCAATTTATTACAGATATAGTGGAGGTGCTTGATCAATACCCCATTATTGATTGTGATTCAGTTTTTGAGAAGCACAGCTTCCACTGGAATGGATCTGTTGTTAGTTATTGTATTTTCTACATAAATTAGATGGAATTTCCTGGATTTTGACTTTATTTGGTTTGATGTTGTTCATGAATTGAATAGTTCTCAATACTAGTATCCAATACCCTCCAAAGGACTGTATCCTACTCTGATTTCCAAGAGGCCCTCTGAGTGACACAGAGATAGAGATTCCCGAAAGCTTAGAGTATTCAATTTGGGGGTATGTTAGACTATTGTTGAAGAACTAATGAACTCTGAGAGTTCACTTCGATAAATTTCAATTCACTCAAGGTTCAAGCTGAAATGGGATTATTTATCACAAAACAATCAGAGATTTCACCTAGATATGATGGAAAGATCCTAATCCTGTGTTAGCTGAGATCTAATCAAGGAAATGGAGAATTTCATTATATCTAAAGGATGAGTCATCAACCATTTTGTAGAAGTTTTGCAATGGCCTTGTCTTGGGAAGCAAGAAATCTACAGTCCTAAGAAATGAGTATGAAGTATTGAAAAAGAAAAATGCCCAGATATTATAAAGAGTAATCTAAATACAAGTAACTTACTAGATCCATGTTTTGAAAGAAGCAGGGACATCTAATTGGTGAAGTTAAGGGGAAATCCAAGTTGTACTATTATGAATCTTTGACAAATCTAGATCCAGAATCAGGAGAAAGTCACAGTATGTTATGATGTCAAAATTGGAAATTTCACAACAGTTCCTTGCTAGTGTTCATTCTATCAGAGAACTGATTCAGTCCAGTTTATTTTATTTGTTTTATTTTGAATTTTATCTTTAATATAGGATAATTCTGCTTTCCAACCTTAGTTTTTAAACTATTACAAGGAAGTGCAAATAGTGTGGATCTTGAGTAGTTAGGGTAGTTGATTTTAAAATTCTTGTCAATATATGAGGGAATGATATCTAGACTTACATCCTTATTTTACTACTTGTATGACCTGTGCACTTGTAGTGTCTTAGACTAAACCCATTTTATAATTTCAAGAACATAAAACCATTTCTATAATTTTTAAACAACTTAACTCCAATTATGGTACAACTACAAGGGAATTGTAAGGCTTCGGTAGAAGTATAAAAATTGAAGGGTTTAGTCTATACATTCACAAACAAACAACAATGCCACCATTGAAAAAGAGCTATTGGACATTGTTTTTACCTTTGACAAATTTAGGCCCTACTTGATTGGCAATAAAGTAATAGTGCACACTGACCACTCATCTATCAAGTACTTAATGACTAAAAAGGGCGCGAAACCGAGATTAATATGTTGGGTACTCTTATTGCAAGAATTTGACCTAGAGATAAAAGACAAGAAGGGAATAGAGAACCTAGTCGTAAACCATCTGTCACGGTTAGAAGGGCCTAGAGACGAGGTACATGTCATTGATGATTTCCCAGATAAGCAGCTCTTAGTCATTGAAGAAACAAAACCTGTTCCATGGTTTTCCGACTACGTGAATTACTTAGTGGCCAAGGTGATCCCTCCATATTTTAGCTACCAATAGAAGAAGAGGTTCTTTGCACACTTGAAGCACTACTACTAGGAAGAACCTATTTATACAAGCATTGTGTGGATCAAGTGATTAGGCGATGTGTACCGGAAGACGAAATGGGCAGTATTCTAAATCAATGCCACACACTATCATGTGGGGGGCACTTTGGAGGCTAGAGGATAGCGGAAAAGGTACTTCAATCAGGTTTCTACTGGCCTATCTTGTTCAAGGATGCTCACCAGTTTGTATCTACCTGTGATAAATGCCAAAGAATGGGAAGCATTTCCAAACAGGATGAACCACCCATGCACACAATTTTAAAGTCGAGCTATCTGATTTATGGGGGGGATGGACTTTATGGGTCCATTCCCCTCTTCATTCAATAACTTGTATATTCTCATTGCAGTGGACTACGTCTCCAAATGGGTAGAAGCAATACCGACATGCACTAATGATGCCAGTGTGGGGTAGCCAAGTTCCTTCGCAGCCACATATTTACACGGTTCGACACTCCACGAGCATTGATTACAGATGGAGGTACTCATTTCTACAACAAGCTGGTTGATAAGGTCTTGCAAAAATATGGTGTGTGGCATCGCACATCACTCGCATACCACCCATAGGAAAATGGGCAGGCAGATGTGTCAAACCGAGAGATAAAGTCCATTATGGAGAAAACAGTCAATAGTTCAAGGAAAGACTGGTCAAAGAAGATTGATGATGCACTTTGGGAATACAAGACAACATTTAAAACCCCATTCCGACTAGTTTATGGGAAGCGCATATTTGTTTGGAATTGGAACATAGAGCATAGAATGGGCAACGAGGTCGCTGAACATGGATAGTAAGGTAGCCGGAGAGAAGCAGATGCTACAATTTAGTGAATTTGACGACCTATAAATGTAGGCTTAAGGAGAATGCTCGAATCTACGAGGAAAAGATGAAAGCTTGGCACAACAAACATATTGTAAGGAAAGAGTTTGAGCCAGGTTAACAAGTCTTGTTGTTCAATTCTAGGCTGAAACTCTTCCCTAGCAAGTTGAAGTCAAAATGGCCAGGTCCGTTCACAGTGGTTCAAGTATTTCCTTATGGAGGAGTTGAGATAATGCATCTAGAGAAGGGACAATTCAAAGTGAATGCCCAGAGATTGAAACCGTATTTTGGAAGAGAATTCCATACAGGAAGATAGAACACCATTCTAAGTACACCTAGAGTAGGACAGTAAGGGTGTGGAAGGTCACTAGCAGTTCAGTTATTTTTCCAATCTAAGTGTTGTATGTTGCAGGAATGTCGAGCTAACGACATTAAACATAGTGCTTCTTCGGAGGCAACCCAAGTATTGTGAGATCCCCTTCTTCTTTGAACTTACATTATTTTCGGTCTTTTTAATTGCTCTTCGGTACATTTTTTGCTTTCGGAATCTCTACTTTTGTTTGTTTTAATGTGTTTAGAGTTTTTCTGTGGTTGCCGGCTGCAAGTAATCAGAATTATGGGGTATACATAAAAACATTACAAATGAGAGGAGCCAAATTTGTGTTTTACAAACTTGTTCCATACTTTCTGGTACGCCACGACATAGATCTCTACGCTGTCGCCGCCGTAGGAAAAAGATAAATTTTTCTTTGCTTATGGTACGCAGTTAGCCGTGGGAACCCACACCCCGCATAGCTCTTATCAAACTACGGCACGCCACTCATGTAGGGCCTCTACTCGCCGCTCCCATAGCCCCATCAAACTGGGTGCGCCCACGGCGCAACACTCTACACCGCCACAGAGCCATGCTTCACCTCAAAGATAGGAGACTCGTCAAGCAGAGCTGAGCGAAATTTTGATTTCTTTTAAAACCCCACTGCTCTTTCATTTCTCACACCGAAGCCTTGCTGCCTCTCTCCACTCTCTCTTGTCTTCCTTGTTTGCTGAAACCTAACCTAGATCTCCCACAATGGCTCCATAGAAGTCAATCCCGGCCAAAAGACAGAAATCCGGATCCACCTCGCGGGAAGCACCACCCCCTTGGGAGGATCCACACAGGTTCATTTCTCAGGAGGCCGAGCGGATCTATCATGAGTCCCTGTTCAACCGCTCGTTTGTCCCGGAACAAGGTTTCCAACCTCTAATGCCTTCTTCTACTTCATCATCTAGAACTGCGGCTAGTAGACCCTCTGTGAATCCCCTGTCCCCAGAGTAGCCCCGGTTGTGCGGGAATTCAACTCCAATATGCCATTCAAAGTCGGCACCACTGTTTTCGTTTGAGGCAAGTGGGTGGAGTTTCGTGCCCAAGCCATCAACTAGATTTACCGCCTACTGGATGATGACAGTGCGGAATATAGAGCATTATTTGAAAACACAGATTATGAGCGCTTGATGCATGAACTCACCAAGGGCCAAGGCGTGTGGAAACGCCAGCCATCGACGGGTGACTTTACCAATTTTCATATGCACTCCCTCACGCCAGTGGCTAAGGTCTGGTATAATTTTTTATGCGTAAAAATCAAGCCTACCCTACACCTTAGCACAGTCACGAAAGACAAGACGATCCTCCCTCTACGCATAATCTACGGCTTTCGCTTACATCGAGTCCGTCATTAAGAGGGGGTTGACTGAAGTCGACCTGGTGGGAGAGATGCACTAGGCCCCGATCCATCCTCGCGGATTACGCAGCTTATGCCAATCCGGGTCGAGGTCCCGATGGACTCGCAGGAGCAAGGCAAGAACGCCTACCCATACCACGCCCAAGGCGGTCTCTGGAGCCCTAAGATTCAAAAGGAAGCCAATGATGATGTCGCAGTAGCTGCCCCTAGTGAGGGCTTAATTCCCCGAGACACTCGAGGTCCCCTCTCTAATTCGACTCTCAATCCCTAGCAAACCATATTCATGCGCCATCACGCGGTCACACATACTGACGAGTCCTGAGCACCATGTCAGCTTCAGTCAGATATGGACGCCATCAAGGCCGAGATGCCCATCATTCGCTCCAACTAGGATCATATCACGCAGTAGTTGGCTAGCTCCTCTCTTTTCACACACCGCCACCACCACCACAGTGATTCTCTGGGACGTATTTCTATGCCCTTATTTCCTTCATTGAGGACATTGTCAATTCTAAGTTTGGGGGGTATGTTATGGATGTACGGGCTGGCTTAGTTTTATTTTATTTTTGCATGTTTTAGGCGTGTTTTAGGTATAATGTTTGTTAGTTTATTTTTTTGTCAGCATGTTTAAAGACCGAAATTTTTGCCCATTATGTACTAAAGATAAGCTCAAGGCTTGGTACTATTATGATATGGTAGTTTCTGGATTTGGTAGTAATTGTTCTCAACTTTAGTCTTGGCCATGATTACAAAAAGGGGAGTCATAGTAATCACAGAATGTCCATGTTTCAAGTAAATAGGGAACTATAAGGTTGTTTGACGATCAGATCAGATTAAGAAAAGTTGAGAATGTCACACTCCTTTAGATTTCAAGAAACCATTTCCCAAGTAAGCTTATCAAGCAAGACACACACGTGATTCATATAGTAATCCTAGACTTCTAGACTTTCAAGATATAAGATTTTTACGAACCTTGGAAAGTTTAAACACCTAAGTGATGGGACACCTTAGTAAAAGAGGATCACCTTTGAGCCCTAAATATTATTACTAAAAAAATATAATAATAATAATAATAATAATAAGCTTTTGGTATGGAATAAGTGGATCATCCAATTGGAATCTCGGGCACAATCTGAGGGGCCTATCAAAGCCTAATGCCCTGAGCCAACTGGCCGGGAGCCATTGACTTCACTGCCTGCTACATGGGACAGAGGATGGATGATTTCACAAATTTAGGCCTAGGTTTGCTGAAGTTCTAGGAACCGAATGCTCGGGTTGACTGGCTGTTGGTGAGCCGGTAAAGTTGGTATAAATAGAAACCTGCGCGCAAGTATACGCGGCCAGAGGGCGAGTCGGCGGTCGCTCCCACGAAGAGAAGTGCTAATCGATTTAGTGACCGAGACAATATTTGGATCCAGTTTTGTAGTGAATTATGAATAAATCAACTAAATTAAAGAAAGCCTAATATTAAATTTTCGAGTTAAAGTAATGATGAGAAAGCCTAGGGTTTTTCCTTCACTTACTGCACCTAATGGATTTCACCTAGATAGTGAACTATTGTAATATTCATATGATTCATGTTAGCAGGTTGGTCATGCCTACAAGTTATTCTCTCTTGAGATATAACTGCCTATCTCGCTAGTGGGGTGTATTGTATCTCTGCTTCGACCCCTCAACTCTGAGATGCATGAATGTGAAAACCCTTGTGTTACACTTGGAATGCGGGATATCTCTATTCCCTGATTGACCAAGCGTTTCTCTACCCATGTCCCTACGAGTCATCTTCTCTCGATATCAGACTCCTAGCATTAGCATGCCATAATTGGCCAAATAATATCATGTGATTAAATTCAGGAGTAAAACAACCATATAAATTCATATCGACATTAAATAAAACACAATCAAAATATTAATCCATAATGGTGCGGTTAGGGTTGACAAAACCCTAGAGAAAAAAGTTAGTTCATACTGATTTTCATTACAAACTAAAAGATTTCCAGCATCACACGAATTAGAAAAAGAAATACAATAGAAGCCGTCTTCGTAATCTCCCGGAATCCATCTTCCCCAAATCTTTCTCTATCCGTCTCTCCTTGACTTTAGTCTGTCTCTCTAATCCCTCCCCCCACCCCATTTTGCCTCTAAATCGCTCCCTTTATATCTCAAACTCGCCCATCAATGGCCTAGAAAATCCGAACTTTCGAGCTCCCTGCTTGGAACGGAGACCTCACTACACCGCGCGAAGGGGGTTTGCACCGCGGCCGCACCGGCAACCATAACTGGGCATTCGTGTTAATCGGCGCGAGGCTCCCTTCGCTAGGAGAAGCCGCCACGCCGCACATAGGCCTTTGCTACTATAAACCCGAGATGATCTGCTACACTCCTTTGCTTTGGTCCTTTCTTCTATTGGTGGCTTCCTTTTTTATTCAAATATCGCTATGTTCTATGAAACATTATAGTATAAGGGACTAGCGCAATATCAGTGAATATGAATGTGAATCATGCAAGTTGAGCTGTAAAAACACATAGAAATTGTACTGTAATGTATGCATGATTAACTCCGATCAACACCCCTAAACTTAGCTTCTTGCTTGTCCTTAAGTAAGAACATACTCTAACTAGGGCACGCAAGGATAAAGCGCAACTAACACTGACGATATGGGTCTAGTACACATGATACTAGTAGGACTACGTCAAAAAGAACCAGTTCAAAAGATCCAGGGACTACCTTGGTTGTTCAACTTTCAAGAATCTGCACTGGGTTAGTCTCGGTTGACCAAGTAGTTCAACCCCATTTTTAGTGCTCACAGTTTAAGTATGGTTAAAGGATTCTAAACATAGTTTGACCGCAGTGACGCCTTCAAACTTGAATCTAACTTCGCCTATTTGGAATAGGATAACACGTATGAAGAGAACACACCACCCTATCCACTCAACTACTCCTGGGCGGATTAACCTAAGACAAAACTTGGAAGTACTAGTACCAAGAGGTTTTAGGTGAGGGTTCCATAGCTGGATCCATTGGTGACTTCCTCACTGGGCTGTTATGGCACCGGACAGCTCAGCCCCTAGAACTTCACCCCGAACACTCAACCAAACCTCGAGGTCCTAGACTATGGGGATCATCCATCCTCTATCCCATGTAGCGGGCAGTGAAGTCAATGGCTCCCAGCCAGTTGGCTTAGGGCATTAGGCTTTGAAAAGCCCCTTGGACTATGACCGGGATTCCGATTGGATAATCCACTTATTATTGTTTATGTTTTTTTTTAATATATATATTTTTGGGGCTCAAAGGCGATCCTCTTTTTCTAAGGTGTCCCATCACTTAGATTTTTAACTTCCTAAGGTTCGTAGAACTCTTGCATGGTGAGTCTCGGGAGTCAAAGACACCAGACTACGTGTAAAATGATAGCCTACTTCGAGAATCAATTCAGGATCTAAAAGCGCGCACATGGTTATTCTTGACGTTATACAATACAGTCTCAATTGTCAAACAACCTTGGAGTTCCCTATTTCATTGGACATAGGCTTTCTACGATTACTATGACTCCCGTTCTTGTAATCATGGTCCACTAGAGCTAAGAACAATTAAAACTAAATTTGGAAGTCACCATATCATAATATTTCCAAATGCAAATATGTTGGTACATAGGGACAAGGCTCGGTCTTTAAATATGCTAAAACACACTAAAACAACCAAAACAAACTAAAACAATCGAAAACCTATAACATGCAAAGATAAAAAATAAAAATAAAAAATGAAATCAAAATAAGCAAAATAACTATGAGCCTACCCATATACCCCCAAACTTAAAACTAACAGTGTCCTCACTAACAAAAGAAAAGAAAATAGCGCCACAGATACAGCCCCAGAGGGATTACCACACAGTAAAAGTGGCATGTGAAGAGAGAGAGGAGTTGAGCCAATCGCTGCTTGATCGTTCATAGTGCGAACGGTGACCATCTCCGCTTGATGGCATCCACTTAACCTCGTGGTAACCCTAAGGTTTTGAGACTCATGCCAATAAAGGTCAAACTGGGTGGTGTTTATTAATCCGCTGCTGAGACTGAGCCGAATTGAGATCCCCAGTGGTCGCCCGTACCAGGTGCGTGGCACGGAGCATCCTTACTGTCTCCCCTATCCGAATCGCCGGCTCCCGAACTTCGGGCCTGTGCAGCAGAGAGTAGGCGCTGCCGCACGGTTCCTCGTATCCAACATCTGGACCTCGGCCAGCGGCACTGTGTGTAATAACGAAGGGTGTATCAAAATTCTCGATATCCCCTTGGTCGACTACCAACCCGCCAACGACTAATTCGACGTCAAATCGGGAACCCTCGTCATGGCATACAAGAGGATTGCCCTGTCCTTCGAAACTATACTCAAATGCAAGGAAGGTTTGATTTTAACACATAAAAGTTATACTGCATCTGGGCCACGTGTGAGTGAGTGCATCTAAAAGGCAAAGCGAATGAGTTTGATGGTTGGTGTCTCCACACGCCTTAGCTGTGAGTGAGTTCCTACATCAGGCACTCATAGTCAGTGTTAGCAAATAGCGCCTTGTACTGCGGTTATCACTATCCATCACCCGACAGATCTCAAGTTGATGGCCCGCGCCCAAACTTAACCCATACTCGAACGTAAGACTGTGGAAGCCGAATTTCATAAAGGCACTGGAATGGAACTCCGCACTATCGGGGTTTCTGGGAACAGGGGAGGCGCATAGGGTCTTCCATCCGTGGTTCTAGATGGCGAAATTGAAGAACACATTGGATGTGGGAAAACCGCATTCCGGGATGAACGAGCGATTGAAAAGTGACTCGTGATAGATCCTTTCGGCCTCACGGGAAACGAACCGATGTTGATCTTTTGGAGAGGGTGGTGTCGCTACGCAGGTGGAGCCGTCGCACCGCTTATCGGGTGACTCTGAGCCATGGGAGGTTGATATGTGAGCAGATCCGCAAACAGCAAGCAAACGAGAGAGGAAGCAGTAAGGGCAGCAAAAAGCTCGAGGAAAACAATCTGCCACGCGGCATTTATAGGTTCAAAATGATCACCACTGTTGTCAGCAGACCAGCAAGGGTGGGCTTCGAGGGTACAATGCCAGCGCCGCCGCGGACCAGTTAGATCGTAAAAAATTCTTATGCTCGGTTACGCAGCCGGGCTGAGACCTTTCACGTTAAGTACAAGAATTTATGGACATGGGTTTTTTTGTTTTTAAAACATGAATTTGTGACCCTCTCACATTCTAATGAACATTGATATCCCTTAGTGACAATGCTTACACCCTTTGGTATCCTTAAAGGAAAGAAAAAAAACTCACAACCACATTAAAAATAACCAAAAGCAGGAATTCCAATCGAAAAGTAAACCAAAAAACAATTTTAAAAAATCGAAAATACTACTAGTTCAAAAGAGAAGGTGATCTCACAATACTTGGGTTGCCTCCCAAGAAGCGCTATGTTTAACGTTGTGAGCTCGACATTCCTGCAACGTAAAACATTCAAAGCAGAAAACAAATAACTGAACTAATGGTGACCTTTCGCACCCTTACTATCTTGCTCCAGGTGTGCTCAGGATGGTGTCCTATCTTCCTACATGGAATTTTTCCTCCAAAATATGGTTTCAATCTTTGGGCATTGACTTGAACTGCCCCTTCTTTGGATGCATTATCTCAACACTTCCATAAGGGAATACTTGCACCACTATGAATGGACCCGACCATTTTGACTTCAATTTTCTAGGGAAGAGTTTCGGCCTCGAATTGAACAACAAGACTTGTTGATCTAGCTCAAACTCTTTCCTTACAATATGCTTGTCATGCTAAACTTTTGTCTTCTCCTTATAGATTCAAGCATTCTCATAAGGCTCATTGTGGAATTCATCTAATTCACTCAATTGTAGCATCCGCTTTTCTCCGGCTGCCTTACTATCCATGTTCAGAAGCCTAGTTGCCCAGTATGCTTTATGTTCTAATTCCACTGGCAAATGACAGGCTTTCCCATAGACTAGTTGGAATGGTGACATACCCAACAAGGTTTTGAATGTTGTCCTGTATGACCAAAGTGCATCACCAATCTTATTTGACCAGTCCCACCTTGAACTATTGACTGTTTTCTCCATAATGGACTTTATCTCCTGATTTGACACCTCGGCCTGTCCATTTGCCTATGGGTGATATGCGAGTAAAGTTCGATGCCGCACACCATATTTTTGTAGGACTTTATCAACTATCTTGTTGTAGAAGTGAGTACCACCATCCGTGATCAATGCTCATGGAGTGTCAAACCATGTGAAAATGTGGCTACAAAGGAACTTGACTACCACACTGGCATCATTCGTGCGTGTCGGTATTGCCTTTACACATTTGGAGACGTAGTCCACAACAAGGAGAATATATAGGTTATTGAATGAAGAGGGAAATGGACCCATGAAGTCTATCCCCTATAAGTCAGATAACTCAACCTCTAGAATTGTACGCATGGGTGGTTCATCACGTTTGGAAATGCTGCCCGTTCTTTGGCACTTGTCACAGGTAGATACAAAATGGTGCTCGTCCTTGAACAAACTAGGCCAGTAGAAACCTGATTGTAATACCTTTGCTGCTATCCTCCGCCCTAAAGTGTCTCCCACATGATATGTCGAGTGAGTTAGAATACTACACATTTTATCTTTGGTACACAACTGCTCTTATCACTTGATCCACACAATGCTCAGACAAAATAAAGTTCTTCCCAAAGAATATTGCTTTAAGTGTGCAAAGAACCTCTTCTTCTGCTGGTAGCTAAATCGGGTGGGATAACCTTGGCTACTAGGTAATTCACATAGTTGGCAAACCATGGAGCGGTCTTTGTGTCTCTAATTGCTAAAAGTTGTTCATCTGGGAAATCATCATTAACCTATACCTCGTCTCTAGGCCCTTCCAAACGTGACAGATGGTCTGCAACTAGGTTCTATGTTCCCTTCTTGTCCTTGACTTCTAGGTCAAATTCTTGCAATATGAGCACCCATCGTATTAGTCTCGATTTTGCGTCCTTTTTAGTCATTAGATACTTAATGGCTGAGTGGTCAGTGTGCACTATCACCTTATTGTCAATCAAGTAGGGCATAAATTTATCAAAGGAAAAAACAATAGCTAGTAGCTCCTTTTCAGTGGTGGCATAGTTCAGCTAGGCATCATTCAAAGTACGGCTAGCATAGGGAATCACCTAGAATATCCGGTCTCTTTTCTTCCCCAGCACTGCTACGATTGCATAGTCACTGGAGTCGCACATTAGCTCAAACAAAAGGTCCCAGTTTGGTGCTACCACTATGGGGGCCGATACTAGTTTATCTTTCAGGATTGAAAAAGCTTGCCCGCACTCCTCATCAAAATCAAATGGTGCCCCCTAAACTAGCAAATTGGATAAGGGCTTTGCAATCTAAGAGAAATCCTTTATGAACCGCCTATAGAACCCTGCGTGTCCTAAAAAGCTCTTTATGCCCTTTACTGATGATGGTGGGGGTCTATTACCTCAATCTTAGCTTTATCGACCTCTATTCCTCTTGCAGAAATCCAATGCCCAAGTACTATGCCTTCCTGTACCATAAAGTGGCATTTCTCCCAATTCAGTACAAGATTGGTCTCTTCACATCTAATAAGCACTGACCTCAGGTTTTCCAGACATCTGTCAAAGGAGTTCCCCAACACTGAAAAGTCGTCCATCCTCAATTGTCTTTTCAACCATGTTTGAGAATATGGCCATCGACATGAGCTCGTGCATTGCATACCAAAGGGCATTCGCCTAAATGCAACAAAATTTACAAGGGTAAGGAATGTCATCTTCTCGATCCTCTGTATATAACAATCTGATCAGGATCCGGAATCATCTAAGAAACGGTAATATTCATGCCCTATCAGCCTATCCAACATCTAATCCAGAAATGGCAGTGGAAAATGGTCTTTTCGGGTAGCCTTATTCAATTTCCGGTAATCAATGCAAATTCTCCAACCCAGGATCGTCGAAGGGAGTACATGTTATTCCTCTGGCCTTTATCAATGTTTTTCCTCCCTTTTTATGCACAACCTATACCGGATTCGCCCATGCACTGTAAGAAATAGGGTAAATAATCCTAGCATCTAGCCACTTCAGTACTTCCTTACGGACGACTTCTTTCATGGTTGGATTCAACATCCACTGTGCTTCCACTGAAGGCTTATGACCATCTTCTAGTAAGATGCGATGCATACACATAGAAGGGCGAATCCCCTTTAAATCAGCCAGAGACCAACCAAGCGCATCCCCAGATGCCTAAGTACTCTGGGCAATTTATCTTCTTTTGTGTATCGAGAGGTCAAATAATCACTAGTAATGGAGGCTTCCTAAGATAAGCATATTCAAATGGCTAGGTATGCGTATGCTTGTTCCATCTTCGGGGTGGTTGTTCGAATGATGGTACTAACGTTTGAGAAATTTCCCTAGGGTTCGTAGTATTTCCTCTCTAATAGGCTGAAGGAGTCCATCTATCCATATAATTTTCGAATTTTTCTCCCAATTCTTCGATTCACTTCAGACTTGTAGTTAGTCTCAAAGGGCTCAATGGGGCCACTATGGCTAGACACTATAGCCTCCACGGTCTCTATCATGAAGCATGTGTCACTCTCTGCCGGGTGTCTCACAGCCTCAAAGACATTAAACTTGACCTCATCATTATGTACTCTCAATTTCAGCTCTCCCTGCTGCACATCAATCATTGCCCTACCAGTAGCTAGAAATGGTCTACCTAATATTATGGGTATTTCTTTATCTTCTTCCATGTCTAGAATGATGAAATCTGCCGGAAAGATAAACTTGTCTACCTTTACCAGGACATCTTCTATCACCCCCTAAGGTGTTTCAGTGACATGTCTACTAACTAGAGTGTGACTGTAGTTGGGGGAGCTTCACCTAATCCCAATCGTCTAACTATGGATAACGGCATGAGGTTTATACTATCTCCCAAGTCACACAAAGCCCTCTCAAAGATGGAGTTCCCGATGGTACAAGGAATGGTAAAACTGCTTAGGTCTTTCAGCTTCTGTGGCAGTTTCCTTTACAAGATGACACTACATTCCTCGGTGAGGTTCACTGTCTCGAAATCTGACAATCTTCTTTCTTCGGCGCATATCCCGCGAATTTTATGATAATCGGGCATATAGTTCTAGCGCATCAAAGAAAATGGAATGTTGATATGCGCTTGAACACTTCACAAACTTAGTGAATTGCTTTGCTATTTATTCTTCCTCAGTCATTGAGGGTACGGAATTGGGATAATAGGTCTCGGCTATGGCCTACGATCTTAGCCTCGCTTCTTCTTCACTTTTTCTGGGCTTGTTCCTCTTCATCTTATCATCCCGACCGGTCTAAGTTACTTCCATCGCTTTACCTCTTCTATCATTGGAGGTGGCCCCGATAGTCGCTAATTTCGCCACTTCAATGTGATTAACTTTAACATGTTCATTACCTTCATCCTGCCCACCTCCGGGTTACAGGTAATGATCCATGCTGCCTCTCAGTCAATAATGCGGCCATTTGGCCTATTTTCACTTCCAGGTTTCTAAGTTGGGCCCTTTGATTCTATAATCGTGATTGCCTCAGAGGCCGCGAGAATGATTTTGGAATGTGGCCTTCGTCTCACATAAATGTGCTATGGAAGTCATTAAATGAGTTAAGGCTTAAATCCACTTTCACAAAAAGTAACTGGGTCGCTGAAGTGGTGGCATATCATCTGCTGTTTCTCCACCATAATTCCTGCACCTGACACTCGCCACTTCTCCAACCCTGGCCCTGATTATGATTTTCCTACCTATTTTGATATGTATTACCTCCATACTGCCCCGCTGCTGCTGACTTCATTGACTCACATACTGTGCTTCGCTTCATCACATTCGTTCCAACTGACAATCCATAGTACTGTGTTATCATCCACAAGACTTGTAGATCTCCCAAGGATTATTCTAAATCACATTCACTGTACTTGGTTGCTTTTGTAGTTGTAGCTGTTTAGTTAACTGTGCGACATGGTTTACCAAATCACTAAGAACTTATGTCTGCTCCCGCTAAGGGCTTCCTAGGTGCTAATCTATCTCGAGGCCACTGATTAGAATTAGTGGTTGTATCCTCTAATATCTCATAAGCTTGATTTGTAGTCTTTTTCATCAGGGCACCTCCTGCTGAGGCATCAACAATTGTCCTAGCTGAATCGCTTAAACCATTATAAAATGTGTGCATCTGCATCCACCTAGTCAACCTGTGGTGTGGACATCTCCTCAATAACTCATGAAATCTTTCCCAAGCTTCGGCTAAGTTCTCCCCCTCGAATTGTCTGAATGTGTTAATTTATTGCACCAGTTATGCGATCTTTGCGGGTGGGAAAATTTTGGTTAGAAATTTCTGCACTAGTGTCACAAACCAAATTTTAGAAGTTTTTAGAATTTGGAATAACTAGAATACGCATCTTGCTCGCTCATTTGGATTATTTGATTTCAGAGTTTTTAGAAGTATATGGATAATTGTTTTTAGACTTTATGTTAGTTCATAATTGAAGGTGGAGATTTAAAAAGTTTTTATTAGTTTGGAAATTTGGAATTTGTGATGTTAGAATTTTCCGCTTTTACTCTAAACGGGTATATAGTAATTGGATTTAAATCAATTACAAAGTTGAAGGATTGTGTCCCTTCGGACTTTAGGTGTGAAATGACACTTATGCCCCTGGACCGAGTTTTAGGGTTTGACAGAGTGGTATCAGAGCCGATCCTCGACCTCGATGTGGGGGTTTGTTCCGCTCTGCCCATAGCGCTTTGTTCATTCGTCCTCGTTATCCCCATGGGACACAAATAAGCACGCTGTGTCTCCAGACAGAGGTTGTCACATCCCACATCGGATAGGAGAGAAACTTCTTGGCACTATATAAGTATGGGCTCTTCTCAACCTAGTAGACGCATTTTAAAGCCGTGAGGGCCCCTTCAGCCCAAATCGAACAATATCTACATGGTTGGATCAGGTCATTACGAGTGGTATTAGAGCACTAGGTTATGATCTTGATGGGAATGTGTTTAGTTTACATTTAGGAATAGATGAGTAACGTATTAGTTAAGTTTCAAGTTTATCTAGCTGGATTATGTTATTGTTTTCAATTCTGATTTGCTTATTTGGCTTCCTAGTGACTAATTTAGTTATACCTTTTGTTGTATAGGAAACAATGCCACCAAGGAGGGATTTATCTTCCCAAACTAGTCAGGCTAATGACAATGTACCTCCTCAATTTGAGAATGTGGGCCCTATGAGTGCAAAAGGGCTTCATAGATATTTGGGGACTATTGCTGGGTTGGTTAAGCATCAAGCTAGAGTTGCTGAGACTAATGGGCAAGGGCAATTCTCTACTACTAGGGGTAGCTCCCTTGATGATTTTAAGAGGTTAATTGGGACCTCCTTATTTTTCTGGTACATCGGACCCAACAGAGGCGGAGGCTTGGATAATAAAAATAGAGAAATTTTTTTATGTCATTGATTGTTCTGATGAGCAGAAGGCCTCTTTTGCAGCATTCATGTTAGATAAGGAGGCTGACCATTGGTGGCGTATGACCAAGAGACTATTGGAGGCTCAAGAGCCCATTACTTGGAGGAGATTCAGTGATGTTTTCTACATGAAGTATTTCCCTGACAGTGTGAGGCAACCAAAAATGGGAGAGTTCATTCATCTAGAATAGGGGAGTATGACTGTTGTGACACCCAAAAACCCAAGGGTCCGTTGACTAATTGTCAACTTGTGAAAAACTTGTGGATGTCGGGTAATCCCGATACCACACTGTTGTGTCCCCTTTATCGGGAGCCATAATTTAACAAAAATCGGAAAGAGTCTCTTGTGTACGGGGAGCTTTGCCCAAAATACTCATGTACAAAACATAGTAACATGGCCCATCCGAGGCCCAATATAATACAATGACCTCACTGGGTCCACTTATGAGTAAAAATGACCACATAGGGTCTATTTATCTATGTTCATTTAAAACATACAAAATTATATTTAAAACAGTCCCATAAGAATTTAATTACAATTCTTTTTATACAAAAATACATGCTAGAACTAGTTTGTTCCTAGCATCTTTACAAAAATGGTTACAAAGCCACAACCCGGCTTTCTTCATAATTGAGGCCTTAAGTGAGCGCCGTCTACTGGTGTACTCCCTATACCTGAAATGGGGGTCCCATAAAGGGTGAGCAATGCCCAGTAAGGATAACTCCTACAAGGGCTACTCCCTACCTGTCGAAGAACGCCATGTTCACACACACACACGCCAACATTCCAATGAAGAATATGCCAATTCTACATGGAACTTACATGCTATGAAATGAGATGAGACTCCATCATGCCCCATGTCCCAGTCTCCAAGATCGACTTCACACATGCTTATGCTAAGTGTGAAACTATCATTCCGATGACATCCAATGATCATTTTCAAAACCACTCTATTTGTTTATAAACAAAAGCTTTTGGATGATACATCACAATTATCATTTTTATATTTCAAAATCACGCTCTTTCTACGGGTAGCTGATTGGGTGTCTCAACGCGGCTTCGCAACCCCAGACACTTTTACGGCTTCACCGCTAAGGACTATGTTCCCACCATAATTGTTGGTTTTTCACTCGAGGGAGGATCTATCCCTTCTTGCTGATACCCGGCACATATTTTCCGTTTCATCCAACCGTGTGACTCTGTTAGATGTTGTCCCATTTACCGAGCCTACCTAATCAAACACCAAATGCAGTGTCGATTTACCAACCATGCACTAATACCCATGAAATGTGATGTTTCCTGTGCATATGCAATGCAAATTGCCACTGCATGTTCTCACATGTTACATGTATAATGAACACTACATGAAACAATTTATAACTCGTACTTTATGCCAAGTACCATGGATAATTATATCGAAAGCATATTCTTTACATCCATTCATGCTAATAAATACTTATTTACAACACATTCAGCATGCTATAAAATTTCAGCAATAACACACAAAAATAGTCCACACAAGCTAGCCATTCCCCTGTACCTATGTTTGGCCTTTGGAACACCCAGACTCGCCTAGAAATTTCAGCTTTTGTTTTATTTATTTATTTATATATTTATTTCAAATTTCAAGACTGTCATTAACGGCTATAAATTCAGCCATGAAACAATCCTCAAACTTAGCCCAAAAATTGTTCCAAAAAACAATCACATCGTCCAAAAACTCAGTCCCATAGTTGGGGCTGAACCACACGGCCATTTATGGCCCTTAGATTAAAAGGAACCAGTGTAGAAGAAAACCTTACCTCTTTTGTTTTTGGCACCTACCTGTAGCTCTCGTCGAGTAGACCAACTTTAATTCTCGGACTAACGACTTCCAACCGTCGGAACATCGGGAATTTGAGCCTTTTTTTTCTTTTTCTTTTCCTTTCTCCTCCACACACGGATTTTCCTCCATTTTGTTTTCCTCATTTTATTTCCTTTCTTCCTTTCCTTTTCTTTTTTTCTCCTCTCTTTTCTTTTTCTCATTTCCTTTATTTTCCTTTCTTTTCCTTTTTCTCCTTTTCTCCTTCTTTTCCTTTTGTTTCTTCCATCCACCGAATTGTTTTTTTTTTTTTTGCTCCAACAAAAGGAAACTTCCTCTCACTTTCCTATTTGCCATGTGTCCTTCATATGCTCCATTTTCCATGTGCCATGTGTCACAAGGACACATGCACTAGGTGGAAAATGCCACACCACATGGCTCCCATGCCATGTGCCCTCCTCTAAGCTTGCCAAGTGGTATCCACATGGTCATGCCATGTGGCACCACTCCATGTGTCATCCGACAACAGTGCCTTGAAATATGTGAAATTCCAACTATCTCGGAATTCAATAAAATTTGACAGGGTAACTAGATTTCGCGAGACGATACCAATGGTGAAGTCCGTTTTGTCATCCAAGATCTAGAAAATTTAAGGTTTTCAACCTGTACTACAGTGGTAAATTACCATTTTGCATTTTTTTCAAAAAAGTTACATTTTTCTCGAGGTTTACATTCCTCCCCCCCCTTTAAAAAAATTTCGTCCTCGAAATTACACACATACCCCTACAATCTCATGCATATGCAACAGTCATTTAAGTACCAAATGACTAAACAACGTATCTTCATCCTTAAATAAGAAAGGATAAGTGGCATGCATCGTGTCCTCACGTTCCCATGTTGCCTCTTCCACTCCTCAATGCTGCCATAACACCTTCACTAACCTTACTGTCTTGCATCGCAAAACCTGATCCTAGCTATCCATGATACGCACCAGTCCCTCTTTGAAGGTCCCATTTGTATCAATAATAAGCTCGGCCTAATCCACTACATGAGTCGGATCCGAGTGTATTTACGGTTACGGAGACATGGAACAATTCCATGGACACCCAACAAACTGACAAGAAAGCCAACCCGATATGCATCCAGACTAATTCTCTCGAGTATCTCGAAGGGCTCG
This sequence comes from Tetrastigma voinierianum, assembly GCA_016808115.1. Classification (NCBI taxonomy): domain Eukaryota; kingdom Viridiplantae; phylum Streptophyta; class Magnoliopsida; order Vitales; family Vitaceae; genus Tetrastigma; species Tetrastigma voinierianum. The sequence continues at coordinate 344,010 of JAEQBH010002373.1, forward strand.
ATATACCTCGGCGATAGTTTCCCCCATTTGCCTAACTTGATCACTCATCTCTTAGGCATCACCTTCAAGAAGACATGATCACCCGCCTCAAACTCTAAAGGTCATCATTGTTTGTCGACGTAACTCTTCTGCCGGCTCTAAGCAGTGAGAAGACGTTTCAATATCAAATCCACCCTCTCAGAGGTGTCTCCAATTAAATTTGGACTCGTGGTGGATCTCTCTCCCACCTCCATCCAACAAATCAGAGATCGACATAGCCTCCTATATAAAGCCTCATAGGGTGCCATCTGTATGCTCGCTTGATAACTGTTGTTATATGCGAACTCTACCAAGAGAAAATGCTCCTCCCAACCACCCTTGAGATCTAGGACGCATGCCCGCAGCATGTCCTCTAAAACCAGTATGGTCCTTTGTGATTGGTTGTCTGTTTGTGGATAAAAAGTAGTGCTCATCATCAGTTGTGTTCTCATGGCTCTCTAGAAACTCTTCCAAAAGTGAGTCACCTGGATCTCCGCCTGACATAATAGACTGAACTCCATATGTAACTGCATCTATATCTCGTATGTATAATGTGTAGAATTCCTCTAGTGTGAAGGTCATCCGCATAGCAAGAAAATGTGCCGACTTGGTGAGTCGGTCCACTATCACCGACACCGTGATCATGCTTCTAAGGATGTTCGTAAGGCTTATCACAAAATCTATCGTGGATATGTTCCCACTTCCACCGACTACTTCTGAGGTTGAGCCACCTTGTTACCTCAATGCTCAAATTTTTACCTCATCGGGGTATGAGACATCGACAAACAAAGTTCGCCACATGTTTTTTCATCCCACTCCAGTAATATTGGCAACGAAGATCTTAGTACATCTTCGTGCCACTTGGATGCACTACAAAACAAGAGTAATGGAACTCCCTGAGAATCTCCTCTCTCAGATCTATCAATCGGGGAACCACTACTGGCCCCTCATACCAAGGCTATCATCAAGCAGGAATGGCCCTACCATCAACTGGGCACCTGACCGCACTCCGGCCCCGATAAACGTATATCTACGCGTCCCGTCCCGTGACTCCAATCACCGCACAAGAGGGAAGGCGAGCCACTAAACTCCCAAAAACAACCCCCGAGCCTGATCATTGTACTATAGTCTAAACTGTCCCACAACTTGAGCATCCGCCATTATCGAAGCCACACTGTAGCCAATCTCATACTTCCGACATTAAGTGTAAGAAGCCACCTCACATTTGCCTTACTAGGATAGTTATGCAAAGTGAAGTCATAATCCTCTAGATACTCCATCCATCTATGCTGGCTCATGTTGAGGTCCAACTGTGTAAAGATATACTTTAGATTTTTGTGGTCTGAGAATACTTCAAATTGTTCACCATATAGATAGTGACGCCAATTCTTCAAGGCAAAGACTATAGCTGCCAACTCCATTTCATGTGTGGAGTAATTTCGCTTGTGGTTCTTTAGTTTCCTAGAACCATAAGTTACCACCCTCTCGGATTGCATCAAAACGCATCTCAATCCATCCTTAGAAGCATCACAATACACTATGTACATCTGTCCTCATTCTGGGACTATCAAGATAGGGGTTGTAAGCCTTTTTTTTAATTCCTAGAATGCTTTCTCACACTGGTCATTCCACTCAAACTTAACCTCTTTCCGGGTCAATCTCGTCATAAGTGCAACTAGTCGAGAGAAATCCTTATTAAATCTTCGGTAGGACCCTACCAATCCTAAGAAACTATGTATCTTGAAGACTGACTTCAGCCTCTCCCAACTCATAACTGTCTCTACCTTATCTGGGTTCACTGATACACCCAAAGCTGACATTACACGTTCTAAGAATTTCACCAATAGCCAAACTCACCCACTGAATCCCGCGTATAATCGGCTCTCCTGAGGACCTGGAGAATAATCCCCATGCTCCTCCTCTGTCTTGGAGTAGATCAAGACGTCGTCAATGAAGACTACCATAAACTGATCTAAATAGGGCTAGAACACCCTATGCATGAGATCTATGAATGCCGCTGGTGCGTTCATCAATCCGAAAGGCATTACTACAAACTCGAATGTTCAGACAAGGCCTTTGAATGCTGGTCTTAGGGATATCAGCTTCCATAATCCTCAACCGATGATAACCGGTGTAACGATTTGTCTTGAATGTGACTCAAGGCTCTCTCACCGATCAAATAAATCATCAATCCTTATAAAGGATACCATTTTGACCGTAACCCTATTCAACTATCGTAGTCTATGATACCAAAGGGTCTTATCCTTCTTCTTAGCAAATAGAACCGGAGCGCCCCAAGGTGAAGTGTTTGGTCTAATGAAACTCATTCAACACCTCAGATCCGATATCGAAGTTCCTACAACTCAATCAGTGCCATCCTATGAAGAGTCATAGAAATGGGCAACATACCAGGGTGTAACTCGATGATAAAGTCTACATCCCTCTATAAGGGTAATCCCGACAGCTCATCTGGAAAGACATCCTCAAATTCACAAACTACCCGAGGTAGACTAAAATCCAATCTTACCTTGTCCTCCAAGGTAAGGCTTGCCTTGTCTCACCTTGTCCTCCAGGGTAAGGCTTGCTAGCCAACCCATCAACTGTCTGTGCCACCTAGAGTCGTACACGGTATAGGGTAAAGCACAGTGCTTATCTCCCTGAAACACAACACAAACACCATCCTGTGTGTATGCAGTAAATCTCCTACGATAGTAATCGATGACGACTCGGTGTGTCGTCAACCGGTCCATCTCGAGGATGACATCAAACTCCGACATGTCCATGACCCTTAGGTCCACAGTGAGTAGGATCCCGAAGATCTCTAACTCACAATCCCAACATATCATATCCACACTAAGGTCTAAGGTCTTACATGCAACGACTTTTCTAAGGTCTCAACCTTTAAGCCCAATTCTTTCACACATGATATCCAAACCCCTAAGGTTATATTCTCTAACCCTAGTGTTCTCTTAGCTCCTATATACAACCAATCACATGCATAATCCACAATATGCAATACATTATGTAAACACAATCATCACACCGCGATTCATAAGAATGCACGATGACTACTTCGATATCAAGCTATGACGTCGATATCTTATTTACATCGAGCCCAGGCATTCATAACCCAGTTTCTCTTTGTACTATAATCAAATCCTGGTATTCCCACTAAGCCCTAGGTACTTTGTACATACATAATATCTTTATAATCTTGTTAATTTAACACAAATAGATAGTGTCTCCTAGGACAAGGAGCTCACCCAAATACAACCTATACAAAACATAATAACATGGCCCCATCTGAGGCCCAATATAAAATAATGACCTCACCTAGTTCACTTATGAGTAAAAATTACCACACGGGGTCTATTTATCCATGTTCATTTAAAACATACAATATTATATTTAAACTAGTCCCATAAGAATTTAATTGCAATTATTTTTATACAAAAATACATGCTAGAACTAGTTCGTTCCTAGCATCTTTACAAAAATGGTTACAAAGTCACAACCTAGCTTTCTTCACAATTGCGGCCTCAAGTGAGAGTCAGCCCAACAAAGGTACTTTGTACCGAAATGGGAGTCTCATGAAGGGTGTAAGCAATGCCCGCATGATACTTCTACAAGGCTACCCTCACTCCAGCACATGCAATGCCATGTTCACACAATAATATGACATCAATTCCAATGAAGAATATGCCAATTCTTTTTTTTTTACATAACCACATGCCATGAAATGAGATGAGACTTTCATCATGCCCCATGTCCTCGAGTTCTTCATCGACTTCACATATGCTTATGCCAAGTGTGAAAAACCGCCATTTTGGATGACATCCAATGATCATTTTCAAAACCAATTTCATTTGTTTATAAACAAGAAGATTTTTGGATGATACATCAGAATTATCATTTTATATTCAAAATCCATGCGCCTTTTTATGGGTAGCGGATTTTTGGTGTCTCATCGCGGGCTTCGCAAACCCAGACACTTTTACGACTTTTCACCGCTAGGGACTATGTCTGACCATAATTGGCGGGTTTTTCACCCGAGGGAGGATCTATCCCTTATTGCTGATACTCGACACATATTTTCCGTTTCATTCAACCATGTGACTCTGTTGGACGTTGTCCCATTTACCGAGCCCAACCAATCAAACACCAAAAGCAGTGTCGATTTACCAACCATGCACTCACACCCATGAAATGCGTCGTGCATATGCAATCTAAAATTCCACTGCATGTTCTCTCATGTGAAATGTATAATGAACACTACATGGAGCAATTTATAACTCGTACTTTATGCCAAGTACCATGGATAATTATATTGAAAGCATATAATTTACATCAATTCATGCTAATATATACATATTTACAACACATTCAGCATGTTATAAAATTTCCAGCAATAACACACAAAAATAGTCCACACAAACTAGCCATTCACGGCCTTGGAAATAATCCGACTTAGTCCGTAAATTTCACTTATTTATTTATTTGTTCCAAAGTTCAAACTCCACACACCCATTATAAATTCAACCATGAAGTGCCTCCCCAACTCGCTTCCAAAAATACCCCATCCTCCAAAAACTCGCCTCATGGTTGGGGTCAACCAATACGCCCATTTACGGTCTTTAGATTAAGAGGAACCAGTGTAGGAGAAAACCTTACCTCTTTTGTTTTTAGCACCTACTCGTAGCTCTTGTTGAGTAGACCAACTTTAATTCTCGAACTAACGACTTTCGACCGTCGGAACACCAGGAATCGACGCCCCCTTTTTTTTTTTCCCATTCTCCTCCACGCACGGATTTTCCTCCTCCCTTTTGTTTTCCTTATTTTCTTTCCTTTCTTCCTTTCCTTCTCTTTTTTTCTCCTTTCTTTTCTTTTTCTCCTTTCTTTTTCTTTTCTTTTCCTTTTTCTCATTTTCTCATTTTCTCCTTCTTTTCCTTTATTTCTTCCATCCATCGATTTTTTTTTCTCCAACAAAAGGAAACTTCCTCTCACTTTCCTATTTTCCATGTGTCCTTCATATGCTCCATTTGTCATTTGTCATGTGTCGTGTGTCACATGGAGACATGCACTAGGTGGCAAATGCCACACCACATGGCTCTCATTCCATGTGACCTCCTCTAAGTTTTCCAAGTGGCATCCCCATGGTTATGCCATGTGGCACCACTCCATGTGTCATCCGATTCCCGTGCCTCGAAATACGTGAAATTTCGACTATCTCAGAATCTAAAAAAATCCGACTAGGTAGCTAGATTTCGTGAGAAGATTCCAACAATAAATCCCGTTTTGTCATCTGAGATCTAGAAAATTTCGGGTTTTCAACCTGTACTACAGCGGCAAATTACCGTTTTGCCATTTTTAAAAAAAAATTGCATTTTTCCTAGGGTTTACATTTGTGGCTCAGTATGAGGCCAAAATTATGGAGTTATCTTGTTTTTCCCTACATTTGATTACAGGTGGATATAAATGAAGTTTCAAGATAATAAGTCCTACTCAAGAATAGCATATCCATTATAAAGTCATGTATTCAGAGGTGGTGGATAGAGCTTTTATTGCATAGAGGGATTCTAAAGAGCTTTATCAGTATAGAGCGCAGCAAAAGAAGATGAATAGCGATAGTGCCCATGGTAATCAAGTGTACAAAAATCTACTCCAAATAGAAATCAGAAGAAAGGAAGGCAAATAGAGAACTGTGATATTGTTTATCCAGATTGTAAAGAGGCATGGGAATTGCACTCATGTTATGAGAGATAAGAGTTCTGTTTTAGCTATGGGAAGCAAGGGCATATGATTCGAGATTGTCTAGAAAATAAGAAGCTTATAGCGTGGATCTAAATACGATAATGCTGGGATGTGAATGTAAGCTTGGGGAGTACAAGGAAGAGTGTTTGCTATGACTCATAGAGATACTTAGGCTACTCTTTAATGTGCAGGATATTAGGCAATTTCCAGAATCTTACACTTTATTTAAGTTAGAGTTTTGATTTATCCTGGTTCAACGTACTCTTTTATTTCAATATCTTTTGCTGGTTTGTTAAATATGCATGTCACTACTTTGGATTTTGATTTGATTGTTGCTGCTCATATGAGAGATTATGTCGTGGCTAGTAAAATGCTAAAAGATTATCCTGTAATGATTGGTTATCAAAAGACTTTAGTTGACTTAGTTCTTTTAGACCTCTAAGACCTTGATGTGATTTTGGGGATGGATTGGTTAGCTTCTTATCATGCTTCTGTTGACTGTTTTGGGAAACGGGTGACCTTTAGTATTCCAGGTTAGCTTGAGTTTAGCTTTAAGTGGAACATGTGGACAAGCCATTGTATGCTATTTCGGCTCTACTGTTAATTCCGACTTCAAGAACGAAGGTCAAGGCTTTTAGCCTATGTGCAGGCGCAATAAGAATATGTGAGATCGAAGATATACCCAGCATTGCTAGACTTTCAATTCCTTCCAAATGATTTTACCATGATTACCACTAGATAGGAGGTGGAGTTCACTACTGATCAGGCCATGAACAACTCCTATTCCCAAAGTGCCATATAGATGAAACTAGCTGCACTGAATGAGTCATGCCCACTCAAGAATCATAGCTGGCGGTTTTATTGCACCTGTTTCTCCCTGGTGAAGCACCAAAGGTTATTTGTAAAGAAGAAGGATGGGTCTGTGAGGTTGTGTATTGACTATAGAGAGTTTAATAAGGTGACAGTAAGGAACAAATATCCTCTCCCTCGAAACGATGATTTGTCGGACGCCATTTCGGTGCGTTTGTGTTTTCTAAGATCGACCATTTCAGGTATCGCCACCGAAGGTGAAACGAGATGTACCTGGCATCGCTTCAAACCAGATACGGGTAGGCCACGAAGCCTGCTGTGTCTGGTCGGACTAATGCACCTACCGCTATGGACTTAATGAACGCAGTATCTAAACAAAGATTTGACCATTGTCAGGTTTTTGCAGGGAGCGATGAATACCATTTATATCAGGCCAAAACCTGGCGGCAAATAGTCAGATGCTAAGTCGAGTAAGTGTAAATTTTGGCTAGACAAAGTCTCTTCATTGACATGTGGTGACTGGTTATGATGGTGGTCCACTGACCCCGAAAAGCAGATGCTATATGCACTGGGAGAAGACCTACCACAATGAATGAGATTAGACTCAGACTGCTTGTTATAAAAAGATCGCTTTACGAGGGTTTCTCTGGAATATTGCCCTACTTGACTAGGTTGACGTTAAAGGAGTTAAATTCGAGTGGTCTAATGAGTGTAAAACACAAACCAAAGAGTTGAATGGTATTGGCTGGTGGATATTCTATTTTGACGATTCCTTCGTGTTCAAGCATTATTTATGGTATGTTGATGCATCCCATCGGTTTGAGTCAGAAGTTCCGTGCAGATGGTAAGGTCAGGGCTTATGCTTCTAGATAGTTGAAGCCTTATGAGCTAAATTATCCCACTCAAGGATTTGGGAGTTAGCTATCATAATTTTGTCCTTAAGATTTGGAGACACTTTTCATTTATGAACTTAAGTAGATATATATAGATTCAAAAGTTTAAAGCATTTGTTTTCTTAAAAGGAATTGAACATGAGGCAGAGATGGTCGTTAGAGCTACTAAAGGATTATGATTGTATTATTCAGTACCATTCGAGGAAGGCAAATGTAGTAGCTGATACTTTGAGTAGGAAGTCAATTGGCTTTTTAGCAGCAATTAAAGGTTGTTAGAGACAGTTACTAGATGACTTGAGGAATATACGAGTCCACAGTAGTGTACATGACTCAGGAGCACTTATGGCTAATTTTAGAGTACAACCGGAATTTTTTTGGGAGGAACATAGGTCTACAAAAGATGACTTTGTAAACCCGAGAAAATTCAATTTTTGGAAAACGGTAAAAAACAAGTAATCAGGCTTGAAAATTTGGAATTTTTCTAGATCTCGATGACAAATGATTTCACCGCTGAAATCGCCCCGTGGAAATCTTAGGGGTTACCCCGCCTACCGCCAAATTTAGAGATCAATAATTTCACGCTGAGGCACCGAGAGTAACGAAAGTGACACTCCTGGCATGTTGGATGGCCCATATGGAGCTATGTCAAATGGAGAGAAAGCCAACAAAAAGCTCATGGACCCATGTGGGACATGTGTCACAACATAAGAGGATGGAAATCCAAAGTTATGGATAAGAGGATAAAGGGAATCCAAAAAGAGCCAATGGTGAGGTGACAAGTGGTAAGGAGAGGACATCCCACTTGAGCATGTGGGAACAAATCCGGTGGAGAGAGGGAGATTGGAGGGAAAAAGAAAGAGAGGAAAAAGGAGAAGATGAGGAATGAGAGAGAAGCTCCACCTTCTCTCTAGCTTTCCTAACGATTGGATTGTCGGTTCGGGTCGAAGGAAGAGGCAAAGTTGGTCCACACATCGAAATCTATGGGTGGGTAACAAAATCAGTGATTTTGCCAAGATCCGAGAAGTTGGGTTTTTCCAATTTGCTGACCTCGTTTAAGAGCCATTCAAATGGCTTCAGGTAATCAGTCGGAACGTTTCGTGCATTTCAGTCCCAAAAGTTTAGGACTGAATGCTATATTTTTGGAGCGCTGATAGTTCAAGTTTTCGAACAGTCCGAAATCGAAATTTCAGACCTGCTCGCACCAGACGGATTATGAGATCACTGACCGCCCATGTGTGTGCTTTTGATCGCTTTTGAAATTGAATAACATGTTATTCGTGAAAATCATGTTTATGCTCAATTATGTATTAGTAAGAATTGCTTGATGATGTAAATTATATTGTAGAAAATATAATTGTCCATGAATTACGAATGTTGTATGCTACGGAATGGCATGATTGCATTCATATGCATCATTACATACGCCTGGAGTCAAAGCGTGGTGCATAGAAATGGTTAACTCACCATTCTTAGTGAATGGATGGTGAGCTCAAAAATGGACAACGTCCAAATTGAGTCTCACGGTGGCATAATATATATATATATATATACACGTGTGTTGGGCGTTGTAAGTTAGGGTAGATCCCCCCCATAGTGAAAGACCCAAATCTATATGCTGTTAGACATGATCACCGGCGGTGAAAGACTGTAAAAATGTCTAGCCAGATAACGATCCTGTGGAAAGCATCCCGAAATGACGCGGGCTCCATAAATAAACACACGGATTTGATGAAATTCAAATGCTGACATTTGAGGTCGGTCCATCGAGTTAAGCTTCACGCGAACACCAATGACTGGTTTTCCACACTTGGCGTTGCATGTGTGAGGGAGTCGGTCGGGACTTGGGTTATGAACATGAGGAGTCACATCTCATGCATATCATGGATATTCCATATAGGATTGCATCATTCATATGGAATGTTATTAGATGGTTTTCTGTGGATTGGCACAGACAGTGTATACTTTAAAGTGGGAGGACTTTAGGGAAATTCATCTGCATTTCAGGCATTGCTCACCCTACGTGGGAAACAACTTCGTGCAATCGGAGGTACGTCGGGGATGAAGCTCACCCAAGACCTCAGTTATGAAGAAAAGGCCATGTTGGCTTTGTTTTGTGTTTTGTAAAGTTTGGGTGGAAAACCCAGTTTCTCAGATGAAAAGAAACAAGGAGCTAACAACCCATTTAAAGACAACACATTTTGCGTAGTTTTCCACTTCGTCGTTTTGAAAAATAAAAGGGCTAATTTATATCAATTTATGGTGTTTTGGAAAGGAAAACCGGAGGTGCAGGAGGACCAAGAGGGCTACTACCCATTTGGGTTCTCTGTCGCAACAGAGAAATTTTGTCGCGACGGGGTTTCTAGCCCCGGGGTCACACCTGGGCCTTCCTATTTTGATAGGGTGCTCGTGCCAAGCGCACGATCTCGCTCGGGGGCATGCAACAATTTAGCACCACACGCGCACAAATGCAGCTTCCGGGGGGGGCTCTTGTGACTGAGGCCTTTCATGTCGCGACACGGCCCTGAAGCCCATTGGGTGGCCTGGGCTGCGACAAAGACTCAGCCCCATGTCGCAACACCAGCGCAGTGTCTCGACAGGGCCGGGCCTAAGGCCGTACACCCCGCCGCAATCGGGCGCAGCATGTCACGGCGCTGCCGCGCCCACGACAAAGGCTCATGTAATGGACCACGTCCCCGGCCTGCATGATAAGGACTAGTGCACGCGATCAGCGCTCCTGTGCACACACACGACGAGGGTCAGCGCGACGATGAGTCCTCAGATCAACATAGAATTCTCTATCGCAACACTTCCTACGCTCGTCACAACAGATTCTCTTCACGACGCTTCAAGGCCTTTTATCACGAATGAGAACTCCTAAACATGATTTTCCCATGTCACGACATTGCGGCTTATGTCCCGACAAAGGCACGATCGAGGAGCGCAAATGACAAAGCACTGCGCGCTTACGTAGTCAGATCATCGCAATACAAGACACTACGTATCGGTCTCAATCACCACCAACAAGGTAATCGTGGTTGTGCACGCTTAGAAACTATTCATGGACACTATTAAAAATAAAAAATAAAAAAATGACCTGGAATCGCACAACTTGGCACGAGCTTAGGTACACTAATACGAGACTTGATGGAGCACTAAGCTTAGGATCATCAATTCATTATGCATTTGATGAATGACGGTGTGATACAGGCATGATTTCAGGTGAACATTTTTACTACGATACATTATATGTGGAACACTAAGTAGCAAAATATAACCTTAGGGGTTCGGAAAAGAAAATGAACGTGAAAAAAATTCAAAAAATTGGAATTGGTAATGGCTAGTGGGTCGCCACTAGCACCACTAAGGAAAAGATAAAACTGATTAGTTCATGACGGCTAAGTCTATTAGTATCGCACGTACTACTAGCGACTTAGATAAACTTAATAACTCGGGTTCTATTTGATATGGGATGGCCAATCATGACGAGGGACTAGAGGGAGATCGACGGGGCGATAGTTCACCACGCATCTTTTATCGCAGCCTTTACAGGCATATGACTCCGCATTTACCGCAGATAAAGGTGCAGTTGGGGGATCAGCGAGGTTCGAAAACTCTGAGGTTTACACACATCATCCTCCAAATTCATACAGTGGGGAGGGGATCCATGTGGCAAACCATCAATCTTGCTGATCAGAGAAAGATATTGGAGGCCAGGAAAATCACCTCCAACGTGACCAATATTAGACTAGCTGCATTCCAACTAGAGGGTGAGTCCTAAGTGTAAGGGACTGGGTTGAAGACCCTAGGACATATAAACACGACTGGGCAGTTCCATGGAGCTCTTCATGAGCAAGTACCAAGATTCAGTAGGCATGCAAAAGCATGGAGTTTCTATCTCTAAACAAGGGAATATGACTGTGCTTGAATATGTAGCCAAGTTCACCGAGTTGGCACTTTTCGGGGATGACTACATGGTCACCGATTTGGCTAAGGTGAGGAAGTTTGAGGATGGGTTGAAGTTGTCCATTCGGGGCAAGATCATAAGATTCCTTCTACAAGATATGGACTCTATGGTCAAGACAGCTATGGCCATAGAGAGGGAGATAGAGGATGCACAGAGTATCCGAGATGTGGGTACTAGTGACAAGAGGAAGAAGAGTCAGTCTTCTTCCAATATGGGAAAGAAGCCAAAGGCTTTAGTTCACGAGGGTTCCAAGGAAAATCTGGTAAAATGGTAATTTCAATGGATAATCAGGAATTTTTCTAGATCTAGGATGACAAAACGGATTTCACCGTTAGAATCGTCTCGCGAAATCTAGTTACCCCGTCGAATTTTCTCAAATTTCGAGATACCACTCAAGTTTTGAGGCAATCAGAGTAACGAGACACTGACATATGTTGATGGCTCATATGATTTATGGGTCAATGAGAGCAAGTCAAACAAAGTTCATGGGACTATGGGGACATGTGTTAAAACCTAAGAGGATGGAAATCCAAAGTTATGGATAAAAAAAGCCAATGGTAAGGTGACATGTGGCAAGGAGAGGACATCCCACTTGAGCATGTGGAAGCAAATCCGGTGGAGATAGGGAGGTTGGAGGGAAAAAGAAAGAGAGGAAAAAGGAGAAGATGAGGAACGAGAGAGAAGCTCCACCTTCTCTCTAGCTTTCTCGGAGATCGGATCGTCGGTTCGGGTTGGAGCAAAAGGCAAAGTTGTCCACGCATCGAGAGCTATGCGTGGGTACCAAAATCAGTTATTTTTCCAAGCTTCGAGAGGTAGGGGTTTTTCTCCTACTTGGTTTAATCCTTGTCTAAGAGACATTCAAATGGTCGAGGTAATTTGGCTAACATCGGCATTTCAGTCCCAAAAGCTAGGGAATGAATACTGATTTAGAACTGCTAACAACAGGCTGTCTTCTGACAATAATAGTTTTTGGAGTACCCAAACTTGGAAATTCCAGGACCTGCTTTTAGGCAGTCCGTATCTAGATTGCTATAATTTGACTTTCTGATTGTCCATGTGTAAAGTTTTAATCGTTCAAACAATGGTAACATGTTATTCTGCAAAAACATGTGGTCTGATGCTCAATTTATGTATTAGTAATGAACTGTTTATTGATGTGCACTTACATTGCAGAAAAATATAATTGTCCAAGTGGAATACTTTAATGCTTTATACATGGAATGGTATGACTGCTTCATATGCATGGTCACACTATCGTAGTCAAAAGCAAATAGAAATGGTTAATTCACCATTCTTATGTTTTGACAGAGCTCAAAACTATCGAACCAAATTATAATTATGATGGCATAAGACAAAATGAAAAAATAATACAAAGTAAAATATATATATATATATATATATATATATATATATATATATATATATATATACGTGTATCATGTAGTGTTGGGGTAGATTCCTCCCTTAGAGTGAAAGGCCCAAATCTATATGTGGTTAGACATGATCATCATGCGGAAAGACCGTAAATGTCAAGGCGCATTTACAATCCTCGCAGGTACCTTGAAAATGACATGGTCTATAATGAACACATGATTTGATGAAATTCAAATGCGTATTGGAGGTTGGTCCAATGAGTCAAGTTATTGGGTGCAACACCAATGACTAGTTTTTCACACTTGGAGTTGCATGTGAGGAGTCACCTGACCAAGCTGGGAGCATGATAGTCACATCTCACGCATATCATGGATATTCCATAGGATTGCATCATTCATATGGAATGTATTTAATGTATCAGGTTGAAGCAATGTACGTGCATTTTAGGTGGGGGTAACCCTAGGAAATCGTATCACCGCATTGTTCATCTCGCATCATGGAAACAATTTCTGCACCGAGGCACTGGGATGAAGCCCACTAAAACTCAATATATTGTGTAAGGCCATGTCGGGCTTTGTTTTGTGTTTTGTAAAGTTTGGGTGGAAAACCCAGTTTCTATATGTGTAAGGAACAAGGAGTTGTAAATAAACTCATTTTATATGATTAAAAATTTTTGGCAAGTTTTCTAGTTTCCCTATTGTTTTTGTTAAAAAAAAAGGGCTAATTTATATCAAATTTATGGTGTCTTGGAAAAGAAAACTGGAGGTGCAGGAGGACCAGGAGGGTTACTGCCCATTTTGGGTTCTTTGTCGCGACGTAGAACACAAGCAGGATAGGTTTCTTCTAGCCTGGTCGCTGACCGGTCTTCCCTCAAGGCGTGACAGGCGCTCAGCAGGCCTAATGCACCGGCCTAGCGCCGAGCACACAGAGCCTGTGCTCAGGTCACAACTCAGTCCTTCATGTCGCAACATGGCTCCTAGGCTTACTAGACAGCTTGGGTTATGGCAAAGGCTTTCTCTATCTCGACAAAGATTTCAAGCCCTATGTCGCGACACTAGGCATAGTGTCGCAACAAGGGTTAGCCTAAGGCTGGACATTCCTGTCTCGATCGGGCACGACATGTCGCGACAAGGCTCGATGCGCACCACGTTCCCGACTCGCCAAGAACAAGGCCAATGCGCCTTGACCGTGTCGCCCGCTCGCACACACAACCGAGGGTCGCGCGACATATGAGTTCTATCATGACAAACTTCCTGTAGTTTTCTATCGCGACAGAGATTCTCTACCGAGATAGGCTTCTCAAGGCCTTCTGGTCACGACGAACCTTTAACGTGGATTTTCCCATGTCAGCGATAAGCATCGACCGGAAGCGGATGGCTGGCTGCAGAAAGCACCTCGCGCGCACAGAGCTCAGGACCGTGTGCACAAAAGATTATGATCAAGGTGCACATGAGCGATCACGCGAGCCGAGTGCTCCACGATTTGTCCAGCTGCCACGTAATCGTGTTGTGTATTGCTCAGATATTTTCATGGACACTGTTAACGGACATTGTTCATGAACACTATTCAAAAAAAAAAAAAATGACCCTCGAGAATTAGGGCATCACAACTTGCACTTGGTGCAACTTGTGGATATGGTTAAGAAAGGTGGCAAGTCCGACTTTGTTTTATCTGATTATGGGATTTTTAGGTTTGGGACTCGACTTTGTGTCCCAAGTGATAAGGACTTAAGGAAGGAGCTTTTGGATTAAGCTCATTGTTCTAGGCTGGTCATCCATATAGGAGGGACCAAGATGTTTAAGGACTTGAAACGTAACTACCTGGGTGGTCGGCATGAAAAGAGATATCGCTTCGATTCCATGCTTAGTGTTTGGTGTCGAACGACTCTAAAGTTTCGAGAACTAATGACCAAAGAGGGTCCTTACAATCGCTGCTATTCCTGATTTCCAAGTGGGAGCACATCAAGCATGGAGTTTGTTATTAGGTTACCAAGGTCCTTAGGAGGTAATAATGCTATTTGGGTGATTGTAGATCGACTAACCAAATTTTCTCATTTCTTGTCTATGAAGGTTAACTTTTCCTTGCAGCGATTAGGTTATCTATATGTCAAGGAGATTGTGAGGATGCATGGGGTGTCGGTTTCCATTATGTCAGATAGAGACCCTCATTTCACTTCTAGATTTTGGTGTAGTCTACAGAAAGCTTTGGGTACTAAGTTGACTTTTAGCACTGCCTATCATCCTCATACTAACGGCCAATCAAAAAAGGGTGATTCCAATTTTGGAAGATTTGTTGAGAGCTTGTGGTTTGGACCTAAAAGGTAATTGGGATAATCATTTGCCTCTTGTGGACTTTGCCTATAATAACAGTTTTCAAGCTAGTATTGGGATGACACCTTTTGAGGGGTCAGGAGCAGAGGAGATGCCTGGGCCCCATGTTTGTTGGGATGACGTAGGAGAAAGGCTTTGGGGCTCGAACTCTGCGCTGGATGGGCTTAAGAAGACAACTTTGATTAAGGAAAGATTAAAGGCAGCTCAAAGTAGACATAAAAGTTGTACTAACAATCGTAGGCGAGACTTGGAGTTCGTGGTAGGTGACCATTTTTTCCTAAAGGTTTCCCCTATGAAATTTGTGATGAAATTTGGAAGAAAAGGAAAGCTCAGCCATCATTTTGTTGGTCCGTTTGAGATACTAGGGAGAGTAGGTTTAGTGGCATATAGAGTAGCCTTACCTCAAAATTTGTCGAAAGTTCTTAATGTTTTCCATATTTCGACCTTGAGGAAGTATGATTTTGACCCTTCTCATGTGGTGGAATTGGAGCCTATTCAAATTTATGAGAACTTAACATATGAAGAGGTACCCATTCGAATTGTAGACGTGATAGATAAGGTGTTACAACGTACGATAGTCAAGTTGATAAAGGTCCAGTGGAGCAATCATGATATCCGAGAAGCTACTTGGGAGTTAGAAGATGAAATGAGGGACAAGCATCCACAACTATTTCGAGACTCAGGTATGTCAAGTTTAGAAGACTAAAATTTTATTAAGGAGGAGAGGATGTAATACCCATAAACAAAAAATAAAATAAAAGGGCAAATAAGGTACTTACTAAGGGTATCTTTCAGAAATTCCTTAAGGAAGCCTCTAGGTATAAAAAAAGTTATTTATTCATTAGATATTTTGTTTCTTCCTACATAGTTTCTCCCAATCGTAAAACTCCATAATCTAGGGTTTGAAGAAGGTTTCAAGTTTCTTTTTGTTAATAAGAATCAGGAAACCTAGACGCCGATCTAGAGTCAAGAAGACGGTAGCTAAAAGATCTTGATTTTTCTCATATCCTTCAGATCCCATATACGCATTCTATGTTTCTTTAGGTTTGGGTCAATCTTGAAAGATTTGATTTTTATAAATAAAAAAAAAATCATATTTTTTCTTTTTAGGAATATGAGCAATTTATTTGAAAAAATAGAGATGAAGGTGGTAAAAACAACGTAGAAATCAAGAAAAAATATAGAAGAAGTAAAATGAAGAAAGAGAGAAGAGAGTAGGAGATCACCATAGAAATTAAAAAAAAAAAAAAAGATGGTAGGGGACCACCGTAGAAATAAAAAAAAAAAAAAAGAGAAAGAGAGAGAGAGGAAGGTGGTAGGGGACCACCATAGAAATCAAATAAATAAGTAACTAATAAAAATAAAGATGTAGGTTTAGTGACCAACCATAGGTATGATGAATGAGGCTTAAGTAATATAAAAAGACAAAAGAAAAAAGAAAAAAAAATCTTTTAATCATGACATGAGCTTTTGAAAAGCAAAAAAAAAAAAAATCAAGATTTAATCATATTTATTAAAGATAGAAGGAAAGACAAAATTGTCATGTACTTCAAACCTAGGTATAGAATGCTTAGAAAATTTAGATAATGATAAATAATTAAAAGTGATAATATTAACAACAACAATAATAGTAATAATATAAATATATAAATAAAATAAGAATAAAAAGGTTCGTATTTTACATTTATTTATGCTTTATTATCTCGTTTTAGGTGGAATAGAACTGTTAGTTAGATATTTTCAGAGTTATTCAGGACTACTGAGTTTGCTTTGAAGTAAGGGAAAATTAATGTAGTTTTTTTAATGTATTTTTATTCATACGATTCAAAAATGTTTGCTTCGTTTTTGCTTAAAATATGGATCAAATATATTTTGCATAAGAAAAAAAAAATGTTGGACCTTATGTTTTGTTGTGATATAAATTATGGAGATACTATGTTTTGTGAATAAAATTATTGAAACTATGTTTTTTACTCTGATAGTTTGGCCCTATCAACGGGAATAATAGTTTACACTATTCGGCCTTTATCAACAGGAATAATAGTTGACCTTTACATTCCTTGGTGGAGAATGTAATTTATTTGAACCCCAACCTCTAAGAGTTTCAGTTAGAGGTTACTAGTATTAGTAGTGTTTGTCTGGCCCACCTTAAAATAACAATTTCGAAGTGTTCTTACCCATTTGAAAGTCCTAATATACAAGCTGCCATTCGATATTTAGACTGTGTGGTAAAAGTTTTCGACCAATATCTCGAATGAATTTGATATGAAAATGCTTAGATCCAAAGTGAAAGGATTTTTCTTAAATATTTGAATGTATTGGCAAAAAAAAAAAAGATTATGAAAATGACTGATGATAATATATCTTATTTTCAATGATTTGAAAATGTTTGATCCATAAACTGCATTAATCTACCTTATCGGCTTCTAGCCTTATTCCCTTTGTCGACTATTTTTCAGTAATTCTAATTTAGCAGCAGGAAAGTGATTGACTATGATGGGATCACCTTTACTAGGTGTGTGGATCAAAGTGGAGGATGTAATACTCGTAAAAAATAAAATAAAATAAAAGGGCAAATAAGGAAATTTTTATGAAGGGTATCTTTGTAAATTCCTTAAGGAAGCCCTAGGTATAAAAAAAACATTTATTCATTAGATATTTTGTTTCTCTCTACATAGGCTCTCCCAATCGTAAAACTCCATAATCTAGGGTTTGAAGAAGGGTTTCCAAGTTTCTTGTTAATAAGAATTGCGGAACCACAGGACGCCGATCTAGAGTCAAGAAGACGAAAGGTAAGATCTTGATTTTTTCTTGCTATCCTTCTAGATCCCATATGCAGATTATATGGTTTCTTTAGGTTTGGGCCAATCTTGAAAGATTTGATTTTTATAAATTTTTTTTTAAAAAAAAAATCAGTATTTTTCTTTTTAGGAATATGAAAATTTTATTTGAAAAAAAAAAATAGAGAGATGAAGGTGGTAAAGTACCACCGTAGAAATCAAGAAAAAAATATAGAAGAAGTAAAAAATGAAGAAAGAGAAGAAGAGAGTAGGAGATCACCATAGAAATTAAAAAAAAAGCATTGGTAGGACCACAAAGAGAAATAAATAAAAAAAAAAAAAGAGAAAGAGAGAAAGCGGTAGGACCACCATAGAAATCAAATAAGTAACTAATAAAATAAAGATGTAGGTTTAAAGTGACCAACCATAGGTGGTGATGAATGTGAGGCTTAAGTAATATAAAAAGACAAAGCAAGAAAAAGTCTTTATCTATGACATGAGCTTTTAAAGCAAAAAAAATCAAGATTTAATCATATTTAGATAGGCATAGTGGAAAGACAAAAATTGTCATGTACTTCAAAACCTAGGTATAGAATGCTTAGAAAATTTAGATAATGATAAATAATTAAAAGTGATAACAATATTAATAACAACAATAATAGTAATAATAGAAAAATATATAAATAAAATAAGAATGAAAGGTTCGTATTTTAATGGTTTATGTTTATTATTCGTTTTAGGTGGAATAGACTGTTAGTTAGATATTTTCAGTTATTCAGACTTCCTCGAGTTTGGTTTCTTGAAGCAAGGAAAATAATGTAGTTTTTTGAATGTATTTATCTGCTACTATCTAAAAATGTTTGTTTGCTTTTGTTTAAAAATATGATCAAATATATTTTGCATAAGAAAAAATGTTGACCTTATGTTTCATAGATATAAAATTATGGAGATACTATGTTTTGTGAATAAAATTATTGAAACTATGTTTTTTACTCTAATAGTTTGGCCCTATCAACGGGAATAATAGTTGACATTATTCGGCCCTTATCAACATGAATAATAGTTGACCTTTACATTCCTTGGTGGATAATGTAATTTATTTGAACCCCAACCTCTAAGAGTTTCGGTTAGAGGTTACTAGTATTAGTAGTGTTTGGTTCCGTCCACCTTAAAAGGAACAATTTGAGGCTAGCCACCCATTTGAAAGTCCCACATAAGCGCCATTCGATATTTGTGACCAGGTAAAAGTTTTGATCTGAATATCTGAATGAATTTGATATGAAAATGCTTAGATCCAAAGTGAAAGGATTTTTCTTAAATATTTGAATGTATTGGCAAAAAAGATTATGAAAATGACTGATGATAATATATCTTATTTTCGTTAGTGATTTGAAAATGTTTGATCCATGAACTGCATTAATCTACCTTATTGGGCTTCTAGCTCATTCCCCCTTTGTTGACTATTTTTCAGGTACTCCTAATTTAGTCGAGGAGTGATTGACTAGGATGGGATCACCTTTATTAGGATTTTTTTTTTCTTGAATTTCATCATGGACTTTTTTTAGTTGATGGATTTTTGTTCATTTGGATTATTTGATTTCAAAGTTGTAAAAGTGTTTGGATAATTGTTTTTAGACTTTATGTTAGTTCATAATTGAAGGTGGAGATTTAAAAAGTTTTTATTAGTATGGAATTTGGAATTTTGTAATGTTAGAATTTTCCATTTATCTCGAAATCGTGCATATGTAGTAGCAATTTGATTTAAATAAATTACAAAGTTGAAGGGTTGTGTCCCTTCGACTTAAGGTGTGAAATGACAATCATACCCCTGGACCGGGTTTTGGGGCGTGATAGCTAGAGAGTCTCTCTTTCATGATTCACTTGGAGAGATTATTTTTCTTTTGAGGAAAAATTTCAACAATCTCTCTTAATAACGTGTGAGGAATTTTTATTTAATTTTTCCTTCGCTCTAAAGTGCTTCAACATGCAAATATATAAAAAGCTTGGCTTAATTTAAACCACACCTTACATGTGAACTACTTACCATTTCTTATTTCTTTTGAAATAAACAAACAACCATTCACCATATTTGGAACGCCGAATTTAATATTACAGAAACTGGCATGCATTATCGGAGGACAAACGTACATATTGTATCGAAGGAATTCATAGCTTAAAGAATATTATAATATCTGAAATTCATAGAACACAGAGCGATCCTAATTCAAAGAAATTTATATAGTATCTTAAACATCAAGGATAAACCTCGATGAGCGACCTCAAACCAAACATGGGAGTTATCTTGTAGTGACTGAAACCAGCATCTAAGAAAAGGTTCTCCCACTCTTACTCGTCCCTCTCTCTACCCGAGACAAAAACCATCATCTGCAGATCAAAGAATAGCTGTGTTTCTCTGGACTTGCAGCGATGTCCTTGGTCCTTCATCACGATCATGTCTATGATAATCACCTCTCCTCCCTCTTCCTTGCTCGGAATTGCTTCCCTGCATTGCTTTAGTATTTTCACGCATTCTTCATCTCTCCAATCATGCAATATCCACTGCTTATCATTTGATTACAGTTACAAAATTGAAGCATGTTTCTTTAGAACTGACTTTTTTTCTAAAATGATCTTTTTATATTTTTAAAAAATCTTTCTGCCTGAGATCCCGTGAAGTTAAACCAGAAGAGAAGCATGTTTGCCATGTTTTCTTTAAGACTGCTTTTGTTCTGAAAAGTAAGGAGAATAAAGAAAACATAGAGAACACTAAGAACAAAAACATTTCTATGTTTTTTGTTCCCATTTTTCTGTTTCCAAAAACAAGGAAAACATTAAATCTACGACAATAACAATGGTATCATTATTATGTTTTTCAAAATATGAATGAAACAGACCCTTAGAGATAAATACCTTGAGTAAAATTGCATCCGCCGGAGGAATGGCCTCAAACATATCGCCTGCAATGTAGTTTAAGTTGTTGCTCCCTTCCAGCCCAGCAACCAGGTGGCGGAGATCTAACACTGTGCAGTTCAAGTGCGAGAAAGCTTTAGAAATGGTCTTGGCGACTGTTCCGGTAACATCGACTAATGAGTTCAACCCCTCAAATACGCCCTTTCCTTCCTTAACCAGCACGCTAGAGACTAGCTGGGCATCACAAGCCATGGCTTCGTTGAAGAAATCGTTGAGCTGAGGTTCCTGGCCAAAGTAATCCCAAAATGTGTGCCCATATGCAGTGTGAAAGGGAGTGGGATCATGATCATTTTGAAACCAATCACTCACATAATGCCATGGTTTAGTTAAAATTGGGTCAAGCACTTGCAGCAATAAAGGCCTTATGCTCAAGGACTCATCTCTTAGGAGGAGCTTCATGCACCAGAAGCACATTCCCCTTCTTTCCTCACGCTTGGACTGCTTGGACAAAGAAAGAAGCTGACAACAAGATCAAGGCATGAGACTGGTACACACACAAAGGGGTCTTTTCTCCCGACGGACAGGAGCTCGAGACAAAGATTCTGAAGAGGATACAAGTATGGCTGTGATGATGTCCGATCCTCAGTTGAATAACACACTTCAGAGACATAGAATTGATGAAATTGAATACATGGTTCCAGACATGAGCTTGAGCTTTAAGCAGCTCACTTGATATCTCACTACTTGCCATATCCATGTACCTCACATTGATCTCTGTTTCATAATTCTTTACTCAAACCTTGAACCTTAACCCTTTATATAGATAGCACTGAGCGTTGAACCGCATGAAAATAATATTACAATTTCAAAAAATGACTTTTGAGGGTGGATCACTCCTCCCGAAAGCCGCCATCAAGACCTGCGCACACGTTTGTTTTTTACAATATTCACTACTAAATAAATCTCTCTATTCCAATGGGATAAGGTGCACAAATATCCTTCAGTTTTGCGCGTATGTCCCACTTTGCTCCTTAACTAATTTCTGGTCCCAAAATACCAATAAGATTTATATTCATAGTCACTAATGCCCATCCCTTAAAAAAGAGTCATAGTTAGACTGTGTTAAAGATAATTCTGGACCAACTAGTGAGTATGAGAAGTATGGTACACCGCTGCACCACTCTAATAAAACCCGTGTAACCACCGCCCACGCTCCAATATGTTAGAGATAAGATTCTCCTTCTAGAATGCTCCACTGCATATATATTTGTGTAGCTTCCTCTCCAAGTTAGTTGTAATTGTTTTTAGAAAAAATCTCTCTCATAATAATGAGAATATTACAGTTTTCATATCTTCTATCCTAGTATCAGAGATAATTCAAGAGCCGTTAATGGCATCCCCTTCAAGCCATCATCTTCCATTAATGCTACCCTCGGTACTTCCTCCAGTCGGTGTAAAACTGGATTACTCCAACTATGTTCTTTGGAAATCTCAAGTGCTACCAATTGTTCGAGCTTATGACTTGGAAGGTTTTCTCTTAGGTACAAAAACTCAACCTTTTGAATCTCTCGATGATTCCCGCCAATCCGCATTTTGTCTATCGGGCATGCACTATATCGGGCTTCTTCTCGCTTATTGTTGTTAATCAGAAATCGAATCCATGCTTGGCCATGTTCTCCATTCTCATGCCTCTTATGCAGTTTGGCAAACCCTAGAACACCTATTCTCTACTAAATCTAAAGCACGAATTATAAACCTTCATTTTCTTCTTCAATCCACCAGAAACGGATCAATGAGTGTTGAATACTATTTTTTCAAAATGAAGTCTATAGCTCATGATCTCATGGTGGCTTTACCATCCAATCTCATGATGATCTTGTCTTGTATATTTCTGGGCGGCATAAAGATTGGGTGAGTATGAACTCATTACTGTGAATTTGACCTCCAAAGATTCAATAACCTTAACTGAAGAGCAATTTCTCCTTCAAACACATGGACTTGAGAATCTTCACATCACATGTTAATATCTCATATTTTGCTCATCTTGTCGTCAAACGTGACTCTACTTCAAGTGCTCATGGCCAGTCAAGAGGATCCTGGCCTGGATCTCATGGTCACACAGAGGGACACATCTCGGCGGTGTGAGAGCTCTTCTAACACACAACTTCGCCCGACCTCCCATGATACTTGTAATACCAGACTAAGTCTCCCATCCTGATCTCCCTATGAGGCCTAGACCCACTCAAACCCCTTAAAGAGACCTACCGATCGGGGAGGAGTCGAGAAGGTAGGCATTGTGAACCTCGTTTACTCTGTTGTGGACTTTGCCTTTGGTGTCTCGGCGACTCCTGGGCCACTCTTAACCATTAGCCTCATACAATGACCAATTCCTCGACTCTTAGAATCATGATTGCCCTTCTATCTTGATCGCCTCACTCTTCCCTTTATTTCCGGTATCAGGTCCGCTTATGATATTTCTACCATCAGGTCTCGGGCGAGGATATAGTGACGACTGCTCATTTGGTCAGACGACTATGTCATCTTCGAGCATGGCGACCGGTTTCTCCAAACAGCTCACAAGAGTTGTAAGGATGTGGCTTTGATAGTGAATCAAAATTTTGGGTGTTATAGCGAATAGCTTGTTTCACCTCATGCAGGACAGTATCGGGGCTTACGGTGTCGAGTTGGAATATTTCCACCCCAAAACATTTCATAAAGTCCTTGATGATCTTGGATCTCCTCATCCGTACGTGGAAAAGACTAGTGACACAATGTTTTCTCCTAACTGAGCACATGTATTGAGTGATGGACTTTTTAGACGGGCAACAGAAGGAGGTTACTATACTTGGAGCTAATTGGTGGAACCATGATAGGGCGGGGCCTGCCAGGGTCGACGGGCATTTTGGCTACACTAAGCTACTGCTTAAAGTGTCTTTATCTCGCGAAAGTGCAGCAATGGTCAAAAGGGGTCTTGAAGGCTACTCATATACTGGAATTTCAAGAAGGGCAGCGCGGCGGGCCTTTTGTCTAAGATGATCGGTGACAAATAGGACAATGACATATCGTCCAATGCGTGCAATGCCGGGTCAAGATTTCTCCAAGGGGAAGGAGATCGGATAAGCCGAGGATTGGCTGGATGCGAGGATGATTCCGACGTAGGGTGTGGAGAAAGCATCCGTGGACCTCGCATCGCTCTCAGTGGTTGCGGGCATAGTCCAGTTGCCATGGCGAGGAGTAGCGACCTCATTAGGCAAGGTACTTTCTTCGCCAAGGCCAATGCCAACTCGCTGCTAAGAAAGAAACCAACTACTATCATGGACTCACGATCTTTCAACATTCGTTCTAGTTACAACAATCGTTCCTCCAACGTAGGCTCAAAATTGGAAAGGAGGATTTCGCCCATTGAAAAGTTTGGAAGCAACTCTTCCATCGTCTTTTCAATAGTTAGAGAAGCATGGGATTTTGGTTCCCAAAGATAAATACAAAGGCTCTAAAATACCTTCCAAACATTTTGGTGTTGGCTTCTAATACATGTGCTGAGACCCTCTTCTTCTTTTATACAAGCCCGTATGTTGTATAGTAACCTATTGTGGATTTGCATCGTGGACTCGCTAGAAGGTGAAGAACAACGAGATTATCGCCAGAGTGAAGTCCACGCTAATGTATAACGTTTACGTTATGCTTATGGCTTAATGCTTGTCGATGAATAAATTAACACTGCGCCGTCCCACTCATTAGTTCCTTAATTCAAGGCTACCGTTTTGATTGCGCGCCTCGACCACGGCCTCGATGTCCACCTTCATGAGTCTCCTACCCGATGAGTCTCTATCAAATCCAGGCCATCCACATGATTATCACGTGAGATCCGACCTATCCCACTCTAGAGCTGAGTTCTAAGAAGATAGAAGTTCATGTGTATGATTTAGGTATCATTTTGTGTGTATGTATACGATGGATGTGATGGATAAAATATTTTATACCAAAAGCTGAAATCTTATTTGTTATGAAAAATAATATGTAGAACCAAGTAGTAGAAAGATAAGTTCGGTATGTATTATTGTGCTTGTGATTCAAGTATTATTTTGTTTGTGATTCACGTATTATTTTGTCATCATATTTGCATGATGCACAAAATATTTTGATCAATTCGTCAAATTTTGTTTTATAGACAAAATATTTTTGTATCATCATACTTGTGCTACATGTCTCATTTTTCTTTCAACTCATTTTACTCGGCAAGCAAATAAAACCCGATTGGCCAAGAACGCGCATGAGATCTGCAGACATAATCGGGTTCTTCTAGGCTGACCGGAGCTTAACAACCACCAGTGGAGAGCGATGGGCCCGCCATTGCAGATGAAGTCCTCGATGCCTAGCTACTTGAATTGCACATTTCAGTGCCATAGAGTTGATGAAATTGAGTATATGATTCCACACATGAGCTTGAGCTTCAAGCAGCTCACTTGATATTTCATCATTTGTCGGATCCATATACCTCACAATGATCTCTTACGCTGCTATTTTTTGGCAACTTAATTTGAAAATATTGTGAAAGGGAACTTTTTTTTTTACAACTGAACAATATGTTATATGTAGTAAACTGTAAACTGTCTTCGTTGAAACTTGAACCTAAGACCCCTCACCTTCATGAATGCCCTACCTTTTTAAAGATTAAACACTTTACCAACATGGTTATTGTGAAAGGAACTTAAAATATTTACTATGATTTGTTTGTAAAGGGAATAGCTTTTTGCTTTAACCAAATTGAATTCTAAATAAGAAAGCTTAATTTGGTAAGACATAAGCTTGAGAATTCCTCTCAAACATATATTTTTAAAATATATCAAAGATTAATACAAAGAACAATTAAAAAAATAATGAATTAAAAAGAGCAATTAAAGAATATTTTTTTAAAATATTTAATAATATGTAAATAGGTTTAACATTTTTTCGCTCTATCAAATATATTATAATCCCAAAACATTATTTTGTTCTAATATATATATATGTTAAGAGGGAATTCATATCAGGCGTTAGACCTTATAGCAAAAAGGAAGCAAGGTACAAAATATCGATAATTATGGATATATCGGTACTTAGATTTTATGGATATATCGATAAATATCGGTTGATATTTTGACAAAAATATCAAGAAAGCGAAAATTAACATAAATACTTTGAAATTTATGAAAATACTTTGTTGAACTATAAAAAAACATAAATAAGCAAATATACACTTATTGAAGATAATATTCATTATAATTTATCGAGAAATTACATTATAATAGTCATTTAAAACCAAAATGAAGACCGATATGACTCCATTATATTATTTGATGAAGGGATTTCATTTTGATGAACGGATTTCATCTTAATGAAGACAATATTCATAACAAGATCTTCAAAATATTGAGATAAAACACAAAGAAAAAATAATTTGAGAGTCAAATGGAGCTTGGATATGTATGGATAAGTTTGTAAAGAAATTGTATGATTTTAAGGGTATTTCTAGAATTTTTTGGAGTCAAAATAGTCATTATATTGTCAAAAAATTATTGTGATTTAATATTAACCGTTGGATTTCATTTAAGTCAAAATAGCCAATATATCTCCGATATCTCCGATCTTCGATATTTACCAATATATCTCCGATATTTACCGATATTTTATATATATTTTTCTAAAAAGTTCAACACATGCGCACGTGAGATATAGTCTCGAAATTTCGCTGAAATATTGGGAATTTATGATATTTCGACGATTTTTTCGATTTTTCTCCGATTTTTTGGTCAATTGAGATATAGTTTTTAGGGCCCATTGATAACCGATATTTCGGCCCAAAAAACTGAAATTTTGTTTCTTGAATGGAAGAAGGTCGCCGGTCAGTCCAGGTGCAAGTGCTGCTGCTACTGCCATCGCTGATTACGAAATAAAGGCGATTCGACTAGACTGGAGTCTGGCCCAATCCAATCCAAGTACCTTTTACTTTTAAATTCATTTAACAACCTCAACATTAGCAGCCCTTCACATGAAGACGCACGTACAGGATCAGACAAACCAGATGGCCTACACAAGACAGGAAACACGTCGCGTCGATATCACCCGCTATCCTTTTACGCGGTTGACCATTAATCACAAATCACAATTAGTTATTAGCTGCCGCCCCTGTTTACTTTCATAGTTTCATTATTTCATGCCACCTGAATTCAAGGTAAAGGGATTCGAGACCAAAATATACAAAGGAGATAAAAATACGTGTGTGATAGATTATTTGAAAAACAGCTTTTTGAAGTATAAAAGGGGTGACTAAGCTAAGTCATTCATACCAAGTAAGCACATAATTCCAGATCATTAAAAAACCTAAGGGTTCAATCCACTTTACACTTACTATTTTTCAAATGTTTGTGTTCAAAAATGACCATATACTAGCCAACAAGGCATCAAACTCACTCATATGAGACAAAACAATAGAATGAAAGAAGAAAAAATCACATGCAACAACTCCAACAACTAAAAACAAAAGATGTAAGGAGGCACAAAAGCTGGATTCTTGAAATGTTTCTACTTAACTAACCCACTTCGCCCCCCTCTTCCCCCAAGTACCTTTATTTAAATTCATTTAACTCAACACAGTGCCTCTCACATGAAGACTTACGCAGAAGATCGTGACAACTGTATATCATTAATAAGATTGTGAAACATTTATTTGATATCACTCCATATCCTCATGCGCACTATTAATTCACAAATCATAATTAGTTATTAGTCGCCACTGCTACTTCTCTTCTTCATAGTTTCATTATTTCATGCACCCGAATTCATGTAAAGGATTCAGACCAAAATATATACAGAGATAAACATACGTGTGTGATAGATTATTGAAAACAGCTTGAAGTATAAAAGGCATCATGCTTGTCATTCATACCTGGGCAAGGGCACATAATTCCATCATTAAAAACCCATGGTTCAATCCACTTTACACTCATTTATTTTTTCAAATACTGTGCGTTCAAAATACCATATACTTAAATACAAGGCATCAAACTCACTCATATGAGACACAAAACAAATAGAATAAAGAAAGAAAATCACATGCAAATAACCTAACAACTAAAACATGTAAGGAGGTACAAAAGTTGGATTTGTACTGTTTTTTTGATTTCTTTATTCATTCCACCCCCGCCCCCCCCCCCCAAGCTAGAAATGAACATTGCCCTCACGTGAAACAAAACAAAAAGATAATCTAATACTCTCTTTGAGGTGCTCATATGGTGACGCCCTAACTTGCAGAGACCTCCCCCGTGTTGGGGAGCAGCTATAACTGGAGAACTATAAACCCACAATTATATAATTCTTAAACAATTCTTTCTTTGGAAAATATAAACTTACAAAAATATTTTATACACATACACCATAGTGGTATTTACAATGTCCTGTACATATATTTTGAGTCTCATTTACTTGTACTTTTAGGTTCACACTGCCTCCAAAATCTTACATTTATATTTACAAAATCAATTCAAACCTTGTTCAGGATTAATTCCTACAGCTTGTGTTGGCCTTACTCGTATGGAATATCACGTACGCCCTTCGATACCTACACGCATAACACCCGCTTCTAAGCTTCTTTACAGCTAGGAATTTGAGTAAATATGGACTCCACTTACCACAGAATTATCAAGCCACAATATCATATAACATTTTATTCATAATACATGTTACTTAGTATCAATATTATAATTAAATTACATATTGCATTTCACATCATTTTCATGTTTCACGCCTTTATAACATCTCCAAAATTTCATCTCATCTTATGTCAGGCTCGCATATTCCCAAAGAAGTGGATACTGGTAACTTATATATATACCCGGGTTGTGCTATCACTGTACAAGATAGTGATCTATAAACTGTATTATAGTGTATGACCCAAATGGGGTCACTGTAAATATCCAAACGGGATCCATGTCATCGATCCAAACGAGGCTACTCTGTCTATAAACTATATGTTGTAGCATTGTTATCCCTATAGGCATACCTATCTATCAAACTACCCGGTCATAAGCAGACAATCGGTTTTATTATGTTTTTTTAACAATCTTTTAGGTATCAGAAAAAAATATCTCATATACATGAATAACTACTGATATCATGTATACTTATGAGATATTCATTATCAAATAATCTCTTATAAACATTTAATCAGACTTTGCAATTTTTTCATATAACAAAATTATACGTGCATTCTCTTTAGCTTTTTCATAACACATGTTATTATGATCAACTTATTATGATGTACATTTCATATAACAATATATTTATATAACCTTTATATACTCTTCACTTCATAACCAATTATATCTGAACAAATTCAAGGCAGCTCCTCAAAACCATTTTTTACTACAATTTTGACTTTGTAACATTGTTAGAAAAAACATCTTCTAACTCCAATATGGCCTCATGTCTTAAGTTTCTATGGTTCAAAAGTCATGTTATTTGGACTTTTAAATCTGGGCAGGTCAAAACATTCTGAATCGCTTCGACAATTTCCAGAACAAACGAATTGTGTCCTATATAGCGAAAATTCTTCAGAATATAGATATAATTTGACCATAATTTCTTTATGAACATTGTTCTTCCAGATGTCTAGTTTGTACAGAAATTTGAATCACCTCATTTGGACCAGTATAACTTAAGTTATGATTTAAACAACCGTAATTACTTCAGTTCAGGGGAACTGTTTTGAGACGAATTTCAGGGACATGATTGTTCCCTTACTTTGACGAATTTTCTTGGTCCAATGAGGTCCAAATTTGGATATATTTATTTTAGGGAGATTTGTTCTCCTAGAAGTATAGTTTACCCAGAAATTTGAATCACTAAATTTGGATGAGTGAAACTCAACTTATGGCCTAAATACAAAAAATGTTTAGAAACCCAAAACTGTATAAGAACTTAACCAGAATTGACTCGAAAACAGAGGCTCACTTTGACGAATTTTATGGGTCCAATGGGGTCCAAATTTGGATATACTTATTCCAGTGAGATTTGTTCTCCTAGAAGTCTAGTTTACCCAGAAATTTGAATCACTCAATTTGAATGAGTTATGGCAAATTTATGGTTAAGACAAAAACGTGGGTTTTGGAAAAATTTTGACAGCATCTCCCCTAAAACCCAACATTTTCTCTATACAAATTTTTCCTCCATTGAGGACCACAACCAAACCAAACAATTCTATACCAAAGTTCCAAACACATATTTTCCATACACAAATTCTATACATATAATCCATACTTCTATTCCATAGTCCTATTCCATACCTTGATTTTTCTTTTCTTCTCTTCTTCATTCTTTCTTCTTCTTCTTCTCTTTTTTCTCCTCTCTTTCTCCTTCTTCTCTTCTTCACCAAGTTTGCCCTAACCCCAAAGCCAAAATGAGATATTTTGTAAGACCATGTTTGGTCTTATCCACTTTTGGTCAAAAGTCCATTTTTTTTCTATTTTGTCCTTCCCAGTTTTATCATTTTTCACATTTAGCCCTTAAATTTTCGAAAAATACAAATTTAACTTATATTATACCCTAAACATGTTATAAAACGACTAGGGCATAATTTGGGGTGTTACAACTCCCCTCCCCTCCCCCCCCAAAAAAATTCTTGTCCTCAAAAATTATTACTCGAACTCGAAGAGTTGAGGGGTACCGTGCCCTCATCACGACAGGTTCCCAAGTTGCTTTCTCCATACTGTGATGTTGCCAGAGCACCTTTACCAAAGGGACTTGTTTGTTCCACAATTCCTTTACTTCATGATCGAGAATAACTTTTGGCTCTTCATCAAAAGTGAAGTCTGGTTGCACTTGTATATCTTGTATTGGTAATATGTGCAATTCCTCAAAACGGTATTTCTGAAGCATAGATACATGGAACACATCATGCAACTTAGCTAACTCTGGAGGGAGTGCCAATCGATACGCCACTGGTTCAATTTTCTCCAAAACCTCATATGGGCCAATGAACCTCGGACTCAGCTTCCCTTTGTTCCCAAATCTAAGCACTTACCTCCATGGAGATACCTTTAGGAACATTTTATCACCCACTTTATATTCAATGTCATTCATTTTCAAATCAGCATATGAATTTTTTTTATCACTGGCAGCCTTTAACCTTTGTCGAATAACTTGAACTTTTTCTTATGTATCTTTTACTATGTCTGGACCAATCACTTTATGCTCATTCAATTCTGTCCAACACACAGGAGTTCTACATCTCCGACCATACAAGCCTCATATGGTGCCATGCAAATGCTTGATTGATAACTATCGTTATAGGCAAATTCTATCAATGGAATATACCTATCCCAACTTCCAGGAAATTTCATTACACATCCCCAAAGCATATCTTCGAGCACTTGAATCAACCTCTTGGATTGTCCATCTGTCTGCGGGTGGAATGCTATACTGAAATTAAGTCGAGTTCCCAAGGCTAACTGTAATTCCTTCCAAAACCTTGATGTAAATCTCGGATCTTTATCTGACACAATAGACAACGGCACACCATGCAATCACACAATCTTATCCACATATAGCTGTGCTAGTCAATCCATAGAATAGTCAATCCTGACTAGTATAAAATGGGTCGACTTTGTGAACCTATCAACTATCACCCATACAGAGTCATGCTTCCTTTGCGTAAGAGGAAGACCAAACAAAAAATCCATAGCAATATTGTCCCACTTCCACTATGGAACCAGAATGGGATTTAACAGACCGGATGGTACTTGATGGTTAGCTTTTACTTGCTGACATGTCAAACATTTGGACACATACTCGGTCACATCCCTTTTCATCTCTCTCAATTAATAATACTGCTTTCAACCCGGTACACTTGTTACCTCCAGATTCATGCAGATACCTGTGATATGAGCTTCATATAGTAGCTTTTTCTTCAGCTCATTATCAACCAAGTACACATAATCTATCCTAGGAAATACAAACTTCCATTTTCATCAAAATCAATCTTGTCACCATCTCCTAATTAATTGTACATTTTTCTACATCTCTTCATCATTTTTTTGAGCATCTATAACTTTTCTTTTTTAAAATACTATCGTTTTAATCGAGCTAATATAGCCCATTAGATACTATTCTCCACCACTCGTATCAGATACGTGCCGCCATTGCCTTCTACTTAAGGCATCTGCTACCACATTAGCTTTTCCGAGGTGGTAGTCTATTATGTAGTCATAATCTTTGAACAACTCAACCACCTCCTCCGTTTGTCTCAATACAGCTCCTATACCAACAAATATTCAGACTTTTATGATAGGTATAAATTATGCATTTTTACCGTATAAGTAGTGTCGCCATATCTTCAAAGCAAATACTACCGCAAGCCAATTCCAAATCATGTGTAGGATAATTCTATTCATGTGGCTTCAACTGTCTGGATGCATATGCCACAACTTTACCATCTTGCATTAACACACAACCCATACCAATTCTTGAAGCATCACTATACAGAGTATACTCTTTACCTGGGGTAGACTGCATTAATACTGGTGCTTCAACCAGCATTTCCTTCAATTGCTCAAAACTATCTTGACATTTATCTATCCACTCAAACTTTACTCGTTTCCTGAGTAATTTAGTGAGTGGCCAGCTTTGGCGACGCAGAATCCTTCACAAATCTTCTCTATATATCCTACTAGGCCCAAGAAACTTCTCACTTCTAGAACACTTCGTGGCTAAGCTCTAATTCACCATGTGTTAACTCTCTCTATACTTAGAGACACAATATAGCCTAGGAATGAAACTTCCTTTAGCCAAAAATCAAAATTGCTAAGCTTAGAATACAACTTCTTCTCTCTTAAAGTGTGTAGAACTATATTCAAATGTTGCTCATGCTTCTGCTCATCTGTGGAATATATCAATATATCATCAATAAAGACCACAACAAACTGATCTCAATAGGGTAGAAACACCCTATTCATCAAATCCATGAATGTTGTCGGTGCATTAGTCAAGCCAAATTTCATTACCAAGAACTTCATAACGCTATCGGAAGTTCCTCGAATGCTGCCTTCTGCGACATCGACATCTTCACTCTTAGCCGATAGTACCTCGATCGCAGTGCCCATTCGAGAAGACACCCGCTCCTTTTAACCAATCAAAGAGATCTTCAATTCTCGACAATGGGTATTTGTTTTTCACTGTCACCTTATTGATTTGCCGATAATCAATGCACATCCGTAGGGTGTCATCTTTCTTTTTCACCAACAAAATAGGTGCACCCTATGGAAAAAGACTGGGTCGGATAAACCCTTTATCCATAAGCTCAGAGTTAAATCTTAAATTTTTCAACCTGGCCATGAGTCATCCGTATGGTTCCCAGAAGCAGGAGTTGTTCCCGGTAAAAATTTTAATAGATAAATCCACTTCTCTTCGTGGAATAACAAAATCCTTCGGGAACACATCCAAAAATCTTCACAATGAGAATATTTTCAAATTTATTCACCTCATTTGAGTCATGAACTAAAAATAAAAGGCCTCACATCCTTTCTAAGAATCGTTAGGCTTTAGCTCTAGTTGTAATTACATTGAACATTGGTCCAGAACGACCACCATGTACTATCACTTTAGACTTATCAGAACATCTAAGCACTCTTGTCTTTTTATCATAATCAATTATAGCCCGGTGTTTAGACAACCAATCCATTCCCATAATCAAATCAAATTCACAAAATGGTAGAGCAATCAAATCAGTAGAAAATTCCCTATCATGAATAATTATAAGGCAATTCTTATACACTATATTCACATTTGACACTCGTGGCTCAGCGATCAGTTACATGCAACATATGATAGCCGCTCTACTATCGTCATCTTATCAACACATGCTGAATGCATACATATGAATGGGAGTAGATCCGTGGTCTATTAATACATGCATTTTAACACCCAAAGAGAAACATACCAGCAATTACTTTGCATCCCCGGTCCCCACAAGCCTTCATATAGCTATGCTCTCATGCCGCGCCGAAGGCATAAGATCGATCTACTATCTCCCTTCCTTGGTTACTATGCCTTCTCGTCCTCTATGCTAACTCTGGCCCCCTCAACCTCTACCTCTATCTCGAGTTGACGGTGGTGCCGCGGACCTCCCTCTGCTATTACTCTAAGGATTCCTATTGTCCCTAGAGTCTTTGGGACAATTTTCCATAAAATGTTCAGTGCTTCCACATCTAAAGCACCCTCCTGTCAACAATCTGCAAACTCCCAAATGTTGTCGATGGAAATGAAAGCACTCTGGAGTTTTTCCTAGTCCCACTACACCTCCTACCAAGACTAGGTACCATCAAGATTTCCTTGTTCCTTCCCCCTTGTGCGTAACTATGTACTGACTCATTTTGGGACTCTCTGACTCTTTTACCCAAGGAGGAAGAAGCTCCTCTAGAAAGCTTCCTCTTCTGAAATCTTTCTCTACTGCTTGCTTCAGATTTCTCCACTTTCATTGTCCCTTGAACCAACTGATAGAAATTTACTTATTGGAGTACTGTCACAAGCACCAAATATCTTTTTATGGACTCATTTAGTCCATCCTCAAACCACCTACACGAAATGCTCCCAAGTGAGGACTAACTGTGCATGCACTTTGCTAAGATGGTTGAATTTTTTCATTTTTTTATTAATGACAAGTTCCTTTTTTGCTTCCTCGCATTCAGAACTGCTTCCACTTGGTCTCCTATATGACATCAGTGGACATATTCGCCTAAACTCTTGATCTAAACTCCCATGGTACGATCTAGAAGCCTCGACTCCTCAACACTACTCTTCCACTCAATCATAAGCATTGCCTTGCAATAGAGAAACTTCACATGTCACTCTTTGATTAGGAGGGCATCTTACCTCCTCCACTATTCTTGCGCCTTCCAACCAGGAATCGCCATTCTGACTCTTCCATGTTCAATCTATGGAATTCCTCACCCAGTGTTCCTCTTATCATGTCTATCAGCTTGGGAGTTGTCAATCTTCCAATACCCTCGAGCCATGTCCTGAGTTAACTCAGCAAGGCTCATTCGTCATCAAGCATGACCTTACTCGGCGTATCTCGTAAGGATCCGGGCTGGGTAACCCTTGATCTCCAGGGTTAACACTCTCATTTCTTCATCCGACCCTGTGAGGGACGATCCATCTATACAAAACCCAAGGACATCCACATAAAGCCAACACATTACTAAACACATGCTTTTCTATCCTATACTCTATTCTAGAGTCTCCTAAACCTTGGCTCTTATACCACCAAAGTGTGATGCCCTAACCTAGCACCCTGTGTTGGGAAAGGGTGTCACAAATCTGAGAACTATAAACCTGTTAACTTATATAATTCTAAACAATTATCTTGAAAATATAAACTTACAAAAATATCTCATATACATACACCGTAGTGGTATTTACAATATCTTGTACATATATTTTGAGTTCCATTTAGTTGTACTTATAGGTTCACAGTGTCTCTAAAATCTTACATTTACATTTACAAAATTGATTCAAACCTACCTGTGATGCACTCCTACAGTTGTGTTGACCCTGTTGTATGCGGAATATCACCGATGTCCCCTCTAGCACTACACCTGACAAACACCCGTGCTGCTCTATAACTTCTAGTTGGGAATTCATATATATGGACGACCACTATAACGATCATCACAATACTTCATAACATTTTATTCATAATACATGTTACTTCTCATATCATTATAATTAAATTACATATTGCATTTCACATCATTTTCATGTTTCACGCCTTTTGTAACATTCCAAAATTTTAATCTCATCTTATGTCATGCCTGCATATTCTAAAGAAGTGGATACGGGAAAAAACTATATGTACCCGAAGGTACTATCACTGTACGAGACAATGATCTATAAACTGTATTGTATTGTATGACCCAAACGGGGCCACTGTAATGATCCAAACAGAATCCATGTCATCGACCCAAACGGGGCCACTCTGTCTATAAATTGTATGTTGTAGCATTGTTATCCCTATAGGCATGCCTATCTATCCAACTACCCGGTTATAAGCAAGCAATCAATTTTTTTATTTTTTCTTCACAATCTTTTAGGTATCAGAAAAAGATATCTCATATACGTGAATAACTACTGATATCATGTATACTTATAAGATATTCGTTATCAAATAATCTCTTATAAACATTTCACTATACTTTGCACTTTTTCATATAACAAAATTATACGTGTATTTTCTTTAGCTTTCATAACACATGTTATTATGATCAACTTACTATGATGCATTATTTCATATAACAATACATTTAAATAGCCTTTATACAATTTCAATTTCCATAACCAATTCTGCTTGAACAATTTGAGGTAGCTCCCAAGTCCATTTTCAACTATAATTTTGATCCTGTAAACGAGATTGTTAGTGTGACACCCCAAAACCCGAGGTCCCGTCACCACCGTCAACCTCGCGAAACCTCTGTGGCTTCTCATATACTATAATCTACATGAGTAAATGACCTAACAGGGCCATCATCCATACTCTCTGCTCATACGGTTACAAGACCATACATTTCTATAGATCCAAGAGTTACATCACTCCTAATACAAAACATATATTAAAACTACTTATTCTAATATATACACAAACAAGAATCATACACAGATCCAGCCCGTCTATAATCCCGGCCCCTAAGGAGCCGCCATATGCCCTGCACCTGTCCTCAGATCCGAAAGGAGGTCCCATCGATCTGGGAGTGAGCTAACGCCCAGTAGAGATAAATCCTACAAGGGCTATTCCCCACCCAGGTGCACATGCAAATGATCATTTCACAATCAAACCAACAACCAATCCGTGCATACATGTTGTCCTATCATGGAAAAAAATCTACATGCATGTATGAGACGACACTCTACATGCCCCAAGTACCGTCAACTCTCTAATTCACCAATTCAATGCAAGTGTCAATGGGAAATTAATACCGAGTCAGTCTCGACTCCCATCTCACAACCCGTAGTCTATAAGTGATATTTATCAATCAAGTTTCAGATTCTTCGCAACAGAACTTTTCTGGGTCTCACCGTAGGTCTTTACACCTCGACACATTTTTCGGCTTTCACTGGATACGCCTGCCTAACCAGGTTTTCAGTTTTCACCGAGGGGGTATCTATCCCCACTTGCTACGCCCTCGACACATTTCATTTTCCATTCTCGCTAACATTGTGGAACTAATCACTTCATTCCATTTCAACCCACACGATTCTGCACCAACGCAGCGCCAAACTCAGCACCATGTGCACACACCCTGTAATAGCGGCACCGCACACCAATGCAATGAAATTTGTGCCACTGCACTCAAACCCATGACCAATGTGTATGAAGACCTCTAAATGGACATTCTACACCATACATTATGTGTGTGTTATGAACACTCATGTCTAATGCACACAACATCTCCATATATTCCGCTTTAACACGCATACATGTAGTCATGTTAATATTCCATACATTCAAATCAGTACATCACATAAGCATGCACTACATCTTTTCTATCATTCAATTCATTCATGTCAACACATCATTCAAGCATGTATTAACATAATTCCAACCATTACTTAGGCAAGTAATGCTATAATTCATATTCCCAGGTTGAGACATAGTGTGTCAATCATACAACCCAATGCATATAATTATTTTCATCTTCATCACACATATGTCACATAATTTCACATATTCGCAGATAAGTCATTGAATTTATGGAAATAACACATTAGCCATTCATGTAATATAACCGCCATGTTGCCTAAGAAATAACTGACTTATTCCAAAAAGTCCAGCTTTGTAAATACCACACAAAACATCCAACACGCAATTCCTACTACCCATATACCCCAAGTATTTCACATAAACCGGTTCGAAACAGGTTCCTGAATGTAACTGACTATTCAATCAAGTTCAGACTCACCCCAATGTCTAGCCTAAATTTTGGCTGAGCACTTTATCTTATTAAATTCTAGACTCGACAAGATTTCCGTAGAGTCCAAGAACGCTTGAATCGGAGTTCGGACGAGAAAGTTACGGGCCGCCCGGTTGACGCGCAGAGATTCATAAGGGTATGGAAATTCGGGCACACCCCGTTGGCCATTCGCCGGATTTTCACGGTCTCCGAAAAACAATGTTCTGCTGGGATGTCCCAAAACCCTATGAAACCTGGGCCTGACCATCACACAATCACAAAAAAACCACAACATACAAATTCGCTTTGAAAACCGAACTTAAACCCGTAGGCCAATACACGCCCCTCGTGAGTAAAATAACTAGAGTAATGAGGAAACTTCCACATCTTGTAATGCTAGCCTGCTCTTTCCGTCCGGTCTGCTCACTGCGCAACACTCCTTCCTTTTCCTCTTTCTTTTCCTCTCTTCCTCCCCTTTCTTCTTCTTTCTTCTTTCCTTCCTCCCTTCTCTCCTTTCCTTTCCTCCCTTTCTCTCTCTCCTTTCCTCCTTTCTCTTTTCCCCTTCCCCCTCCTTTCTCCTTTCGGCTCCCACGAACCGAGGCTTCGCGCCCCTTGCTTGTAAGAATTAAAAATTACAGAAGCCTCATATAGGCTTCAAAGGAGCCAAGCATGTTGACACATGGCATGCTATGTGTCACACATGTGCATGCTTTTTCTGATTATCATGACACATGGCTCGCTATGTGTCACCCACATGGTTTTCCATGTGTCATCCACGTGGCTCATGTGTCGCCCGACACTGCTCGAAATACGTGAAATCTCGACTATCCGCATTCAACGAAATTCGACCGGGTAGCTAGATTGAGACGCATTCCAATCTGCAGTAATCCATTTTGCCATCCGAGATCTAAAA
This sequence comes from Tetrastigma voinierianum, assembly GCA_016808115.1. NCBI lineage: Eukaryota > Viridiplantae > Streptophyta > Magnoliopsida > Vitales > Vitaceae > Tetrastigma > Tetrastigma voinierianum. The sequence goes on from JAEQBH010002373.1 coordinate 382,729, forward strand.
AATCCTAACTTTCTCCCACACCTCGTGAAACTACGCTTTGCCCCTTTTATCCGAAAATTCAAATTTAAAATTTTCACGGGTTTTACAGTTAGAGAAAGTGATCTCCTAACTCAATATACCCCTATGTCTTAAGTTTCTTATGGTTTAAAAATCATGTCATTTGGACTTTTAATTTGGGGAAGATATGTCTAAAATATTCCGAATCAAGCCTCCCGAACAGCCTAAGAACATAATATGGAATTCTGTCCTATATTTGAAATGTTTTTACGAATGATAGAGACATAATTTGACTATAATTTCTGCATGAACATTGTTCTCCCAGATGTCTAGTTTGTACAGAAATTTTAATCACTTCATTTGGGCCAGTATAACTCAAGTTATGATTTAAACAACAAGAATTACTCTAGTTCAGGGGATTGCTTTGAAACAGACATTTTCTCTATGGGTCCAATGGGATCCAAATTTGGATTCACTTATTTCTGGGAGAGTTGTTATCCTAGAAATATAGTTTACCAAGAAATTTGAATTACTCAATTTAGATGAGTGAAACTCAACTTATGGCCTAAATACCAAAACTGTTCCGGAACCCAAAACTGTATCAGAATTGAACCAGAATTGACCCGAAAACAGAGCCTCACTTTGACGAATTTTATGGGTCCAATGGGGTCCAAATTTGGATACATGTATTTCAAGAAGATTTGTTCTCCTAGAAGTCTAGTTTACCCATAAATTTGAATCACTCAATTTGGATGAGTGATGACCAAGTTTTGGCCAAGACAAAAACGTGGGTTTTGAAAAAATTTTGACAGCATCTCCCAAAAAACCCAATATTTTCTCTATACAAATTTTTCCTCCATTGAGGACCACAACCAAACCAAAGCTCCAAACACATATTTTCCATGCACAAATTCCATACATATAATCCCTACTCCTATTCCATAGTCTTATTCCATACCTTGATTTTTTTTTTTCTTTCTTCTTCTTCCTTCTTTCTTCTTCTTCTTCTCTTTTTTCTCCTTCTTCTCTTCTTCACCGAGTTTGCCCTAACCCCAAAGCCAAAATGAGATATTTTGTAAGACCATGTTTGGTCTTATCCACTTTTGGTCAAAAGTCCATTTTTTTTGCTATTTGGTCCTTCAACTCTCTATTATTTGCACATTAACTTATTCAAATTCCTACTTTAACATACAATATTTTCATCTTATGACACTTATGTCCTTAATTGGCAAATTACCAATTTAACCTTGACTTTTGTATTACTTCTGGTTTTATCATTTTTCACATTTAACAGTTAAATTTTAAAAAAATACAAATTTAACTTATATTATACCCGAAACATGTTATAAAACAACTAGGGCATAATTTGGGGTGTTACAGCCCAGGCCTCTGAAAGTTGTTCTAATGAATATGACTTGCTTGTGAAATGCAAGTTGTGTCTTTTTCTCCATGAAGCAAGTGCAAAGAATGCACAATCTTAGTAAGTGTTGCACAACTTGGCAAACTCTTCTTATGGTGTTCTTTATTCTTCAACTAAATATCTTCTAAGCTTTAAGCACATCACAACAATTAACCCTTAACAACTTCCATCATTATATGGCTTTCAAAATGAAAATGAAGGGGTTGGAGAAGGGTTGGGCTGGTTTCTAAAAGAGGTAACGGTATTAAGAGGGGTTATCTTTTATTTTCCAATGAGGGGCGAGGTTTGAAAATAGGAAGAATATAGCGAAATTAAATGTTGAAACATATTTTTCTTCGAGCCTCCAGGATGCTATATACGTCCATTTTTCTAGAATCTCCACCTCCATGGCCAACTTTGAACTCCAAAAACTTGAAAAAAAAAACTAAAGAATAGCCCAAGATCAAGAAATGAAATTTATTCAAAACAAACTTAAGGAATTTATTTTATTTTTATTTATTTATTTTATTTTATTTTTTTACAATATGCCAAAAATTCAGCTTCAGTCACTTTAACTCTTTTGGATTCTCAATTGGACTTGAAACATTTAAAACACAAAAACACATAAAAAATACCAAGAATCCTGGAATAAATAAAAATAATAATAATTAAACAATCAAACAAATTAAATAAGATAGAAGAAACCAAATGGGAAAATGGATTCTCTACAAAGAGTTTGCTCTGGAGCGCTAAGCTTAATGTCGCTTAGCCTCGAAGGACCCCAGATTCAATGTTGGTTCTCAAAATAATGGAAGTACTCACAAATCTGCATAGTGCTTTAATGCATTGCTCATGGGGGATGGAATATACTGTCTCCTACACCATCAACTCCCTTGGTGTCTTTCTTTATATTTTTATCTTTTTCCCTTGTTACTTCACTAATCATATCCTTGCAATTTACAAAGTCTCCATGCATGCTCTCCTTGTGACTAGACTCAATGATGTCATCATTAGTTTCGTCCTCCGGATGCTTCATAGCTTGAAATACATGGAACGTGACCTCATCTCCTTGAACTCTCAATTTAAGCTCACCCTCTTGAACATTAATTTGAGCTTTTCTGGTAGCTAAGAAAGGTCTACTGTTAATGATGGGACCTATCATCTTCTTCATGTCTAAGATGACAAAGTCTCCTGGGAAAAGGAACTTATCCACTTTGACCAAGACATTTTCAATTACGCCTTGTGGATGTTTGTACGATCAGTTAGCCATTTGTAACATGGTTGTAGTCATTTTTTCTTCCCCCAAATTTAGCCTTTTAAACATTGAGAGCGGCATCAAATTGATACTCGCCCCTAAGTCACAAAGAGCTTTACTTGATAACGAGTTCCCGATAGAGAATGGTATAGCAAAACTACCCGGATCTTGAAGTTTTGGTGGGAGCATCTTTTGGAGGATTGCACTACATTCTTTAGTAAGCAAAATGGTATGATATTCACCAAAATTCTTCTTATTTTCCAAGATCTATTTCATAAACTTCACGTAACTTGGCATGTTCTCAATTGCATCCATGAATGGTATATTTATGTGAAGTTTCTTGAAGATATCGAGAAACTTGACAAATTGCTTCTCCAATTTACCCTTCTTTAATTTATGAGGGTACGGGATGCATGGAGTGGGTACTTGGACAAAATGGGTCTCCATTTGTATCTCCTTATTATCCTCCTTCTTTTCCTCATTTTGGGAGGGTTTTTTTGCCTTATAGCCTCCCACCGGTCTTTGAGGAAAATTGCTGTGGTTGGGAGTGGAGTTATCTGAAAGCGCCTTAGACTTCGATTCTTTCCCTTTTTCAACCAGCTTTTGTGTCATCTTAGGCCTCAAGAATTGACGTGCCTCCATGTCCCCTTCTTTGGCTTTTCTAGGTCCCTCAAGCTCTCTTCCACTTCTCAAGGTAATTTCCTTGCAGTGTTCTATACCATCTCTCCTTGAGTTGACTTCCAAGGTATTCAGAAAATTGTTGTGTTGCCTCTCATTGAGTAATGAAGCCATATGACCCATTTGCACCTCTAAATTCCTAAGTTGAGATGCTTGATTGTTTAAGGAGGTTCTTGTTTCATTTTTGAACTATTGTCTAGACTTCTGCATCTCCATCTACATTTAAGCTACATGCTCTATTTTTTCTTCTAAACTAGACTTCTTCTCTTGAGGTGGTGGAGGAGGTTTTACTTGCTCCATAGGATTCACATCATTCTGGTTCCTCCATGAAGAATTAGGATGGTTCTTCCAACTTGGATTATAATTCTAAGCATAAGGGTTGTATTGTTAGGTTAGAGGAAATTTAGCCAAGTAATGAGCTTGTTTGATGGTCAATTCTCCCATGGGGTTCACCATGTGGCATTCCTTGTTTGGGTGAGGTCCATGACAACTATCACATGACAGAGGGCTAGCTTAGACCATATGTTCTGATGCTTGAGAACCTTGCTAAATAGTTTGCAATAGTTTAGAAAGTGAAGACATTTGGGTAGCTAAGCTTGTAAATGCATCAAGGTCATGCACTATGGCCAGTTTCATTGGTGCAACTCTCTTAGTTGGCCATTGACAGTTATTCAATGTAATGTTTTCCAAAATCTGGTAGGCTTGTACCTAATCTTGCCCAAAATAGCTCCACCTATGGAAGCATCAAGAAGAGTTCTTTTAGGGATACTCAACCCATTATAAAATGCTACACTTGCATCCACTTAGAAAGATTATGGTTAGGACATTTCCTTAACAACTCTTTGTATCTCTCTTAATTTTCATGAAAGACTTCTCCCTCAAATTGACAGAAGTTGTTGATGTCGATTCTTAACTTAGCTGCCTTGGCTAGGGGAAAGAACCGAGTGAGAAATTTATTCACCAACTTATCCCATGTAGTGATAGAATCCGAAGGCTCTGTAGTAAGTCAATGCTTCGCCTTATCCTTCAGAGAAAATGGAAATAGCCTAAAGCGGATGGCATTATCGCTAACTCCATTGTATAAAACTATATCATACACTTCCAAGGATTTCAGGATGTGAGCATTCGGGTCCTCATGTGGTAATCCAGTAAATTGCACTCCTTGTAGGAGTTGGAGAGTGATGGAATTGAGCTCGAAGTTATTAGCATGTATAGTAGGTTTCCTTATCACAGGATGAGTAGTAGATGGCGGACACACATAGTCCCGGATGGGTCTTAAAACAATATCCATCTATGCAGTGTCGGGGGTCACATCATCACCCCTTCTAGAACCAATTTCTTCTTTTTTGAAATCATCCATATTGTCCATAGGCGGTTGTTCCAATAGACTGGCTATTTCTTATCCCTCATAATTTTTCTCAAAGTCTCTTCGATTTTAAGATCCAATGGTATAAGGTTCTCAACACCAAATCTTCGCATACAATTTGATGGTACCTGAGAATTCAAGGAATAAAACTAAATGTAAAAAAATTCAAAAAAGGAAATTGAAAACAAGAAAATTAATAGAAATGTTTGAAGTACTAGAGATGTACTTAGTATCTATATTAGCATAAAACACCGTCAATCCCTGACAATGACACCAAAAACTTGATAGGTGTATTTGTGTTTTGTGCATAAGGATATGTAATATGGTATGCAATTAATGTCTATTTGCGCAAGTATACGCTTGTCAAGTAATACAGTGTAATGAACGTACAAAGATCGATCCACAAGGAGAGACGGGATGCTAAGTACCAAAATTCGCCCACCTCTTTAATATCCAAACAGACAATTGTGATGATTTGAACATAATCTAAATTAAAATACTGAATTGTAAAACTAGCAATTTGATTATGCAAGTTAAGGGTTTCAAGAGATAATGAAGTTTTATGGTTTTTGGCGCAATTGGACAATAGACTTATGTTTGAACTAGACTCCTATTCTATCATTTCTCAGGAAAGTTCTCCTGGGCGATTCTTGACTAATTTAATTATCAGCTTCTCTCGAGGTCAGATAACCTACCAACTAATACTATGCCTTTTGCTTCTTAGCTCAACCCCAAGAACTAGAGATGCTTTAGGTCCTAAGACTCGCCTCCCAATTTACGTGCTCTGCACTCTGGGGCTAATTAGGTTGATTCACCTATAATACAATTCTTTCTTTTTCCCTTCTTATATCTACGTAGAAAACCACTCACCATTCATATTGGCGGATATCAACATGTAAACAAAATCAAGTATGAATCAAAGAGATTTGTGCATGAAACAATAGAATTACAAGAAACCTAGTAATTAAATATAAGCTTCATATCTAAATACAGAAACCCTGATTGTAAAAGTTTAGAACATAATGAAAATCGTGTACATCATAAAGTTTGAAGAAAACATGAAAGTAAAGGTAGAAGAACTCTAATGCTGAAAGATTGGTGGATTCTCAGTCTTCTTCCTATGATTCACAGATCTTCCAAAGGTAGATGTCGATCTCTATGTCCGTCTCCCTCTTCTCTTTAGAGCCGAACCCTCCAAAGTGCGAACCTAGTCTTGTCTTGAAAACCCTTATTTATAGTCTTAGGACATGGGCCATTGATGGGCTAAAAGTTAGACAAATTTCTATTCCAACCCTGCCATGGTTTGTAAAGGAGAAAAGAAGCTTAGCCATGACGAACACCTTCGCTACGGCTAAGGGGTTGTTCCCTAAGGTGAACTCGTAGCCTATGTCCTTCATCAAATATTCCTTTGTTGTAGTGAAGCAGTGGTTCGCCACAGCGAACCTGTAGCATCTAGGTTTGTTGCTTTCTAGTTCGCCGAGGCGAAGAGTGCCTTCATCGCAGTGGACAACTTCATGGATTGAAACTTGCATAACTTCTTCGTTTGGAATCCAAATTTGGTGTTCAGTATTGTTGGAAAGCTCTTAAAGTGTAAAATCCATCCATATGAAGCTTGATTCCATTTGAGATCATCTTAAAACTAAAAAAATTAGAATACAGTGGCTGTTACTTATGCTGTGTGGGAAATTGCTGATTTTTCCTCTTTTTTTGCTCATTTTCGCCAAATTCCATCAAATGGTTGACCTAATCACAAAGATGAAAATTTAGAGCTTTAGGGCACTTATTTAACATAAAAACTACTAAAAACTAATTAAAACATAGGGTAAATATGAGTATTTTATATACTCATCACCTAACCCCTCAGCCTCATGGCAATGACCGATTCCCCTTGACTCTCTAGAATCGTGCTTGCCTCTTTTGTCTTGATCATCTCGACCCCTATTCCTTTTATTTCCGCCGTAGTGTCTAGTGTCCTATGTAGTTGCGACCGTTCATTTGGTTGCGACGACTATGTCGTCTTTGAGCACGGAATACTAGTTTTCCCTCTAAAACAGCTTGTCAATAGTTGCGGGGGGATGCAGGGATAGTGAATAAAAAAATTGGGTGTTAAGGCGAATAGCTTGTTTCACCTCACGGAGGACAGTATTAAGGCTTACGGCTTTGAGTTGGAGTATTGCAAGCTCAAAACGTTTCATAAAGTCCCTAATGACCTCGGATCTCCCCATTCGGATGTGGAAAAGACTAGTGACACTATGTTTTCTCCTGACTGAGCACATGTATTGAGTGACAAGCTTTTCAGACAGGCAGAATAAGGAGGTTACAATAATTGGAGCTAATCGATGGAACCATTATAAGGCGAGGCCTGCTAGGCTGGACGAGAAGACTTTACACAGCAAAGCATCATTACCCTTCTGAAGTGTCATAATCTGGAAGAAGTGCATAATATGGTCAAAGGGGTCTTGAAGGCCATCATACATTTGGAATTTCGGTAAGGCAAAGTGCAGTGGGGCCTCCTGTTTCAAGATGGCAAAGATAAATGGGACAATGACATATCATCTAATGCATGTGCAATACTGGGTCTAGATTTCTCCAAGGGGAAAGAGTTCGAATCAACTGGGGATTATTGACAAGAGGATGATCTTGGCGAGGGGGAGGAGAAAAGTTATCTGTGGACTCAAATTGCACAGGGCTGTGGGGCACAGTCGGGTTGCTCGTTCCAATGACAACAGTCGTTGCTCCAAAGTAGGCTCGGAACTGGAAGAGGGGATTTCGCCCATTGAAATGTTTGGAAGCAACTCTCTAATCGTCTTTTTATCAGTTTAGAGAAGCGTGGGATTTTGGTTCCCATAGACGGCGCCAATGGAAAGGCTTCAAAATGCCTTCCAAAATATTTTGTGTTATTTCTCTAATATGTAAAGGTGGAGACGCCCTTTTTGGATACAAGTTCGTATGTTATATAGTAACTATGGGGGATACATCACGGACAGTTAGAAGGTGGGCATTAATGAGGTGGTCAGTTGTGAGTGGTCCACAATTAATATATAACGCTTACATTATGCATATTAATTGTGGCTTAATGCTTGTCGTGATGAATAACACGGTGTGTCTCACTCGCTAGTTTTTAGTGTCTGAGGTGACTTGTTTGATTGTGCACCTGACCCCACGGTCTTCGATGCCCGAGGTGACTGAGTTTCCTACTCGATGAGTCTTTTACTCGATGAGTCTTTGTCAAATCCAGGCCATCCACATGGCTGTCACGTGAATCGACCTATCCCATTCCAGACCTGAGTAGTATTAATATAGAAGTTCATGTGTATGATTTAGGTATCATTTTGTGTGTATGTATATGGTGGATGTGATGGATAAAATGTTTTATACCAAAAGCTGAAATCTTATTTGTTATGAAAATTGATATGTAGGACCAAGTAGTATAAAGACAAGGTCCACATGTATTATTGTGTGAGTGATTTACGTATTATTTTGTATGTATATTTGCATTAGGGACAAAATATTTTAGACAAATGGCTGAAAATCTTGTTTATGAAAATTGATAAGTACAAGCAAGTTGTAGAAAGATAATATTTTCATGTAATATAGTGTGTAATTCATGTGTCTGCGGGCAAAAATTTTGTACCAATAATAGAAAATTTTTTCTATAAAAAATAATATGCAGGAGCAAGTAGTATAAAGATAAGCTTCATGTATGTTATTGTGTGTATCTTATAAAAGAAAAAATTAATATGATAGCGTTTATAATGAATCACCGTAAAACAAAATAACATAAGCGTCATCTTGAAAAATAATATAATAGGATAAGTAGTGAAAGATAAGGTCGGAATGTATTATTGTGTGTGTGATTCAAGTATTATTTTGTGTGTGATTCACGTATTATTTTTTCTTTATATTTGCATGATGCACGAAATATTTTAGATCAATCGCTGAAATCTTGTTTATGGACAAAATATTTTAGACCAATGGCATTTGTAAGCACAAACCCCATTTCTTCTTCTACTTTGTCCGGATGTCTTTGTGACAATGAACGAATTACAAGAACGCGCATGAGACGGTACACATACTAGGTCTTTTCTAGGTACACATCTAAATATAAATTAAAAAAATATGAGTGGAATGGAAAAGAAGATCAATGGTTTAAAAATCCGAAGTGAAATCAAAATGTTACATGTTCACGGTCGAGGATTGAACGGTAGTGAATCACAATGGAATAGGATGCGAGCCAGAGACAGGCCATTTATAGAACTGTAATCTAATTTTTAAAACATCGAGGAAGATTGTTCAAATTTATAAAAATGGTTATTTTGTCCATTAAATTAGACTGTGAAAATTTTAATACAATAGATTTCTTTTTTTGTTTAAATTTTATTTTATTATATTTTGTAATGTTTTTTCAAATGAATTCTTTCTTTAGTTTAAGAGTAAGTGTACCCAAAATTAATGGTAAATCCACCTTTAAATTCGGTTGTATTTTGAATTTTATATAATTATCGCCTCTAAATTAAGAAATTAAATTTCTTATTTAAAATATTGTTGGATTAATTTATGTGGTATGTTATTATCATTTCATAATATATTAATTATTCAACGCTGAAATTGGCTTTGATTGAGTTTAATATTATAGTTGTTTGATAGAAAATACTAAGTACTGACTTAATATGATACTACTAATAATTTAAAATATAGGACAAATAAGTTTAATTTTTCTTAGGTATATGCTGAATTTAATTTATTTAATTATCATAACTATTTTATAAATCATTCAATTGTTAACTGTATTTAAACATAAAGTTTTTGTAATACCAATTTGTTAAATAGGATAAGTGGCAATACAGCGTCACCATCGATGTTACTCTTATCCAATAAAAAGAGCCCATACATTAAGTGTTATTCCTTCTTGGATGAAACCATTTGAAGAGGGGTACCGAAACCATGAAAATGGAATCGGAATATATATTTCATTATCTATTTAATGTCTATTTAATATAAAGTTTGTGTCAAAGAGTTGGGATCAAGTAGCGTAGTAATGAAAAGTATTAGTAATCTATTGAAGAAGAAAAAAAAAAGATTGAAAACAATTAAACTAATACGAAAACTTTGAAGGATACATGATACAAATCATGGCGCAACTTCAAAGGGTCCCATTCAAGTTCTAATTGGACCAATTACGAGAGTAAAGAAATTCGACGATGCACTCAATAAGTTGATTTAAGACGGGTTGATTCGATAAATTTGAAGTCAAACAAAATCATCAAGGCCCTTTGAGAATGGTCCATATGTCCAAAGATCCATCAATATCTTTGAAATTCTTTGAAGAATTCTATCAAAGTTACATTTATTTTCAATAAGTAAAATTAGCATATTTAGATATATTTCTCAGGTCTGATTGTAAGCTTACATGTCAAATTAATTATTTGCTTTCCTTCTATTTATTTAGGTTTATTTATTTTTCTTAGGTATGTATATTGCTAATAATAAAGGCAATTAAAACCTCAACCTTCCTTTTCTAGTTATAGGAATGATGAAGGTCTAAAATTATAGTTAATTTTTTATTTGTTTCATTTATAATTTTTGAGTTATTAGAGGTCAATTTTGAAATTTGTAAATAATTTTCATCCTAGGTCGTGGTTTCAAGGTAATGCGATATCATTATTCATTAAAAAATTTGAGAGTACTTTTCTATGATTCTATTCATGGAAACTTATCGGAATTTTATGATGTTCATCCCGACTTATCTATAAAATCCTTTCACATTTGCTTGTAGTGTTTCCACCAAGGTTCTGTTGGGATTGTGAGTGAACTGTGAAATATTACAACAAATAATATTTGGGTGGCTTTGCCAATCCACTATAAATGTTAGCAATTGGGAGGCAAGGCTAATCCACAGGATAAAACAGTAACTGGGTGGCAATGCTAAACCTTCAAGAAATTAAACAACAGTTGAGTGGATGTGTCAATCCACGGAAATGTAAATAAGTAGTTTGGGAAGCTGAGTGAATCCACATAATAAAAACAACAGGTGGGTGGCTATGCCAACCTTCGGGAAATGAAAGTGTAGATGGATGGTTAAGCCAATATTTAGAGAATAAGAAAGGAAGATAATAATGACACCCAATATAATGTGGTAAAACCCTCATTATATGAGAAACGTCCATGGGGCAAATTAGAGAAAATAATCCACTATGAGATGAAACTAGTACAAGATGTCACACACCCAGGATATGTTCACAATCCTCTCATTTTCATCTCTCAGTACTCTCTCTATGAAGTGCTATGTTTCTTGCCACTCTCCCCAGTGTGATAACCCTAACTGTTTCACACCTATCCTTTTAACTCTCTGTGATTGAAAAAATGCTCTCTGGAACTCTTTCTAATCTCCTGGAATTCCCATTTGATTATGTTCCTCGGAGCTTATTTATAGGCAAGGGTTTGATCCTCGGATGGATTTCATTGGTTGAAATCGAAACCAATTTCGGCCATTCTCATCCATACAAATATAGGATATGAGACTTGGTGGCAACGTGGAGAAATCTTTCTCATAAGGAAAAGGTTGTTGTTGCAGCAACCATTAATGGGGTTGGACGCCACAAATCTCCCCCTCCAAACCCATGCAACAAAAAAATAGAGGTGGGAGTCTTCTTGACTCCTTAGTATGAGCTCATGCTCGTGTTCTTGATACATCGTGCCATTTTTTCTTTTGTAATGACCTTCTTCATTATATCAGCAGTATTCTCGTCAGTGTGGATCTTCCTTATTTGGAACAATTGTTCTTTAATAGCCTTCCCGATCCAATGATATCTCACATCTATGTGTTTTGTCCTTGCATGATACATAGTGTTCTTGCTTAAGTCTATCGCACGTTGACTATCCTAATGTACTATGTAGTCTCTCTATTTTAAATCCAGTTCTTGAAGAAACCGCTTCTTCCATAGCAGCTCTTTTCCAGCTTCAGCAACTACAATATACTTTGCTTATGTAGTAGAAAGTGAAACACACTTTTGTAGCTTTGACTACCATGATATAGCTCCCCCCTGCAAATGGAAATAAGTACCTACATGTAGATTTTCTACAATCTAGGTCTCCAGCCATATCAGAATCTGTATAACCTTCAAGAGATGGTTTTGATCCCCCAAAGCTTAAACATATCTTTGAGGTGCCTCTAAGATATCTAAAGATCCATTTCACCACCTCCTAGTGTGCTTTACCAGGATAGGAATCTACTTACAACTCCAACTGTATGAGATATATCTGGACGTGTACATACCATAGCATACATCAGACTTCAAACTGTTGATGAGTATGGAATGACTGATATTTTGCCTTTTTCTTTCTCCGTAGATGGACAAAGTCTCTTACTCAGCTTGATATGGCTAGCAAGTGGTGTAGAAACTGGCTTTAAATTTTTCATATTGAACCTTTTTAGCATCCGTTCAATATATCTTTCCCGTGACAACCATAATTTGTTTTCCTTCCTATCTCGTATCATCTTCATTCCCAAGATACACTTTACACTACCCAAATCCTTCATGTCAAACGTCTTTGACAATTCCATTTTTAGCTCTTGGATCATATCGGCATTTTGACCCACAATCATCATATCATCAACATAGAATAGGAGAATGATGAATTTATCACCAGGGAATCTTCGAACATAAACACAAGGATATGCAAATGTCCTTTTATACTCCTGACTCATCATGAAGAGTCAAATTTCTTATACCATTGTCGTGGCACCTGTTTAAGTTCGTATAGACTTTTATTTAACTTGCAGACCATGTTCTCCTTCCCTTTCACTTTGAAGCCTGCTGGTTGCTCCATAAAGATCTCTTCATCAAGATCACCATGTAGAAATGCAATCTTAACATCGAGTTGCTCCAATTCAAGATTCATACTAGCTACCAATCTTAGTATAACTAGAACTAAACACATTTTCACAATAGGTGAAAAAATTTCATCAAAGTCAATACCTTGCTTTTGACCAAAACCTTTCACAACTAGACGAGCCTTATACTTCAACAACTTCTTGTTGTCATTCTTTAGCTTAAACACCCATTTATTCTTGAATGCTTTTCTCCATTTTAGCAGTTCTGTCAACTCGTAGGTATCATTTTTCCATAAGGAATTCATATCTTCTCGCATGGTTTTTATCTAATAGTCTTTGTTTTTGTGAGACTGTATTTCTTGGAAGCTTTAAGGCTCCCCCTCATCAGCAATTAGAATATACTCTAAACTTGGATACCATGTAGATGATTAACATTCTCTGGTTGACCGTCTCAACTGAGGTCCTTCTTTTAGTGCAGGGATTTGCTCCCCTTGATCAACACCTCCCGTATCACTATCATCACCACTTTCTTCCTCCTCGATGACTGGTTCTTCGAGTTCCATTCCTGGTTCTGATTCAAACATCTTTGCTTCATTAGTGGCACTTTCTAATGAAGTTTGTTCAGGAGTTAGATCTGCAACACCTTCATATGTGAGTTTTGAACCACTCACATTTATCTCCATACCTTTAATGGTTTCGTGTTTATGAAATATGACGTCTCTGCTTCGAACTATTTTTTACTTCTTTGAATCCCATAGCTTGTAGCTGAACTCCTCATCTCCATAGCTGATGAAGATGCACAGGGTTGCTTTATCATCAAGCTTTGATCTTTGCTCCTTTGGTACATGCATGAATTCTTTGCATCTAAACACCTTCAAGTAAGAGTATGGAACAACTTTTCATGCCCAAACTCTTTAAGGAATATCAAAGTCCAAAGAAACTAATGGTGATCTGTTGATTAGGTAGATCATAGTTGTTCACAAATTTTCAATCTCTAAAATGACTTAGAAGGTTTAGCTAATTTTAACATGCACCGCCTTTTCCACAATCGTCCGATTCTTCCCTCTGCAAAGACCACAGGCTATGGTGTATTAGGAACTCGGCTTCGTGCCTCGGGACCAATGCTGAGCAATATTCTTCAACTCCCCGGGAGATGTATTCTCCACCATTATCGGTTCGAAGTCGCTTCAGAGGATTTCCTGTTTCTCTATCCACCATGGCATGAAATTTATGAAAATATTGGAATACTTGACTTTTTGTATGCAATAGGTATACCCGTGTATTTCGTGAAGCATCGTCAATGAAAGTAACAAAGTATTTGTTACCACCTAGGGAATCTACCTCTATGGGTCTGCAAACATCATAATATACTAATTCCAATTTCTCCAATTTCGAAAGCAGAGTTCTGAATGATACTCTGTGTTGCTTTCCAAATAAGCAATAGTCAGAAGGGTTTGATGATTTGTCTTTAGCCATAGGAATGAGGGACTGTTTGGCCAAAAGTTGTAACCCCTTCTCGCCCATATGTGCTAGCCACTTATGCCATAAATCTATAGAGGTATTATCGTCAACTGCATTTAGTTGTCCTCCGTGACACCTCTTCACTCAGGTTCAGACAACGAACAAATACAGACCTCGCGCACCACCAATGTTCCCTTGGTGAGCTTCCAATTTCCACTATTGATAAAATGGTTGTATTTATCCTTGTCCAACATATGCATAGAAATTGGGTTTAGATTCAAGTTTGGAATGTGTCGCACATCTTTCAACGTTAATGTGCACCCCATACTTGTTTGTATGTAGATGTCACCAATCCATGCGATCTGGGAAACACTTTTATTTCCCATCTTCACCGAGCCAAAGTCTCTTGCTTTGTATGTTCAGAAATATTCCCTTTTAGGGACACAATGGTATGATGCTGCCGAGTCCACTACCCACTCGACATCTTGTTCTGCTACATGACAACAATCTTCTTGATTATAAAGTAAGGTCACCTCCTTGTCACTGGTACTTGTTATAGCGGCAATATTTTTATCGTCTTCCTGCTTCTGGATCTTGTCTCCTCCTTGCTTCAGGATCTTGCAGTTCCTTTTCATGTGGCCTATTTTGCCACAATGGTAACACTTTATTATCTCTCTAGACTTAGATTTGTCTCTTAACTTGTTATGCCCAAATGGTGGTCTGCTTTTGCTTTGACCCTTGTTATCGGTGACGAGGGCATGTGTATCATTGCCCAAAAAGTCCTTCCTTTGAATAGGCTATTTCTTACCATAGCCAACGTGACTTTTTCTTATGGGGTTGAATTTCCAAGAGAGACCACCAAAGTGTTCCAACTGTCTGGTAATGAGCCGAGTAGCAAGCATGCTCGGGTCTCATCATCAAGTGAGAGACCTGCAACTGATAAGTATGCGATCATTCCTTCAAAGTCATCCAAATGCTTAGCAATTGATTGCCTTCCTTGAGCTTCAAATTCATTAACTTCCGCATCAAGAAAATTTTTTCTTGTGCATTCTTTGTCTCGTACATGTTTTCCAAGTTCTTCCAAAGAGTGTGGGGATATGTCTCTTTGGCAACATGGTTGGAGAGACTGATGTCCACATACTAGAGAATGGCACCCAATGTTTTCTTCTTCAACTTCTTCCAATCAGCATCTGACATGTCACTTGATTTGGCATTATCTCCCTCAATAAGATTACATAAATCCTTACAATTGAGGAGATCCTCCATCATGGACTTCCATAATAAATAATTTGTTGCTGTCAATTTAATCATGGGACCTGAATAACTTTCAGCCATGATTCCACCCAAACTCGAACCATGCTTTGATACTAGTTGTTAGGATTGTGAGTGACCTGTGGAATATTACAACAAGTAATATTTGGGTGGCTTTGTCAATCCACTGTAAATGTTAGCAATTGGGAGGTAAGACCAATCCACTGGATAAAATAGCAATTGGGTGGCAATGCCAAACCTTCAAGAAATTAAACAACATGCTAATCCATGGAAATGTAGATAAACAGTTTAGGAGGCTAATCCAATTCACATAATAAAAGTAACAGATGGGTGGCTATGCCAACCTTCGGAAAATGAAAGTGTAGATGGATGGCTAAGCTAATCTTTAGAGAATAAGAAGGGAAGATAATAATGACACCCGATATAATGTGGTAAAACCCTCAGAATAAGGGAAAACCTCCACGAGGCAAATCCAAGAAAATAATCCACTATGAGATGAAATTGGTACAAGATGTCACACACCCAGGATATACTCACAATCCTCTCAATTTTATCTCTCAATACTCTCTTTGTGAAGTACTATGTTTCTTGCCACTCTCCCCGATGTGATAACCCCGATTGTTTCACACCTATCCTTTTAACTCTTTGTGATTGAAATAATGATCTCTGGAACTCTTTCTAATCTCTTGGAATTCCCATTTGATTATGTTCCTTGAAGCCTATTTATAAGCAAGGGTTTGATCCTTGGATGGATTTCATTGGTTGACATGGAAACCAATTTCATTGGCCGAAACAAAGGCCAATTCTCATCCATACGAATATATAGGATACGACTACAGGGCAACGTGGGAGAAATCTTTCCTATGAAAAGGTCAAGGTTGCAACAGCCATTAATGGGGCTAGACCCCACAAGTTCTTACCTCTATATAAATAATAAACTGTGATCTTTCCATTCCAACCTAATTGCAAAATGGTTTAAGAGACTATTCGTGGCTATCTCATTTCTTAGGGTGCATGCACCATAATAATTGGACAATCATTTTTCATAGACATTCTCATAACTCTAATGTTTCATATAATACTATAAACTTTCAATTTTTTTTGTAACAGAAAAATAATTTCATTGATTCAAATTAGCAATACATTGATAGAAATATAGAATCAAAATCGCTAAAAAGCATAAATGATAAAACAACATCCAGGTTAATAGTATAATGAAACGGTTCAAAGCCTATACATTTTATAGTTGAGCCTAGCTACACATTTCATATTTTTATTTTGACTAGAATACATATGATTCTAGTTCTGCAGCATATTGATGACCATTGATTTGATTTCTTGTTTCTGATCGTATATATTTTACTCGTCTGAATCGCCCATATATAAATAAATGCTACAGCACGACAACAAAAACCAAAACATTGTACTGGTACGACACAACCACCCATCTCACCAAGATGACGACAACCACAAGCGCATGAAGTCAACAACAATCACACACATATGAAGGCGATGATTAAATCACGAAAAAACAAATAAAAACCTAAATATGTGTTGAATAACCACTATATTGAGAAATAAAATGATGGAAAGATGTGTAGATGGATGATTTTAGGTCAAGAATGACCAAAAAATCACCCCTACTTGCTTTAAAAACGATGCTAACAGAGAAAAAATTGAGAGAAAAGGAGGCTAAGGTTTTTCTATAAACTTTCAAAGTTGCAGTTAATATGACTAAATCATATTAACAAAATTTATTGTATATATTCTTGTGTTTAAGTACATCTCTTACATTCGATTAAAAAAAATACATCTTTTACATATGAATAAGTACCTTTTGTGAAAGAAACAATTATATTCACAATAAAAAAAAATTAAGTTCTTTAGTAAAAAATAAATTCATTACATAAAATGTATATAAATCATTATTTTAGCCAAATTTGCATGCTTCGAACTCTCAATTAAGAGAGAGAGTGAGAGAGAGAGAGAGAGAGAGACTTGGCATACTTTAAACCGCATCTTACTTGTGAACCATGCTCCAATTCATTTATATTTTGAAACAAGCAAAGAATCATTCACCAAATGTGGACCCCCGAATTCAATAATACAGAAAATCACATGCATTACCGGAGGATAGACATACCTATATTGTATGCATGAAAGGAATTCATAGCTTAACAAATATTATGACTGAAATTCAAAGGACATAGTACTGTCCTAATTATTTTCTTCCTTTCTCAGCTGATATTCTATAGTAGCTGCAATCAGAACATCAAGGATAAACCTCGATGAGCGACCTCAAACCCAGCAAGGGTGTTATCTTGTAGTGACCGAAACCAGAATCCAGGAAAAGCTTCTCCCATTCTTCCTCGCTCCTTTCTTTACCCATGACCAAAACCATCATCAGCATATCAAA
The DNA here is from genome assembly GCA_016808115.1 of Tetrastigma voinierianum. Taxonomy (NCBI): domain Eukaryota; kingdom Viridiplantae; phylum Streptophyta; class Magnoliopsida; order Vitales; family Vitaceae; genus Tetrastigma; species Tetrastigma voinierianum. The sequence continues at coordinate 400,407 of JAEQBH010002373.1, forward strand.
GAAGAGCTGTGTTTCTCTCGACTTGCAGTCTTCTTTCTGGTTCTTCACATCATGTCTAGGATAATCACCTTTCCTCCCTTTCCCTTGCTTGGAATTGCTTTCCTGCATCCCTTTAGTATTTTCACGCATTCTTCGTCACTTCAGTCATGCAATATCCACTGCTTGTCATTTAATTATAGTTAGAAATAAAAGCATGTCTCTTTAATTTTTCCTAAAAGTCAAGTGACGCAGAGTTCTGCACGATTGATCAACACACGATTGATCAACAAGAATAACACGTCTCAATTCAAAGACCAATTCTCAATCCAGAGAACAAAATAAAGCAAAGCTTTATTTTGGCGATGTACCAATAAAGCGATAAAAGTCCCTAAAATAAACTCTAAAACATATACATCTATTTATACCTTAGACGTAATATGGGTATAATAGGAAATAAAATAATATTTCAAAACAATAATAGAAAACAAAATAATACTTAAAACACATTAGGAAATAAAAATAATATCCCAGGGGCCAAAGATAATATCTGTGTCACTCAAATAAAGGATTTTGGTTGATTTGGATTTAACACCCTTACATCGACACTCCACTTGCGAAGAACTCGTCCTCGAGTTACGCTAAGGTATCTGATGCAGGGCATTAGATCAAATCAACCAAAATCCTTATTTTGGTTTTTTTGAGATATTATCTTTATTTCTTATTATTGTTTTAGGATATTATTTTTATTTCCTATTACACTCATATTATGCCTAAGGTATAAATATATGTTTTAGGGTTTGTTTTAGGGACTTTTATCTCTTTTATCGATTTATCCAAAAAAAAAAATCAAAGCTTTTGCTTTACTTTGTTATTTGAACTGAGAATTGGTCTCTGGATTGAGACGATTATTTCTTGTTGATCAATCGCGCTACACATTGCGCTAAGTGGTATCAGAGCAGGTTTCTCCCAATCGATGGCTAATACTGGTGCTAGTGATGGAAACCAATCCCAAGACGCTAATAAGGAATTGTAGGCTATTTGGAGATCGATTGACAAACAACAACAATCAATCCAAAATTTAACTCAACAATTTGGAAACAATATAACCCTAATTGCAGACGTTATTAAGGATTAATGAACAAAGGCGTAGAAATGATGATGAGGCACAAGGCAAAGGAATTGGCCCTGCTAGACCCAATTTTAATCACATTCCAAATGTACAAAATCAAAGAATGTCAACAACAGGATTTGATGACACTTCAAATGAGGAGGTCGACTTGAGTGAATTTGCGAATCCACGTGGTGGACAAAGAAGTAGAAGACGGTGGCAACCAAACCATAGAGGAGACTATAAATACAAACTAAAGGTAGACATCCCTAACTTCAGTGGTAATCTTAACATTGAGGGGTTTTTAGATTGATTGACTAAAATAGATAGGTTCTTTGAATACACCAAGTTTCTTGAGGATAGAAAGGTTAAATTTATTGCTTATAGGCTAAATGGGGAGCATTAGTATGGTGGGATAGATTGAAGGATATGAAGATGAGAGAGGCGCGTGGTTTGGTTCAAACATGACGTAGAATGAAGCAATTATTACAAGGTAGATTCTTTCCTTCGAACTATGAACAATATTTCTTATGCTTATCAAAGATGTACACATGGTAGCAGGATGGTGAATGAATACGCTGCTGAATTTTTTAGATTGATAGAGAGAAATCGGGTTCCAAAGGGTAAGAACCAACCCAAGCCTTTACAAGCGGAGGGAAGGAACTTTCTAACTATTGTTCATGACCCATCCTCACTTATGGACGAGTGTAAGGAGATTTGAGAAGTGCATTTGATGGTTATAAAATGAGAGGTGGAAAGTAGAGATTTAGTTAGGGCTCAAATTCTAGTGAAGGTGTAGACTTTTTTAGAGGAGTTTGATGATGTGATTCTTGAGGATCTACCGATAGAGTTATCTCCTATATGTAACATACAACCCCATATAGATCTGATTCCAAGTGCTTCTCTTCCTAATGTACTTCATTATAGGATGAGTTTCAAGGAAGGCAAAATCTTAAGGGAGAAGGTAGAAGAGTTGCTAAGCAAAGCACATATTTAGGCCAGCATGAGCACATGTGTGGTTCCAACTTTGTTGACGCCTAAGAAATATGGAACTTGTTAGATGTGTGTTGATAGTAGGGCGATCAATTAAATTACTATTGGATATAGATTTCTTATTCCAAGGGTGGATGATATGCTTGATCAATTAAGTAGAGCAGTTGTGTTTAGCAAGATTGACTTGAGGGGTGGCTATCATCATATCAAAATCTATCTAGGTGATGGGTGGAAGACATCATTCAAGACAAGGGACCACCATAGCAAGATTCAACAAAAAAAGTATGGACTGTGCCAGATTGTTAAGATAATAAACAACAATGTTTATGTGGTTGACTTACCAAGTTGGATGTAGATTTCAAAGTCCTTCAATGTTGTTGTTGTTGATCTTAATTACCTTGTTCCAGCCATGTATGAGTCTTAGGTATCTAGAAATAACTCAAGGACGAGTTCTTTGCAATAGGAGGTGTCTGACACATGACGTTAGATGAAATCAACCAAAATCCCTATTTTTGTTGTTTTGAGATATTATCTTGATTTCCTATTATTGTTTTAGGATATTATTTTTATTTCCTATTATACCCATATTATGCTTAGGGTATAAATAGATGTTTTAGGGACTTTTATCACTTTTATCAATTTATTAAAAAAACAAATATTGTGCTTTACTTTGTTCTTTGAATTGAGAATTGGTCTCTGGATTGAGACATTTATTTCTTATTGATCAATCGTGTGTTGATCAATCGTATACAACGTCATCAAGTTAACTAAGAAGATAAACTTAGGGCTTGTTTGGTTCCTGTTTTTGAAAACTATTCTTGAAAATAGTTTTCGAAAACATAGAGAACACTATTTTGGTGTTCTCTGAAAAATGTTCTTGTTATCTAAATTTAGTGTTTTTTTTTTTTTTTTTTGCGTTCTTTGTGTTTTTGTGAAAAGAAAACAAAAACTAGGAATCAAACGTGTTCTCCCTATTTTTCATGTTCTTGTTTTTTAATATAGAAAACATTTCAAAAACTATAACCAAACATGCTCTTTTTTTTCTAAAAAAAAAGAACAAAGAAAAAAACACCAAGAACACTTGCCAAGTAATTCAAAAACTATAACTTGCAAAGAACTTTTTCTTCTGCTAGTATGATAGCTCGAGAAGAATCACCTTTGCCACAAGGTAGTTGACTAGATCTGCAAACCAAGGGGTGTCCTTCTTGTTGGAAATAGCTAGTAACTGCAATTGTTTCTTCCCCCCCTCATACAGTCCATCAAGTCTTGACAAATGGTCTACTACCAAGTTTTCAGTGCCCTTCTTATTTTAATCTCTACATCAAATTCCTGTTGGAGTAGTATCCAATGGATTAATCTTGATTTTGCATCTTTCTTTGTCATAAGATGCTTCAGAGCAAAATGGTCAGTATAGATCACTACTTTGTTCCCAATCAAATACGAGCCTAAATTTGTCACATGCAAACACTATGGCTAATAGTTCTTTCTCAATAGTCGCATAGTTTAATTGTACGTCATTCAACATTTTACTAGCATAGAAAATGACATGGGAGTCTTTTCCTCTCCGCTAGCCCAAAACTACTCCTACAACATAGTTGCTTGCATCACACATTAACTCAAAATGGAGGTTCCAATCTAGTGCAACCACAATAGGCATTGTGACTAACTTCTCCTTAAGTGTGTAGAAGGCTCTCTAGCACTCCAAAAGGTGTGCCTTATATAAGGAGATTGGAAAGGGGCTTTGTGATTTTTGAAAAGTTTTTGATGAACCTCTTATACAAACCTACATGGCCTAGAAAACTCCTCACTCCTTTAACATTGGTTGGTAGTGGCAACCTCTTAATGGCCTCTATTGGTTGGTAGTGCTAGCCTCTCAATGGCCTCTATCTTGGCTCTATCTACTTCTATCATATTCTCTTAAATTTGATGTCCCAGCACTGTGCTCTCTTGTACCATAAAGTGACATTTCTCCCAATTTAGTACTAGGTTGGTTTCTTCACATCTCTTTAACACTAGTTTGAGGTTGTCAAGGCAATTTTAAAAGGAAGCTCCAACTACTGAAAAGTCATCCATGAACACTTTTATGCTCCTTTCCACCATGTCAAAGAATATGGCCATCATGCATCTTTGGAAGGTGCTTGGAGCATTACATAACTCAAATGTCATGCGTCTTAAGGCAAAGGTACCATAAGGGCATGTGAATGTGGTCTTTTCCTGATCCTCGGGTGCTATGGCAATCTAGTTATATCCTGAGGAGCCATCAATGAAGCAGTAATATACTCATGTCTTGCCAAAAGGTACAACTTCTGATCAATGAATGGAAGAGGGAAATGGTCCTTTCTTGTCGCCTTATTCAACCTCCAACAATCAATGCAGAATCTCCAGCCTGTGCAGTATGTGTCGGAATCAATTCATTGTTCTCATTTTGGATTAAAATGATACCCCCATTTTTAGGTATTACTTGAATCAAACTTACCCAAGAGCTGTCTGAAATAGGATTAATCACTTCAACATCCAACCACTTCAATATCTCTTTCTGCACAACTTCTTTCATGCCTGGATTTAACCTTCTTTAAGCCTCAATGGAGGGTTTACTATTACCTTCTAGTAGAATGTGATGCATACACATAGAGGGGCGGATTCCTTGATGTCAGCTAGAGTCCAGCCTATGGCATTTTTATGCTCCTTTAGTACCCTCAACAACTTTTCTTCCTTTAAAGACGCTAAGAGGGAAGATATAATGACTAGTAGGGTGGATGAAGGTCCTAGGTATGCATATCTTAAGTGCCTTGGGAGTGGTTTTTCATCTATCTTAGGTGGTTTCTCCACTGAAGGGATATTACGGTTTGAGCTATCTCCCAATTCTTCAAAGTACCCTTTTTTATAACTGTCGAAAGAATTCATCCATTCTACACACTTTTCTACTTCTGCATTATCTAATTCTGTTGGGTCTTCCAATACCAAGACGGTCTCCAAGGGATCATAATGATATACTTAGGTAGACACTATAGCTTTTATCATATCCATGCGGAAACAACTGTCACTTGCAATAGGATACTTCAACGCATTGAACACATTAAAGGTTACCTCATTATCTTGGACTGAGTTTCAATTCACCCTTCTACACATCAATCAAAGCTTTGCTCGTGGCTAAAAATGGCCTCCGAGGGATTACAGATATTTCTTTATCCTTTTCCATTTCTTACACAATGAGATCTGTGGGGAAGATAAACTTGTCCACTTTCACAAGGACATCCTCAATAATACCCCTTGGATGTTTCAATGATCTATCAGCTAGTTGAAGTGTCATAGCTGTCGATTTTTTCTTTCCTAAGCCCAACTTTATGAAGATTGTCAATTGCATCAAGTTTATGTTAGCTCCTAAGTCACATAGCGTTTTTTCAAAAATATCATTTCCAATGGAGCACGGGATAGTGAAAATTTTGGGATCCTTGAGCTTTTGTGGTAGCTTTTTGTAGAATTGCACTACACTCTTCTAATAAGGCTACTGTCTCATAATCTCCCAAATTTTTCTTCTTTGTCATAATTTTCTTCATAAACTTCACATAACTAGGCATCTATTTGAGGGCTTCAGCAAAGGGAATGTTGATGTGCAGTTTCTTAAAAACTTCCATAAATTTGGCATATTGGTGCTTAAGTTTACTTTTTCACAACCTTTGGGGGTATGGAATGATAGGTATAGGCTTCTTAGATGGTGGGTTTTGTTCCTTCAGTAAATCCTCTATCTTGTTGGCTTTTGCTACCAGTTCCTTGTTCTGTCTATCCTTGCTTTAAGATTTTTCTACTGTAGGTTCTTTCACTGTCTTACCGCTCCTCAATGTGATTGTTTGACACTTCTCCTTACCTTCTCTTCTTAGGTTAACTTATGATGTGTTGGGTACGCAATTTGGCTCACTTTAGTCTCAAAGCTCTGTATTTGAGCTCCTTGATTCCGAAAATTTGTTCTAGTCTCATTGATGAACTGTGAGTGTGCAGTCTACATCTCTTCATGGACTTAGCTATGCTTGCATGAGAATTTGCCAACTTTTTCATTGCTTCTTCTAGAGTTGATTTCCTTTCCATTGGGGTTTTTTATTCTGCTCATGATATGGCACTAGTTGATTGTTCTTCCATGAGAAGTTTGGATGGTTCATCCACCCTGGACTATACTAATTGATGTATGGATTATTCTGCTTACTATATTCCCCAGCGTACTATGCTTTCTCTATTGAGCTCGGCTCAAAGGGGTTCCCAACCAAGCATTCAGAACTTTGATGAAAAGTACTACGCGGATAACATATAGGAGACGAGTGTGTATGTACTACATTGGCGGTCATATGATTACTTTATAACTTCTTTCAAAAAGATACCCGGTGCTAAAAGTCGAGAAGACATCCGATCATGAATCCCTACTTACTTTCTTTGATACAAGTCTCACTACACAAGTGTATTTGCTGCTTAAACATGTTTTCAAAAGCCTATGTTCCATATGATTTTTTTTTCGAAAATGACCCTCCAACTAAGGCATCAAGAATGACTCAAGACATGTTGTCCAACTCATTATAGAAATGATTCACTTGCAACCATCTTGGTATCTCATGGTGAGAGAGTTTCCTAAACAGCCTCGTCTCTTCTTCATGTTGCATAATGCTATTTATTTCCATACGTAGTTGTGTTATCTTAGTCGGTGGATAGAATTAACAAAGAACTTCTACACTAGATCATCCCATGTATGAATGGAAGAAGGTGGCTGAGAGTTCAACCATTATTTCGCTCTATCACTAAGTAAAAAAAGGAAAAGACGAAGGCATAAGGCATCATCCGTCACTCCATTATACTTCACTATTTTGCATACCTCCAAGAAGTTTGAAATATGTGCCTTGAGGTCCTCACTAGGCAATCCCCCAAACTGAAGAGAATGAACTAACTGGAGTGTGATAGGCTTGAGCTCAAACTGATTGGCTTGAGAAATCCTTTTTCCATGTTGAACACTAGGATATCTCTACCTCTAGGCATTGAATAATAACTCATATAGGTCTCTCTCAGGATCTGGCTTCTTAGCCTAAATTCAAAAGCAAAAGTCAAATAGTAAGTGGCTAACAAACTATTTATAATAACGCATACTATGAATCATCTAACAAAGTAAAAAAATAAAAATAAAATAAAATAAAATATATATATATATATATAAGATTTTTAATCCATCACCAAAGAATCAATATCCAATCATGGCTACATCATAGCCCTAGTAAAACGAACTAGAACATGCTAAAACAAATAACCACTATTGTTTGATTTTTAATCCATGATAAACAAGAAAAAAGGAAAGAAATAATTATTGGAAACTCTTGGAATGTCGTTTTGGATCGATCCCTTCACTTCGTCTCACATTTTCTCTCCAAAGTCTCGTCCGTTGTTCCCTTCCAAGCTAGGGTTTATCCCTCTTTTATATCCACGCAATTCTATCCTAAAATGGTAAGTTTACTGATTGAAAGTTTCCAATGACGTCGCAACGTACGTTGCTCATGTCACGATGTGAGGTAGAACTCTATTTTGCTCAGTCTTTGTCATGTCACAACATAAAATGAATTTGCTAAAATCTCTTCTCGGCCACATCGCGACGTCAATAGTCCATGTCACGACGTCGATTGGTTGTAGTTGTGACGCCCCAAACCCGGGGGTCCGTTGACAACCCGTCAACCTCGCTTAATATCATGGATGCCTGCAACCCGACACCACTCATGAAAATTGGGCAGAGTCTCCTTTGTACGGGAGCTCTAACAAATACAACCTATTCCAAACAATTTACAATGACTTATAAACCATGTTTTGTATAAAATGATTGTCACTTGGGCCCTTGCATTAATACTCCACAAAATACATCAACTATATACAATAGTTCAAGAGTTAATAAATTACTTCTTGCACAAACATATATCAAAATTTAGAGTTTTGAATACAATGTTGAGGCTAAAAACGGATAATCTAAATCCACAACCCTACTTTCTTCTAAATGCGGCCCTAGTGAGCTCCATCCCCGTGCAATGCCACTTCCTCGTACCGAAATAGCGATCCCCATACAACATGAAAGGTGCCCAAAGAGTGATAATTTCTTACATGGGTTACTCCCCACCTAAGTGCACATGCCATGGAAAACAATCACATCCAAGCAATTACATGAATCTACTCGAATGTCTACATGACCAATCCCATGTCCCGAGTCCTCACCCACTCCCTCACATATGCCTAAGCCAAATGCGAGTAAAATATCCAATTTTCAAAACAAAAGTTTTTTGTTCTCGAAAACTTGCTACCGAGTTTCGGTAAAAATATTGGACTACCCTCCGAGGCGAATTTCTCTGATAACGTCCTAAAATGGGCCATGGTCTCATCCGGCGGATTCGTTAGACTACTCTCCAAGGCAATTCCTTCGAAAATCTTCCACGAAATTCCTCTACAAACATTTCATTTTCTTCAATTCTCATGTCATGCACTCACCCTAATATTCTAGTATGCCCCATTGCATATAATTACATGTTAACCTAACAAACTCATGTTAATATATAAAAGATGTATATATCAACATAATTAATCCATAATTCATGTTATTAAATTCACATCAATAACACCAAATTATTCATGGGCTAATTAACAAACACAAGCAATTCATTTTGAATCATCAACATCATAAAATGCACACTTAAAAATCATACCATTATTCAATGGAAGAAGTGAGAAACCTCTGGGTTGGCACTATTCACGGCCACTACAATGGGGATTTTTCTCCACTCGGTTCAAATGTTTTGAGACCGAAAACATGGCTAATCCAAGCCTCAGAACATCCCCAACCATTTACATGGCTCTTAGCCAAAGAATAACACAAGTAGGAAAAGATCCCTACCTCTTGGAGTTGTCGGAACTCCACCAAATCGGTGTCCACGCATAGCTCTCGACAGATCGACTTTGCTTCTTGCTCCGTCGAGAACCGACGGTCCGAACGATCGAAAATCTAGAGAGAAGGAGATCTCTCTCTCTCTAAAAAATCAAAATTCCAGCCCCTGCACCTCCACTGCCGATTTGTCTCTCAAAATGAAGAAGATAACTATTTGCATTTTGTCTTATTCTCATTAACCTTTTCCATAATTCCCATCTTGTCCATTTTTCTTGATTTTTTACACATGGCTTAATCCAAGCCATCCATCTCATCCTCTCTCTAATCATGCAACATGTGTCACATGAGTACATGTAGTATGTGACTTTTGTCACATCACATGTCTCTCAAAAACCGTTTTACGGCACTCCACACCTGGGTGTCTCGAAAACATGAAATTCGATCGCCTGAATTCGACTAAATTCGACGTAGAATAGATTTCATGAGACGCATTCCAATGGTGAAGTCCGTTTCATCATCCGAGATCTATAAAAATTTCGGGTTTTAACTGAAATAACCATTTTACCCTTTTTCAAAAATAATTCCTTCGGTCTTACATTATCCCTCTTAAGAATTTCATTCCAAATTTAGATAATCACAACACTCACATGCATATGCAACGTGCACTATACCATGTATGTAAACTAGTCATTTAAGTATTAAACGACTAAACCACGTACCTTCATCCCTAAACAAGAAGGATAGGTGGCCCGCATCGTGTCCTCGCGCTCCCACGTTGACTCCTCCACTCCACCTGTCGCCTAAGGCACCCTCACTAAATTTCACGGCCCAGGCGCAAACCCGATCTCGGGCCATCCACAATGCACACTAGTCCCTCCTCAAAGGTCACATCCGTGTCAACCTCAATCTCACCCTAATCCACAACATGAGCTGGATCTCGGGAGGTACCTGAGCATAGAGATCGCAAAATACCACACTGACATGCCGGGCAAAGAAAGCCAACCGGTACGCTGAGCAAAGACTTCACCCTCCTCGAGTATCTCGAAGGGCCCAACGAACCTCGGCGATAGCTTTCCTTGCTTGTCGAACCTGACCACTCCTCTCTTAGGCATCACCTTCAAGAAGACGTGATCGCCAACCTCAAAATATAAGGGTCGACGTCGCATCAAAGATAGCTCTTTGTCTGGGCCCGAGTCGGAGAAGACGCGCGTCAGATCAAGCCCCACCTTCCTCGAAGGTGTCTTTGACCCATCACAGACCGTTGATGGAGCCTCTCCCACCTCGGTCCAACATAATAGTGATCACGCATGGCCCCATACACCCTCATATATCATTTTGTATACTCGCCCCTGATCTCATTGTTGTAGGCCTCATATGGTGCCATTTGTATTCTCGCCTGATAACTATTGTTGTTGGCGAATTCCACTAAGGGCAAATGCTCTTCCCAAATTACTCCCATGACCCGTAACGATGCTCATAAGATGGGCTCTAACACCGTATGGTCCCTCTCCGAACGACCATCCGTCTCGTGGCGGAAGTTGTACCCATGGTCAGCCGCAGGCCCATATCCTTTGGAAACTCTTCTAAAAGTGCGTCGTAAACCCTGGTCCCTATCCCACACTATGATACCGGGAGCATCTATATGCAGCCGACTATCTCTCGAATGTACAACCGGCAGAATCTCCAATGTGAAGGTCATCCGCACGGCTAGAAAATGTGCCGACTTAGTGAGCCGGTCCACTATCACCCATACCGCATCATGTCCTTACGGTGTCCATGGCAAGTGGGTCACAAAATCCATCGTGACGTGCTCCCACCTGAACCCTACCACTTCCAATGGCTTCAAGTAGCCCTACCGGCTTCCTCGGTGCTCAGCTCTAACTCCATCGACACGTGAGACATCATTTAACAAAGTCCCTACGTGTCTCTTCATTCCGCCCCAATAGTACTGGCGATGAAGATCTTGTTACATCTTCATGCCAATTGATGTAATAACAAATGAGCAAAGAAACTCCCGAGAATCTCCTCTCTCAAATCGTCAACTGGGAACCACTACCCGTCCCTATACCAAGACTCATCCCGCATGGATTCATCCAACCTCGTCACTCCGACCCCACTGTAATCCACTCCCTTGATGGACACTATCTCCGAGTCCTATCCTTGGGACTCAATCACTCTACTCAACAGAGACGGTGTAGCTACTAAACTCCCCAACGTGATTCCCGAGCCTGCTCGCGACATCGTAGCCTAAATCGTCCCAATGCCAGCATCCGCCACTCAGAAGCTATACTAGCCATCACTCCCGTGGATCTCCCTCCGACCGAAGCGCATCAGCCACTACATCGTCCTTACCGGGTGGTAATGCAAATGAAGTCATAATCCTCTCTGTGCACTCCATCCATCCACCTCATGTCGGGCACCCGGGCCGCGTGAAAATATACTTCGACCCAGGGTCTTAGCACACCTCGAACTCCTCGCTCATAAGTAGTGACGCCTAAATCTTCGCGGCATCACGCTCCAACTCCATGTCATGTGTGAGGTAATTCTGCTCATGATTCTTCAACTGACAGGAACCATAAGCTAAAACTCTCCTGGACTGCATCAAAACACATCCCAGTCTGGCCCTCGAGGCATCACAATGCATTAATCAGGTACCCTCGTCCCTATCCCGGACTATCATCGTGATAGAGCCGTAGTGTTCCCATCTTCAACTCCTAGAATGCCTCCGCATCGCCATCCCAATCAAACTTGACCTCCTTCCGGTCAATCTCACATAGGTGATGCCACCCAGAGAAATCCTCAATGAATCTCCTATAGTACCCACCGCGATCTCAAAGACTCCACCCGACCTTCTCAACTCATCACGGCCTCGACCTTCCTGTGGTCTACTGATATCGCCCCACGCCGACACTACATGTGCCAAAATCTCACCTCGCAAGCCAAAACTCGCACTTAATCGAACTTAGCGTGTACGCAAAACACGATCTCAAAGAATCGTAATACAATCCTCAAGTGATACTCATGCCGACAGCGATCTCGACCGACACCCTCCCATTTCCTAAGTGAAACTGAAATTGAAGTCCCACCGTATACCCTAGTGGAAGATACTTGGAACCCCACCATATGAAGGAGTAACAATCTACGTATTAATTTAATACCCAATTATACATGTATATATAAAAACCCGCAACAATTATAAATGAGGTTTCATAAAAGTTTAATACGAATATCTCGCAGCATTCTAAGAGTATCAGGATTTAGGGTACAAGTAGAAATGAATAAGTCCAATACATCAAACACAAATGGATAAATGCAATAGGAGTGCGACAAATTGCATGGAGAAATGACGCCAACTGGGCGCGAATAGGCCCTACGATCCGTCTGACCTAGGAACAGATGGAACAATAATGTGAGATAATAATCTCAAAGTGAGTGGCATAATTTATAAGGAAAATAGATTTTTATATTTGCAATGGTTCTTCTCTCAAACCTTCCGTCACTCTTCTTGTAAAGTTCCCCTCGTTTAGGAACATTTCACAAAACCCAACTTTACCCCATCGTCCAACATATGCAAGTCATGTCTACAACAGGTCACACAATGTTAAGAAAACCATAATCCGGTGATCAGACACAACATAAGCCAAGCACAAAACATGTATAGCCATTAAGTAATAAGATAACTTTGAAATGCACCAATCATGAGTATTAAAATAGTTATACTATATTTAGAGAAACAACATGTCCATACCACATACCCATCATAAACCCCGGTCAGTTTGACACCTCACTGGCACCGTGACAACCAATGAACCTCGTGGGGTTACACCCGCCATCAGCCGCAACTAACAACCCGTGTGCACCGCCATCACGCGGTAACTACCAAACCTCCACTTACCATCACATGGCAACTAACAAACCTCCAGTAGACCACTAACACGCGGGCACTAATAAACCGCGTTTCCTACCATCACGCGGCACCAATAAACCTCCGAAACCTGGCCATCACGTGGCACCTAAATAACCTCCAAACTCGCCATCACGCGGGCACCATCAAACCTCCGAGTAAACCTGGCCATCACGTGGCACTAACAAACCTCCGAGTGAACCTGTCCATCACGTGTCCTCTAATAATCCTCCGGGTAAACCCGGCCATCACGTGGCAACTAATAAACCTCCGGGTAACCCGGCCATCACGCAGGCCAATATAACCGTTCCTTCACAAGTACCTTTCCAACAATAACGTATTAGAGCCGCCCACAAAATCTCAAGATCCACCTTCTTTAACAATAATTTTTCAAGATAGTTTACAATCAATCCATGTAATTAAAAATATCCAAACACCACCAATTCATCCATCGAACACAAGAAACTTGGTAAATAATTGAAATGTTGACAAATTCACATGAAATAACTTGTTTATACGAAACCGAAAAATCATGTTTGAATGCAACCAACCATCCGATCAAAACAAGATATAGGTAAAAGTATTTTATCACAATAGATATATCAACATAATACCCCAAATCATTTAAAAGATATAAACCACTACGTAATATAAACGTCACCCTGCTTCCCCGTTGCGGTCGCCCCCTACCCAGGCGTGAGTGCCTCGTAATATAAATAAAACACCATTTAGGCTCCAATAACTAATCCAACAACATTGAATACTCTCAAGGCCTTAGGAATAATTTTTAGAACTATGAAACCATCCCAATTTGACTCGACAGTCCACTACACAAGAGCCTTATGTCTCGATACCTAAAATTGGGGCTTTTCACCCGAGAGCTAATTTCTCGAAATTGAACCGTCCAATAATTCCTAAAAACATCCAATTTCACTAATACAACTTCAATTTTCCAATTCTGGACCAATTCCAGACTCTTATTTCAATTCCACTTCTAGAATTACCCGAAACAACCTAAAAATGGAAAACTCCAACCAAACGACGTCCAAAATTTACAAACCACATATCACCCGAAGCCCAAGCACTTAACTCACGGCATTCATTACCTGGTCCAACAAATGGTGGCCGGAAAACCTCGGACTAAGCTTCGGCCGATTTTGTTTTCAACTTAACTTCCAAACTGCATGAATCGCAAAGGACCAATGATGAGTTCGAAGGTCCAAAACAAGGAAAAGAGCTAGGTACTTGAGGCGGCCGAAAATGGCGGAAATCACAAAACTTAGGTGAAAATCAGTCTGGCCGTAGTCAGATTAGCCGGCGGATCGTAGCGTCCGGCGGCGGTTAAGCGCGTGAAATTCTGGCCGGCATCGTCCGTGATGCGCGCTGTTAGTCAGTAGCGTGTCTGATGCTTCCGGCCGGTGGTGCACCGTCGTCAGATTTCTCACGGCGCGCGGTGGCTACTTTCGCCCGAGTGTTCGGTTTGAAGTTTTCTCTTAGGGTTTTGGGAGCTCAAGTGTTGTTTTGTTTAGAGGTTTTCATTTTTGGTATCCTGAGCTATGTTTTATATAGGGTCTAAGGTCACTTTCGGGTAAAAATCCAGACGGAGGCAGACCCAGCGATAAAGTGCTCTTTGTTGAACTTCTATGCGTAGTAACTTTTTGTCAGTAAGTCGGATTGTGACGTTCAGCTGTCTATGAACTCGTATCGGCCAGGGCTACGAAATAGTGTCTTAGTTAACCAAAACTATTCCTCCTCGAAAAAAAGTCAAACTTGGTCAACTTGGTCAAGCAGGTCTTGGTCAAACTTGGTCAAACTTGGTCAAGCTACGTATTATTTTGTACGAGTCATTACAATCTACCCCCTTAAAGAAAATTTAGGTCACGAAATTCTTACATGTCATGGAAGGTGGTGCGGCTCGCATTTGCTCTTCCAGCTCCAGTCGCTTCCTCATTGGGTGGTTCTTGAAAGGACCTTCACTAAGGATATTGTCTTGTTCTGGCTCATGCTTTTCTGCGGAATGCGGCGGGTTTGCTCATCATAGGATAAGTCATCCTCATTTCGATCAGCTGGTGTCTCGACACATGGGGATCTGCGGAATATCTTGCGTAGCATGGAATCATGGAACACATTATGGACTCGAAAGCTCCTCCGTTAAGTCTAATCATAAAGCGGCTGGACCTACCCTCTCATGATCTGAGTCCGATGTAGCGAGGACTTAATTTCCCTCGCTTTCCAAAACGTACCACGCCCTTCCAAGGAGAGAGTTTTAAGAATAGTCGATCCTCGACCTCAAACTCAAGATCCCTTAGAATATCCACATAACCCTAAATATTCATCAAGCGTATGCTCATTTTGACAAGCTAAGGTTGGCATAAAATCTTTCCATACTTTCCAAAAACCACTGTAAATTACAACTTTCATGTCACGCGGTTGGTCTCTTACCTACGTCTAAGGTGGAGGGGAAATGATGGGGATGAGTTAGACGGCTCGATAGTGAATCCTGGCTCAAGCCATGCTACAAGTAAAACATTCCAATTATCGTAATTCAAGATATCACCGAAACATGGGCATTTCTGAGATAATAGGTTGATGAAGTGGAAACACATGAATGCAATCTTACCACCATCCTGACCCCTCGTATTGACTCTTTTAGGCTTTCACCCAGGGGACTAGGCCGTCGTCGGAGAAGCGGCGGCCAGTGCTGGGACTTCGGCAGGGATTTGCCCACATCGGTATATCTGTGACCTTTGGGACTCTGACCCGAGACTAGTCATCGTCCGTGTCATTTACATAAGTGCGGACCGCACGATTCAAGCACGGAATGGGTACCAAATTCCCACAGCTTATCGAACCACGGCATAAGCGAGGGAAAATTTATAAGATCCCTACTTTCCCATAGATTCAAATGTCAGCGAGTCTCGAGAAGTCGAGCAGAGGCTACTCAGTGCACTTGAATAACAAGTCATAAGATTCCTTAGCCTCATGTCAGAGTGTCACATAAAATTACTCAAGTGGTCTATTACTTTATCACCTAAACTCACATATCCTTATACCTTCGACGCAAACCTTGATCCCCCCCGAGTGCACTCTCTCTTGCCACTGAGATCAACATTCCAACACTCATTATTAGGGTTACCTGAAACAAACGCACTCAACATAAATCACCTCTTGTACTCTATCTCCATATTACTCATTTGAAGATAAAATCTTTAAGGGTTCTTTTCAGCCCAGGATCACTGAGTTTAGGCAAAAAAATGATCAAGATTGGCGAAATACTAACACTTGGCCATAACGAAAAAATCAGCTCACAAAATGCAGAATTTATGATTTTCCCCACTCTTTCCCATAAGTTTCCGCCGATCAATTGATACTCAAACACACATCAAAGCCACTCTATTGACCTGAGAGCATCTTCCAGAAACACATCTTAAATAAGAATCTAGGGCTTTGCGACTCATCACTAAACGATCTAAGGTTAGGATGAAATCTAACTTCAGGAGTAATCCGTGAATCGTATCTCACATACAAAATCCCTCAAATCCCTTACCTGATAACCAGGATTAGGGTTTCCTCCCATCAGCCGTCACAGGGTTAGGAAATTTCCCTTGACAGACCACAGAAAAGAACCATTTGCAGAATCAGGCAATGACCTTTTGCTTTTTTGGCTCGATCTCGCTTTCCTAGTCAAACGATGAAGTAGTCTGTTATTTTTGAGAACCCTTATGAACTACGGTAATACCAGCTAATCTAGGAACTCACTTTACACACTCTCTTTATCCTGCAATGGTTGGTTTGTCTGATTGCCCATTTCAGCCTTTAGGGGATCACTAAATGCCATTAGCGAGCTTGCATGTATCGAGAAACCCCACTCGTGACAAAATTCTCATATCTTGACTCCGCATCTATTGGTAGTGCCTTAAAGTCTGTGACACAGGCCAAAATGTCTCCTCGTATTCGACTCGCCTCGAGTTCACCGGAATATCGTCGATGAAAACCAGTAGCAATCTAATCTAAGTATGGACGGAGAGACTCGGTTCATTAAATCTATGAAAATTTCTTTGGGCATTGGTGAGTCAGAAAGACATCCTTAGAAACTACTTAAGCATGCCCATATCTCGTCTTGAATTAGTCTTTGGGAATGTCGGAATTCACCCAATCACAACTAATGGGACACGACCTCGAGTCACTCTTGAAGAATTACTCTTGCACCACAGAGTGATCAAATAGGTCATCCAATCAGAAATGAAAGGATATTGGTTCTGAATGAGTTTACCTTATTATTTGTCTATGGTTATACCTGACACCACAAATGCCGTCGGGAAGAAGAACTAATCAATTTCAAGGATAAGGTTAGGAAGGTATCTGACTCTTGGATGAGTTGCGCGACGTGTCTGACCCAGGAATTTAGAAACCTAGAGCTTTTGATGCTGGCCGAATGGACCGCAGGATACCCTCCTGAATTTCGGGTGGTCGCCTAGTCAGGGAATCATTGTATACTCTAGGGAAGATACGTGGAACCCATATAAGGAAGGGGAGTAACACCATGTATTAATTTAATACTGATTATACATGTATATATAAAAACTGCAGCGATTATAAATGAGGTTTCATAAAAAGTTTAATACGAATATTCGAGCATTAGAGTATTGTGGATTTAGGGGTCTAGTAGAAATGAATAAGTCATTACATAAGGAAACACAATGGATAAATGCAATAGAGTGCGGCAATTTGTGTGAGAGGAGCGACGTCGAGTCTGAGCGCGAATAGGCCTACGATGCATGCGGACTGGGGAGCAGTTAAAAACAATAATGTGAGATAATAATCTCGAGTGGTGGCATAATTTATAAGGAAAATAACATTTTATATTTGCAATGGTTCTTCTCTCGAAACCTTAGTTAAACTCTTTGTAAAGTTCCTGGATTTAGAAACATTTCTGGCTCGACTTTTACCCCGTCGACATATAAGATGTGCTCCTGGAAATAGTGACCTGATATTAAAGAAAGCCATGTCTGCCTTTGTACACAACATAAGTCGACCTGAAACATGTATAGCCATTAAGTAATAAGATAACTTTGAAATGCGAATCATGAGTATTAAAATGGTTATACTATATTTAGAGAAACAACATGTCCATACTGCGTACCATCGTAAGCTGATGGTAAATGACCTCACGATACCGTGACATTAATGAACTGTGGTTACGGCACGTCACGTGGCGGTAGAGCGCCAGAATTAGACCATTGATCACGTGGCAACTAACAAACCTCAGTAGACGGCCATCCGTGGCAACTAACGAACCTCAGTAGACCGTGGCGTCACGTGGCAATATGAACCTCCCAAGGCGAGGCGTTCGTCTTGTCTTTTTAATAAACCTCAGTAAACTGGCCGTCCGTGGCACCTAAATAACCTCCCGGGAATTAAAGCTTGGCCATCACGTGTAGCTATCAAACCTCGAGTAAGCCTGGCCATCAAATGTAACAAACCTCAGTGAACTGTCCATCACGTAATCCTCTAATAATCCTCGGGTAAACTTGTCGTCACGTGTGACTAATAAACCTCGGGTAACGCGACCATCACGTGGTAACCAATACTCTTAGTTCCTTCGACCAAGTACCTTTCCAACAATACGTATTAAGAGTCGGTCCACGAAATCTAAAGATCCACCTTTCTTTTAACAATAATTTTTTTCAAGATAGTTTACAACTTCAATCCCATGTACTTTCAAAAAATCGAAACACCACAATTCATCCCACGAGAACAGTAAAACTTGCAAATAATTGAAATGTTGACAAAATTCACATGAAATAATAACTTGTTTTTATCTGAAACCGAAAATCATGTTTGGAATACGACCCGACCATCACGATCAACGGAGTATATAGAGTAAAGTATTTTATCCATGATAGATATATCAACATAATACCCCAAATCATTTAAAAGCATATAAACCACTCCTGGTATAAGCGCTCAGTCACTGACCCTGCGGGGTGTCCCTCGGCCGTGAGTCACTATGTGTAAATAAAAAGCAGTTGAACCGATAGCGAGACGACAACATTGGAATGCCGAAGGTAACAGAATAATTTTAGAACTATGAAACCATCTGATTTGACTCAGAAGTAGTCCAAATTACACGATGTGCCACTATGGGCGAATGCACAAGTGGGGCTTTTCACCCAGAGCTAATTTCTCGGGAATTAGGCAAGTCGATAATTCCCCAAAACATCAGTTTCACTATCTGACTTCAATTTTTCCAAATTTGACCAATCGGTACTCTATTTCGGTCAGGCTTCTCGGTAATTACGAAACAACCTAAAAATGAAACCCTAACCCAACGATGTCCAAAATTTACAAACCACATATCAATGGAAAGCCCGAGACCGGGAACTCATTGGTACCATTACCTTGGTCCAACGATCGTAATTGGTAGGAACGTCGCTTGGTAGATTTGTTTTCAACGTAACTTCCAAGCGATGCAATCTGAGGACCACGTAGATGAGTTCGGAAGGTCGAAAATGGTGGAAAGAATTTATGGGGGTGGCACGGTGGCGGAAAATGGTAGAATCCGCAAAACAGGTGAAAATCGGTGCGTGCCAGTCGGGTTCGCAGAGGCGGATCCGGCGCGTCCGTACGGTTGGCGGAAGTGAAATTTCTGGCCAGAGCAACCGTCCGCGGTGCGCACGTGTGGTCGGCGCATGTCTGATGCTTCCCGGCCAGGTGGTGCCTCGTCTGGTCAGGTTCTCACGGCGCGCGGTGCGGTGGCTACTCGGCCCGAGTGTTCCGGTTTGGAGAGTTTTCTCTTAGGGTTCACAGACTCAAGTGTTGTTTGGGCTAGGGTTTTCATTTGGTATCACAAGCTATGTTTATATAGGGTCTAGGGTCACTTCGGGTAAAATCAGACGAACTTGGACAACGATAAAGTGCTCTTGTTGAACTTCTAATGGTAGTAACTTTTATCAGTAAGTCGGATTGACGTTAAGCTGTCTATGAAGACTAAGTATCCCGGCCAGAGGCTCTACGAGAAATAGTGTCTTAGTTAGCAAACTATTCCTCCTCGAAAAGTCAAACTTGGTCAACTTGGTGAACTTTGTCAACTTGGTGGCTTGAATTGGCTGTAATTGAGCTTCGTATTATTTGGTAGATTGTTACACGTACTCACACTCACATTTGGGGAGTAGATCAAAATGTCATCCACGAAGACTACGACAAAGCGATCTAAATAGAGAGGTTGGAATACCTATGTGGGATTACATGAATGTTGTTAGGCGCATTCGTCAATCCAAAGGGCATCCTTTAATAAATTTCAGAAGTGCCCGTAATGTGTCCCGACGTTGTCTTAGGGATATCTGTCTCCCCTATGCATAGCTAATGGTAACGTCACGAGAAGGTCTATCTTGGAGTAGACTCGCGCTCCTCTCTATTTGTTAGGTAAGTCATCGATCACCGATGGGTCAGATTCTTGATCCTTAACCACTGATAAAGCGCCGGCCCGATCCAATGCTTGGTCGAAGGGTCTTGTCCTTCCTTCTTCGCACATAAGCGGAGCTCCCATTGGTGAAGTGCTTGTCTCATTTCGTATCTGAAGAATTATTCCCGACGTAGGAACTAAAGTCGTCGACATTATATTCTTGTGGGAGTCCACGGGTCATTTCCACAGAAAGTGGTTTTCTGGTGATCCTTGGGGATTGCTCTCAAAGAATGTGGTTTAAAAGTAAAATAAGGTTGTGATTGATTGGGTGATAGCAGATTAATTTAACTATTTTACCCCAAAACAAAAGAGGCGAATGATAGGATCCCTTGGGTTTAACCATTGATCAGTATACCCACCTCTTATTCCCAACCTCATCTAGGAGCCATTGATGAATGGTCTTTAGCCGAGAAAATGTAACATTAAACACTCTTTTAAAGATGAAGAATGATTGACGATAGCAAACACTTGTTCGGATGATTTGCGTGAATCTTACCACATTTAACGTCGAGCACAGCATTAATGAGTTTCTTATTCTACGTTGTCATGAAGATGGCAAACTAAGGTTTTATAGATTTTCCCTGATGTTTAGCCGTGTCCATTGAAACCTGAAAAGAGGAATTGAGGGTTGTTACCTTGAAGGAGGTGAGTTTCCATCGTTAGAACCCTATCATGGGGGTTTAGAACTTCATTGAAACTGGAATCGATTCATGGTTAACAAAACACTAATTGTAATTGTGACTTGAGAAATAACACTTCTATTGCAAGGTTGGGATATCAAAAGCACGAGAATCAGTAAGAAAACCTTGAGTTATACATAAATCCAGCGAATTACCAGTAATTAAGAACTTCGAGAATCCAGAAAGAAAAACTAAGTACTCTACTATATAACCACTAGCAAACATAGAGAGAAACACTCAATGTCTAAAACCAAACCACAGAATCCAATATATATCCCCATTAGTGATCTCGGGCGGTGGTCGAAAAGAGGAGCGCCGCGGCCCTGCACCAAGATTGAAATTCTACTCAAGTCCCATAGAGATCGCATGTTGGTACCGTAGTCAAGAAGTGTGGTACCAAGCACTCAAAAGTGCAGATCGGGTATCTACTACCAGGTGGTACCTGGGCATTCGCATATCGATACGGCATCATCGTCTCATTGCATGTGGGCACCTGCATTCTCAAGATGTGTGGTACCTGTACCACTGCCTCCTCAACTGCTCCTCTTCACTATAGCACTACCCGGACCTCTCTCGACAATAAGTTGTCATCAACAAATGATGATCTGGCATTTGTTCTGTGAATCAAACCCCCTTACAAAAATTGTGCACTCGGACTCGAAAAACTCCACACACGCATAAAAACACTAGAAACGATCAAAGGCACCTATTCTACACAAAATGAGAGCAAAACATGAGCTGGGGGTATTAAAATCCTATATAAATGTTGCACTTTTATGTATTCAACATGAAGTGCTCGATCTAATGAACCCCTTGTCCAGTAACTCCTGTAGCTGGACTCTGAGTTCCTGCAACTCAATTGGTTCCATCCTACGAGGAGTCATAGAGATGGGCAAAGTACTAGGGTGTAACTCGATACTGAAGTCTACAACCCTCTACGGAGGCAATCCCGGTAGCTCATTAGGAAAAACATCCTCGTACTTGCTAACTATTCGAGGTAGATCTAAGTCTGGTCTTACCTCGTCCTCTAGGGTAAGGCTCGCTAACCAACCCACCAACTGTCCCTAACACCTGGACTCGTATACTGTCTAGGGCAAAATAACATGCTTTTCCCCTTGAAATACAACATGAGAACCGTCCTGCGTTTAGGCGGTAAACCTCCTACGCTCACCATCGAAAACGACTCTATAAGCTGTCAACCAATCCATCCCCAGGATGACATCAAACTCTGACATGTCCATGACCCTCAGGTCCACTGTGAGTAGAATCCCCGAGATCTCTAACTCGCAACCTTGATATATCATCTCTATCCTCGCCCTAATCCCTAGAGGAGAACTCACATACAAGGGCTCCGCCATGGCCTCTACCACTAAGCCCGACTCTATCACAATCGATGCAACAGCTTAAGGTGTAAACACAAATTTCGAGACACTATTCACTCAATTAAAAAATTTTATACACTATGTCAATGCATCCATAGGTAATGCAAGACAATAATTTCATATATTAAATCATACACAATAAAAAAAAATTTTCATTTTTTTTATTTTTTTTTATTTTTTTTGAAAACCTCGTGAATAGTGCTCGTGAACAATGTTCATGAACAGTGTCCCAAACAGTGACTCTGAATAGTACATCGAAGTCAGACCGGAAGCCGGGTGCACAAGGTAACCTACCTTTGGCCTGGGGCCTGCACGCACACCGCGCTGGGCCGCGATTGCGCTTCTTCGCGGTCGCGCCCCGCCCGACCGTCGCAGCCTTGTGGTCAGCCGTGTCGCGGGTCGCGGTCGCAGGCGCCGCCGGGCGGGCGCACGCTGGGCATGCTAGCGCTGCCGTCACGCCCCTGGCTCATAATACAAGTTTGTATCGCAACACATTCTCGCCAAGCAAGACCGTGAGCCAGGTCATGTCGCGAGCGCCCGGTCAGATCGCAGCCAGGTCGCAGCTGATCAGATCGTAGCCCTTATCAGAACACAATTCCGGGCCCTAAGCCACGATACAATTCTTGTATCATGACACTCACCCCTAACGGCCAAGCCCTCGTGCGCGCGAGCCACTTGCTCTGTGCGTAGGCCGGCCAGACGCGCTCCCGTCAGTGGCCATGCCGTGGTCGTCTCCGCGTGGGTCCGCCGGTCGTATCATGGCTCCTCGAAGCACGCCCTTAGGCACAGTCACAATACAACTTGTTGTATCGCGGACCTGCTAGAAAATGGGCAAGAGAAATTTCACCTTTGCCGGGTCGCAACATTTGTTTTTTTTTTTCACATCATTTTTTTCTCATTCCAACTATTGGAAACCACTAATATATATATATATATATATATATATATTTTTTTTTTTTTTTTTTTTTTTCATTTTCCAAGAGAAGCAAATAAATTTATTAAAATTTATTTTTATTATTATTGTAGAGTTTGTTTTCCGCTTACAATATTGTAAACCTAAAAAAAAAAATTTATTCTCATCATTTTTTTTTCCTATGTGCTATTCACTAAGCACACAATCACACAATTCATGTTATGCACACCATTCACACATAAAACACCATGCATGTAGTGTTCTAATCCTGTCCCGTGATTGCCTAGGTAATCACGTACCTAAACTTTAACATCGAGCCACACCAAGTTGTGGTGCTCTAACACTTTAATGACCATGGTCTAAGCCTAAGTCCCTCAAGCCCTAGGAATTGCATAGCCTAAGCTCGACAATACCAAGTCAGGAAGCCGTATCGACTAAACTTATGGATACCCAAACCCGAGCCCCTAACGCCACGCTAGCTCGATACCAAGTTGTGACGCCCAAACCTCGGGAGGTGTCTCGCTGACAACCCGTCAACTCAGACAATAGTGATGTCGGGTAACCCGACACCACTATGAAAACGAGCAGAGTCTCCTTGTACAGGGAGCTCTACTCCAAATACAACTCGTCCCAACGCTTTACACGACCATACAGTGGTCCACATGCGAGTAAAATAATGGCCACTGGGCTCCTCAGATTAATACCCAATAAAATACATCAACTATATACAATAGTCGCGAGTTAATAAATTACTTTTTACCAAACATATATCAAAATTTAGAGTTTTAATACATAAAAGTACAAAACGGATACCCAAAGCCACAACCCTGCCAACGCGGCCTAGTGAGCGCCGGCCTCGTGCACACTTCCCGCACTAAATAGTGGATCCTCTCGATAGGCGAGCAAAGCCCAGTAGTGATAATTTCCTACATGGGTTACTCCCCACCTAAGTGCATATGCCATGGTAAACAATCACATCCAAGCAATTACATGAACCTACTCGAATGTCTACATGACCAATCCCATGTCCCGAGTCCTCACCGACTCCCTCACATATGCCTAAGTCGGATGCGAGTAAAATATCCAGTTTTCAAAACAAATCTTTTTGTTCTCGAAAACTTGCTACCAGTTTCGTAAAAATATTGGACTACCTCCGAGGCGACCTGTCGATAACGCTCCAAAACGCCATGGTCCTCATCCGAATTGACTGTTGATCTCATTCTCCAAGGTAATTCTTCTAAAATCTTCCTCGTCGGGAAATTCCTTTCACAAACATTTTCATTTTCCTTTCAATTTCATGTCATGCACTCACTCCTAATATTCTAGGGTGCCCCATTGCATATGGAATGCATGATGCCAATCCCAACAAACTCATGCTAATATATAAAAGATGTATATACTAACATAATTAATCCACATAATTCATGTTATTAAATTCACATCAATAACACCAAAATTAGCTCACATGGGCTAAATAACAAACACAAGTAATTCATTTTGAATCACTCAATATCATAAAAATTCACATGAAAAATCACGTCACTATTCACGTGAACAGTGAAACCCTCGGGTTGGCACTGTTCATGGCCACTACAATGGGGATTTCCTTCACTCGGTTCAAATGTTTTGAGACCGAAAACACCTACTTAATCCAAGCCTCGTAACACTTCCAACCATTTACATGGTTTCAGCCAAAGAATAACACAAGTAAGAAAAGATCCCTACCTCTTGAGTTGTCGGAACTTCTCACCAAATCGGCAGAAACCACGCATAGCCCTCGCCGCGTAGATCGACTTTGCTTCTTGCTCCGTCGAGAACCGACGGTTCGAACGACCGAAAATCTAGAGAGAATGAGATCTCTCTCTCTCTAAAAAATCAAAATTCCAGCCCCTGCACCTCCACTGTCGATTTGTCTCTCAAAATGAAGAAGATAACTATTTGCATTTTGTCTTATTCTCATTAACCTTTTCCGTAATTCCCATCTTATCCCTTTTTCTTGATTTTTGACACATGGCTTAATCCAAGCCATCCATCTCATCCTCTCTCTAATCATGCAACATGTGTCATATGAGTACATGTAGTATGTGACTTTTGTCACATCACATGTCTCTCAAAACCGCTTACTCGCACTCGACACTCTAAGTGTCTCGAAAAATGTGAAATTCGATCGGCTCTCGGAATTTACCTAAATTCGACGTGGTAGCTAGATTTCACGAGACGATTCCAACGGTGAAGTCCGTTTCGTCATCTGAAATCTAGAAAAATTTCGGGTTTTGACCGAAATGATCATTTTACCATTTTTCAGAAAATTGGAATTTTCTCGGGTCTTACAATAGCTGTTGTGTATGGCCTCTGTCACATCGCGACGTTGAAGTCCACGTTGCACTATGAGGCTTTGCTCTTAAAATCTCCTCTCTGTTACGTCGGGGCATCTATAAGCCATGTCATGACATGAGTCTGCTTTACTAAGTTCTTCATTTTGCTACATATTTTGCTTTATTTTCATCATTTTTCGCTCCTTTAGCTCCGAATTTTCCCTACATCAAAATATGAGAGGAACAAGCATTAAAACCTTCGCAATTACATTAAAAACATGTGCATGATAGGAAAATAATGATGATTAACCTAATGTAAATTACACCTATTAGTGCCTAGAGAACGCACCGCATGCAACCCCAAAGTCTTGAAAAATGGTGGATCCTAGCTTGAAAGTTCTAGGAAATATGCATATAACCACGTTTGTAAAAACCTCAAAGCACCACCAATTCACCCCTCCTCCCTCTCTTGGTTGATGACGATGACGGTACGAACAACGAAAAAGGCCAATGGAGATTTGAACCTTGCAGTAGCAAAATCATCCATTCGAACGGCGACGACTAATTTTGGTGATGAAATGGCCGAAAAAATCGAAGCTTGCAGTAGAGTTGGTTATCAACCGCCGAAAAAATCGGAGCAACGATGGAACTCTAAACAGAAGCAGCATCGATCCTTGGTGAACCAACGATGGCATTGAACCACGTCCGAGAAGCGGCAGTGGCATCGAGCTTTGGAGAAACGTCACTACTAGAAATTAGGTATTATGTGACTACATTATTCGTCCCATAATTAATAATTATGGTCACTAATAATTTGCAACAAAAAATTGTAGGTCGCAAAGTCGTCATAGAATGTTCGTCGGTGAATGTTTTCTACGACCATTCGTTGAGTAGATAATTTGTTTGCTCAATGGATGATATTGGTCGCTTATGTATACTTTTAGGGTCCAACATCTTAGTAGCTAATTTTATTTTTTACCACCATTAGTAACTGGTCACTAATTTTAATTTTTGCGATGAAAAAATTTGATCGCATTTGAAATGTTTCTACGATGAATTTACATGGTCGCAACTTCATGTTTTTATGACGAAGAACAAGTGGTCATGGCTTATAATTTTTCATGATGAAAAAATTTGGACGCAATTTAAATATTTCTAGAAAGAAATTAAGTGGTTACAAGTGGTCATTTCTACAAAAAAAAAAAAAAAAAAAAAAATTGGTCTCAAGTTAATTATTTCTTTGATGAAAAATAAATAGTCGTATTTTACATGTTTTATTGAAGAAAATGATATTGTCACAAGTTTAAATGTTTCTATGAGGAAAACCGAGTGATCACTATTTTTAAGTTTCATCAACGAAACCTTAGTGATCGCAAGTTTTACTTATTTATTTATGTTGCATGTAAATTCATGTTGTCATTAAAATCAATTAGTCGTAAGTGAAACTTATAGGCAACCAAGCTAGTGGTCGTCAAATGTTGTTTTTTGGTTTAATTTAAAATTTATAAAATAGAAATTTAAAATTTTAATAAAATTAAATATTTTAATAATTAATTTTAATAAAGAAGTAATTATTAAATAATTTAAGTCATAAAAATAAATACAAAATTACTAAAATGAAGTTATTGATAGAATAAAATAAAGTATAAAAAAAAAATTCAAGTTGCAAAATAATTAACATTAGATAATAAGGAACAAAATTTTCTCAATACAATCTAACCGCTCATTCTCATGGTTCATATGCTCTAATTGTTTCCCAAGTTCCAACGTGTATCATTCAATTCGATTTGAAAATTTTTCAACTCATTACATGTGTTACACAACTAAGCATGAGTGTTGTCTAATTGTTTGCACGTATCCTCTAACTCTTTTGCTTGACTATTAATTATCCAGCATAGTTTAGCTTTTGCAAATAATGTTAGAGAATAAAATAAACATATGTAGTATAAGTTTATAAACTTTTGCACTATGAGCACATGTATTTAAATAAATCAAACGAAAATGTCACATGATTATTATATTTATTATAATTAAATAAAAATTTTCAACTCATTACATGTGTTACACAACTCAGCATGAGTGTTGTCTAATTGTTTGCACGTATCCTCTTACTCTTTTGCTTGACTATTAATTATCCAACATAGTTTAGCTTCTGCAAATAATGTCAGAGAATAAAATAAACATATGTAGTATAAGTTTATAAACTTTTGCACTATGAGCACATGTAATTAAATAAATCAAACGGAAATGTCACATGATTATTATATTTATTAATTAAAGACAGTAACCTACAATACTTACATTGAAAACTTGAGCAGTAAGATGATTCAAATCGAAGGGCGTTCAAATGTCATGACTTTGTGAGAGCTTCGACGATTTCTTATCTCGAGAGTCATAGAAAAGGTACAAAAAATCGGTCAATTCTTATGCTACTTGGCTTACTCGTATCCACATGGAAACTAACTACACCAAGTATGATACTATATATGATACTCAAATAGTGAATCGGAAAAAACCAGATGTGACACCCCAAAACCCGGGGCTCCCATTGACCACCATCAACCTGCGGAAACCTGTGTGTCTCCTATCATGAGACCCATACATGAGTAAAATGACCCAACAGGGCCCATCATTCATACTCTTCCATACGGTTACAAGACCATACATTTCTATAGACCGCAGTTATTACATCACCCTAATAAAAACACAAATTAAAACTAGTTCGCTCTAATATATATACACAAAACAAGAATCAAGGCCACAAATTCACCGACCATAATCCCGCATCTGCTGAGCCGCCGCCTGCCCGTACCGTCCCGCACCTAAAGAGGGGTCCCACGACGGGTGTGAGCTAACGCCCAAGAGAGATAATCCCACAAGGGCTACTCCACCTAGGTGCACACATGCAAATGATCATTATTTCATAGTCAAACCAACAACCAACTGCGGCATTACATGTTGTATTATCATGGAAAAACTACATGCATGTATGAGATGACACCTACATGCCCCATGCACCGTGGCCAACCTCCGACCCACCACCCAATGCAAGTGCCAATGGAAATCAATACCGGAAGCCGGGCCCCGACTCCCATCTCACAACCCGTAGTCTATGTGATATTTATTTAATCGCTTGTCTTTTTTGGCAAATGTAACTTTTCGTGGTCTCACCGCGGGGTCTCTTACACCTCCAACATTTTTCGTGGCTTTCACCTGGGATACGCCGTTTCAACCGTGTTTTCGTGCTTTTCACCCGGGAGGGGGTATCTATCCCCTCTACTTGCTACCTCCGACATTTCATTTTCCATTTTCGCTTAACACCGTGAACTCCACCAATCTCCTCGCCCCATTCCCAAGCCCCCACGATTCAACACCAAACCCAATGCCAAATCAGTACCATGTACACACTCTCATGTAATGTGGTGTTACCGCACACCAATGCAATGCAATTTGTGCCACTACACTCAAACCCATGACCAATGTATTAATCCCACATGGACATTCTATTATCAGACACTGGCGTGTAAAGTATGAACACTCATGTCTAATGCACACAACATTTTTATATATTTAACATAAGGCAATCATGTTAATATTCCACATATTCAAATCAGGCCATCACATAAGCATGCACTACATCTTTTCTATCATTCAGTTCATTCATGTCAACACATCATTCAAGCATGTATTAAAATAATTCCAACCATTACTTAGGCAAGAAATTCCATAATTCATATTCCCAGGCCGAGACATAGTATGTCAGTCACTGACATACAACCCAATGCATATAATTATTTCCATCTTTATCACACATACATCACATAATTTCACATTTTCAGTATGTCATTGAATTTATGGCAATAACACACATTAGTCATTCTTGGCCATAAATCCAGCCATGCTTGGCCTCGGAAATAATCTGGACTTAGTCCAGAAAGTCCAGTTTTTTTTTGTAAATACCACACAAAACATCCAACACACAATTCCCTGCTTAGGCCATATGCAGTCCCAAGCATTTCAATTACAAACCAGTTTCGAAAACAGAAGTTCCGGAAACCAGAACGGACCATTCCTCAACTATCCGTGACCCATCCCAATGTTCAACCTAAATTTTGGCTGAGTACTTTATTTTATTAAATTCTAGACTCCACGAGCTTTCCGTAGAGTCTAAGAACGCATGAATCAGGGTTCGGACGAGAAAGTTATGGCCGTCCAAAGTTGACGCGGCCGATTCACAAGGGTGTGCGGAATTGGCACACCCCCTCGTTGCCATTCTCGCCGGGATTTTGCCATCCCAGAACACAATGTTCGGTCTCGGACAGTCCCGAAACCCCATAAAACTGGTATTTGACCATCACACAATCACAAACAAACCACACAACATACAAATTCGCTCGAAAAACCGAACGAAACCCGTAGGCCATTACACGGCCCCTAGGCGTAAAATAACCAGAGTAGGAGGAAACCAATTTCAGAATAAGCAGCTACTGGGTTCTTGTCCGTCCGGGTCTGCTCACTGCACAACACTCCTTCCTTTTCCTCTTTCTTTTTCCTCTCTTCCTCCCCTCTCTTCTTCTCTTTTCTTCTTTCCTTTTCCTCCCTTTTCCTCCCTTTCTCCTTTCCTTTCCTCCCTTTCTCTTTTCCTCTCCTCCCTTACTCTTCTCCTTCCCTCCCTTCCTCCTCCTTATCCTTGCTGCTCCCACAAACTGAGCTTGCTGCTGTACGAACTGAACTGCCCATGCCCATATTTATAGCCTTCAATGTGTGCCATGCATGTTGACACATGGCTTGCCATGTGTCACACATGCATGCCTTTGCCATGCATTGTGACACATGGCTTGCCATGTGTCACTCACATGGCTTGCCATGTGTCACCACATGGTTTGCCATGTGTCATCCACATGGCTCGCCATGTGTCGCCCGACACGCATTTCCTCGAAATACGTGAAATTCCGACTATCTCGGAATTCAACTAGCCCGACCGGGTAGCTAGATTCGTGGAGACGATTCCAACGGTGCAACTGCTTTCACCATCCGAGATCTAGAAAATCCCAACTTTTCTCCTCGGACTGCTCGATAAACTGGCTGCTTGCTCCCTTTTATCTCTAAAATTCAAATTTAAAATTTTCACAGGTTTTACACCAGATATCTCAATTGAGTTTCCAAGTTAACACTACTAAAATTGTAAATAAATGTTATTTCACAAAGAATCTACATCCTATCTTTCCCCTCAACCAAAAATCAAAACTTTTTAAATGAATAAGAGATTCCCCAAAAGCAAAAGAAAAAAAAAAAGAAAATTGTGAATATGAAACTATGATTTCAGATGATCAATGAAACAGAAGAAATTGTGTGGCAAAAAGGTGATGACTAGACAATCTAACTAGTTGTGCAGTTGGTTGGTGTCTCGAAAATCTGGTGAAACACAATGGTTGGAGTTTGGACCGTGAACGAGTAGAGGAAAAGAACAAGTAAATGCAAACACGATACTAAGAAAGAAAATATCAACTATAGGAAAAATGTCTTATTTAATAACTATTTCTTGGACAATGAAATAATGTTATATATATATATATATATATAACATTAATTTTTACATAGATATGATACCATTGGTAACATAAAATATTTTTACCTTAGTAAATTAGAACGAATTTCATACTTACTATATATGAAAGTGAAACATGATTTAAAATCATGTGATGAGTAGTATCTAAAACAAAATTCTACAAATCAATCAAAAGGAAATTATATATATATATATATATATATATATATCCTTTTAAAAAATAAATACAAAAATACTTTATATTTTATATTTTTATTTTGCTATACTATTAAATAAGCACATATTAAAAGTTATCTTAATTTATATTATATGTAGACACGTGAACAGTGATAATGGTATCCTTCATAACATATAATATTTTTACCTTAATGAATTATAATGAATTTCATATTTACTTAATATGAATGTGAAGTATAATTTCAAATCTAAGTAAAATCAAATTTCTAAATAAATATGAAAAAAGGAATGATTATATATATACAAATCTAAGTGAAGTATATATATATATATATATATATATGTATCATATTTTATTATTCTCATTTATTTTTGTAAAGTAAAAGAATGATTATCCTTTCAAAATATAAAACAAATATATTTTATAATTTGTATATTTTGTTATATTGTTAAATAATTGCAACTAAAATTTATCTTAGTTATATATATATATATATATATATATATATATATATATATATATATATATATATATATTATTTATAATTTCTTGGTATTATTAATTAATTAATTTTTTTCTTATTTTTAGTCATTTTTAATCCTCATCCTATTTGTAAAACCCTGGAAAATTCAAATTTTCTGAAAAATGGTAAAACAGTAATTTCGGTCAAAATCCAAAATTTTTCTAGATCTCAGATGATGAAACAAACTTCACCGTTGAATCGCTTTCACAAATCTAGCTACCAGGCCAAATTTCATCGACCCCAAGACTGCCGACTTCAAGCCGAGTACCTGGTGTCGTAAAATCCGCTTGTGAGAGACATGTGATGTGATAAAAGTCACCTCCTGCATGTACCCATGTGACACATGTTGCATGATTAGTGAAAGGATGATATGAATGGCTTAGATTGTGTCAAGTGTCAAAAATCAAGACAAAAGGGACATGGATGGAATTATTGGAAATGTAAATGAGAATAAAACAAAAAGCAAATAGTGTCATCTTCTCCAAATGAAGAAAAAATCAGCAGTGGGCTCGATCACTATATATCACTCGGTACCTGCGCATTGGTAACAATACGCTAAGCATTTTCATGCTTAGTAGTTCTATACAAATCCATTTTTCAGTTTCAGTTAAAATCAAATCATGCAATTTAACAATTCAAAACTTTCAAATCTTTATAGATGATCAATGTAAATACAATACATATACTTGTTTTATATACAATCAGTTATGGTTCATTGATCATCCCAAAAATACACTTTCATATTCAATAAATCATGCATTAATCAAATCATGCATTTCACAATGCTCTTTTCAATTCCAATATTTCACAATCTCAAATCAATTCAATTCTGCTCACAAATTCAATTCACTTCCACAATTCAATTCAGTTCTCCCTTAACAATTTTAACCTATGTTTTCAAGATACGTGATAATCTAATCACCCGCGACACCTACCGGGCTGCCAAAGCCGCGATAAAACTGCTCGTGATAACACAATACCTGCCCGCCGGGCTACGGATCGGAGTGACACACTAATACAATCGCTCACGCACTGCCATTGTGGACTCTATCGGGTATACCAATTCATCATTATCACGAACTAAACTAAGTAACATTCAATTAAGGACGTTCAAATCTTTATAGCTACATACCATATATCAGATAATAGTTCATTTTCAAAAACTCATGTACTTTCATTTGCATACATTTCATTAATCAATTCTTCTCAAAACCAATTAAAACAATTCAATATGCTTTTCTTATGCATTAAGAACAAACATTTCAAACATGAAACGAGAATAGGAAAAGATAGAACAAACATGCAACAACTTGAAACGAGGAATAGAAGTCGGTAGAACAAACCCAAAAAACTTTGCACTTTGATTCCAATCCTTGACCAATCTCGAGCTTGGCTTTTCCTCCTCGTCAGCCCCTATTCCAAAACCATTAAAGAACAATATTATTCGTGCGTGCTAGAGGTTTTGGTTAGGATTTATTTTTTTTAGCTTAATTTGAGTTCCAATTTCAACAAGCTATATATAGATGGATTCTTGACTCAATGGTCTTTCCATAGAGTCTAAAACACCCAAAACGAAGTTCGGACGAAGAAGTTATGACCTTCCGAAGTTGGAGGTCACAAGTAATCAAACCCAGCCAAGCTGACCTAACTTGGCTGAGGTTTCCTAACCTTTCCGAGCTTGGATTGACACCCACTATCCTCCATAGGCATACGAATGGAATCTTGACTCAATGGGCTTTCCATAGAGTCTAAGAGCACCCGAAATGGAGTTCGGACGAAGAAGTTATGACCTTCCGAAGTTGGAGGTCACATGTAGTCACACCCAGCCGAGCTGACCTGAACTGGCCGAGGTGTCCTGACTTGTCCGAGCTCTGCCTAACACCTACTATCCTACCCAGGCATATGAATTGAATCTTTTCTCAATGGGCTTTCCATAGAGTCCAAGAACACCCGAAACGGAGTTCGGACGAAGAAGTTATGACCTTCCAAAGTTAGAGGTCACATGTAGTCACACCCAGCCGAGCTGACCTGAACTGGCCGAGCTGACCTGACTTGGCTGAGCTCAGCTGACCTGTCTGAGCTCACCTATTATCCTCTACAGGCATATGAATGGATTCTTGACTCAATGGGCTTTCCATAGAGTCCAAGAACAGCCTAAACAGAGGTCGACGAAGAAGTTAAGACCTTCCGAAGTTGGAGGTCACACGTAGTCAAACCTAGCCGAGCTGACCTGACTTGGCCGAGTCGACCGACCCTCGTCAGCCGACTCGCCGAGGCAGCTGGCCGCGCCGGTCACCGGTCGAGTTGTACTACCCGAGTTGCACTATCTAGGGAAAAAAAGCCATAACTTGGGCTACAGAGGTCCGAATTGAGAAATTCAAAAGCCTAACATCAAGTTCATTGATGTGGATACAATTTACCAGAAGGACTCACTACCAAATTCCCTTTATTCCCTACCCAAAAACCAGTTCTAAGATCCAGTTAATGCGTACTATCACAATATGGCAGCTTCCTATGGTTCAAAATACCACCAAACATTTCCCCTTAGGGCAGACAACCACCACACAACCCTTAGGATAGAAAATAATCAAAGTAGAGAATACTGAGTTTGCTCGAAACTCCCCAACTCGGGTCTCTGGTGCCAAGCCCTTGTCGCGGAGGCGGGATGAACTCTTCCTCTTGCTCCACCTGAAATCGCCGGTCTGATCGTCGAAAAATCTAGAGAGAAGTGAGAGCTTCTCACTCTAAAATCTATCCTTTTTTCTCTGTTTTCCTTTTCTTATGGGTCACCCTTAATCGTATTTTAAAATGAGGAAACTTCCTCCCTCTTTCCTACATGCCACATGCCCTTTCCTTGATTTTTTTTCTTTTTTTTTCTTTATTTCTTTTTGTATTTAGGTCCCTCCATTTCTCTATTATTCTTCATTTAAGTCTCCTATTATTTTCCCTTGCTCATTATTTCTCCTAATTTCACTTCTTAGACATATAAACTTATTTACAATGGACCCTTAGGTCCCCATTTTACAATTTCCATATTTTCTCTTTTTCACTTGGGTTTATTTCCGGATTCAATAAATTTCTCATTTTAGCATATAATCATTTAATCAATATTCATCTAACAATTCCTAGAAAAATACCCAAGTTGGCTCAATTATACCCGAAATATATAATAATTTTTATTATAAAAATTCTAGGGTATTTTTGGGGTGTTACAACTCTCCCCCACTTAATAAAATTTCATCCTCGAAATTACCTTAGTCAAACAGTTGAGGATACTGCTGCCGCATCGTTTCTTCACTTTTCCAAGTGGCTTCTTCGGTCTTGTGGTTTCTCCACAACCCTTTGACTAGCGGAATCTTCTTGTTTCATAATTCTTTCACTTCACGAGCCAAAATCTCTACTGGCTCTTCTTCACATCCAACCGGGTCTCGCCAATTGTCTCTAAAGATACTGCTATGTGATCTCGGGTCCGATCGGTAACCCGTAGTACGGACACATGAAACACATTATGGATCTTCTCCAAGTTCGGAGGTAATGCTAATCTGCATGCCACTAGACCCACTTTTTCGATTACTTCATAGGGGCCAATAAATCTAGGGCTCAACTTGCCATTTTTCCCGAATCTCATCACCTTCTTCTAAGGCGATACTTTCAAAAACACTTTTTCGTCAATCTCGTATCGAATATCTTTTCTTTTCATGCTCAAGATATGATTTGCCTTATCGGTACACCTCAATCTCTCTCTAATCATTTTCACTTTTTCTTCAGTCTCTTGTATCAAGTCGGGGCCAATCACTTTCTTTCACTCAATTCACCAACAATGTGTGTTCTTACATTTTCTCCATATAAAGTCTCATAAGGCGCCATTCCAATACTTGATCGGGAAACCGTTGTTGTACACAACCAACTAAAGCAATGTGTCGATCCCAAATCTCACCCTCAAGGCGATCACACAACTCCTTAACATATTCGGGAATTTGATCACTCGATTGTCCATCCGCTTGTGGGTGGAACGCCATCAGCCCGCCGAGTGCCC
Source organism: Tetrastigma voinierianum (assembly GCA_016808115.1). Taxonomy (NCBI): domain Eukaryota; kingdom Viridiplantae; phylum Streptophyta; class Magnoliopsida; order Vitales; family Vitaceae; genus Tetrastigma; species Tetrastigma voinierianum. The sequence goes on from JAEQBH010002373.1 coordinate 436,344, forward strand.
AAGGCCTCTTGCACTTTCTCCCTAAAATATCGGCGCAAACCCCATCTGGTCCGAAATAATGGATACACATAACCAAACCATTTCCTCTTGATATACGCCAGTTTGTCAAGTGAATAGCTGGTTCAACGTAGGAAGTGAGCTGACTTGGTCAATCGGTCTACTATGACCCAAACTGAGTCATGCCTTCTCCCTGTCAATGGTAACCCAACCACAAAATCCATGGTGATTCGATCCCATTTCCACTCCGGTATTCTAATAGGCTGCAATAATCCTAAAGGAACTTGATGCTCTTGCCTTTACTCTTGACACACCGTACACTTGGTTACAAATTCGACATTACATCTTTCATTTTGGGACCACCAAAATGACATTTTTAAATCTCGATACATTCAGGCACGGATGGATAGCAAAAAAGATCCACTATGTGCCTCTTCTTCAAGTATGGATTTCAAATCATTACGCGCCGGTACACAACCCGATCCTATAATACAAAAACTCCATTTTCGCTCATCGTGAACTCGCCTTTACCATTTCCAATCTAATTTGTTACTAAGAACAATTTTCTATCTTTCTTTTGTGCCTCTAGCACTGCTTTCAACAAACCTCGGTCTTGCTATCAATTTCGCTTATTACAAGCACTCATCGCCTAATAATGACAAATGAGCATTCAATGCCCTAAGCCGCTAGGCTGACTTTTTATACTCAAAAGCTGCCGACCACTGGCATTAGCCTTTCCTCGTGATAATCAATCACGCAGCTCATAATCTTTTTATCGCTCCATCCATCTCCTCGTTGTCTCAAGTTGCTTCGCCAGAAGGGCAAATACTTAAGACTCTTATGATCAGTGTAGATGAAACACTTCTCTCCATACAAATAATGTCTCCAAATTTTCAACGCAAATACAATTGCGGCTAATTCTAAATCATGCGTGGGGTAGTTCTTTCATGCTAGTCAAATCGTCTCAAGCATAGGCTACCACTTTACCCTTCGCATTAGACACATCCAAGTCCATTTAGTGACACATCACAAAAATCAACATGCTCTCAATGCAGTCGAGTAAGAACCGAAGCCTCTGCTAAGAATGATTTCAACTTCTTATCAAAACTTCTTTGACATTTTTCACCCATTTATACTTTACATTTTCCTGAGCACCGTCATCGGGTCGCATCTAAGGAAAACCCTTAACGAATCTTCTATAGTATCCTCAAATCCCAGAAACCACGCACTTCGTAACATTTATTGGTAGCTTCCATTCAACAAATCCATTCTATTTTCTCGATCTACTCTATTCCTTCTTTCGATACAATGTGCCCAAGAAAGGACACTTCATTAAACCAAAACTCACACTTGCTCAGTTTCGCATACAACTGCTCTTTTCTCAAAGTCTCTAACACTACTCGAAAGTGTGTTTCATGACTTTCCCGATCTTTTGAATACACAAGAATGTCGTCTATGAACACTACTGATTGAACCGATCCACATACTGGCCTGAACACACCATTAGGTCCATGAAAGCCGCTGGAGCATTTGTCAATCCAAACGGCATTACAAGGAACTCATAATGTCCATATCGCGTCCTAAATTCCATCTTATGCACATTAGCATCTTTAATTCTCAACTGATGGTACCTAGATCGCAAGTCAATCTTCGAAAAGATACTTGCACCTTTCAATTAGTCAAACAAATCATCAATTCTGGGTAACGGATACTTATTATTTACTGTTAACTTTTTAAGTTGTCTGTAATCAATACATAGCCGAAGTGTACCATCTTTCTTTTTAACAAAAAGCACGGGAGCTCCCCATGGTTTAATAAACCCTTTTTCTAGTAGTTCTGCACCGCAATTCAATTCCTTAAATTTCCAGCGGAGCCATTATGTACAAGAATGACGCCTGTGGCACTTGGTACAACGTCAATAGAAAACTCAATCTCCCTCTGTGGGGGCAATCCTAGCAACTCTTTTGGAAACATGTCCGGAAAGTCACTAACGGTAGGGATATCGGATACACTAAGCCTTGCCTTTACCGTATCAATCACATGCTGGCAGGCTTCACATCTTTCTCGCAGACCATTGTTCTTAGCAAAGGGTCGCGGATATCACTTTTAGATAGTGATTTGACCTCTCACCGGATGAAAGTTACTTCATCCTCATCCAAAGGTCCTTAAGGTCACTTTTCATTTTACACCGACTATCGCCGTGTCGGGACAATCCGCCCATCCCCTAATATCACATCAAACTCGGGGCTGGAGCAACTCAATCAAATCTCCCCAAAAATTCATACTCGCATTTTGACGGACAATCTCTATACACTCGCTCACACAACACTATGGTCGAGCCGGTTCGTCACCAAGATGTCATACTTCGGTTTCACTCCTCGGTAATTTTTACCCAAGTTGGGTATGCCTGCAAATATATGAGCCGGTTGACCTCGGTCACCACATGTACAAGAATATCAAAGATTTGGAAATTACCGGCCATCACATCCGAGCGTCAAGATCTTCCATTGCTTTCATTGCATGTATGCTCTTTGCCGGAGTTAACGACCATCTTGCCTACCTAAAAAGTTTGTGTCCCTTGGTCTTGAACACGGTGATGCAACACTCATCGCCTTCTCACAGATCACTAAAGTCAGACTCTACCCGGGTGCTATAACGAACGAGCTTTAGAACAATCTCTTACTCTATGCTCTTTGGATCCACAAATAAAACAAGCACCTGTAAGTCTCCAACATTCTTCTTTATGATTTTTCCCACAATGGGAGCAATGAGGAGCGCCTCTGTCCCAGAAGACCTCCCGGTGCACTCGCAACTCCACTGGGCAAGCCGACAGTAGTATCCCTACCGATAAATAGCCGTATGATGACCGGAACCCCGTGCGGGTCCCCGCCCCGACCCTTCCTTGTCGCTTGTTGTGAACCGAACTAACCCGGATTTTTCTTTCCCCTCGTCTTTTTACTTTTCTCTCTTTTTCTTTCTTTACTCTTTCCACATTCAATGCACATGTCACAATTTTGGAAAAATTATCATGGCAAAATCCTGTGACATGGGCCCGAATATGGTCATTAAGGCCATCTTCAAACCTACGACACTTTTCTTCCTCACTCACAAGTATCTCGAGAGCATACTTGCTCAACCGTGTGAATTCTCTTTGATATTCTGTGACACTCATCTGTCTTTGTCTCATATTATGAAACTCTCTTCTCATGTTAGCCAAATAGATGCGACCCACATAATGCTTCTTGAATTCATCCAAGAAGAACTTCCATGTAATACTCTCGAGTGGTGCAGTGGTCACAGAAACCCACCATTGATAAGCCTCATCCTGTAGTAGTGAGGTCGCACACTCTAACTTCTCTTCTGCTGTGCAATGCATTTGCACAAGCATTTGCTCGGTTCTCTCGAGCCAATTTTCTGCCATAGAAGGCTCATCATCTTTCTTTCCCATAAAAATCTGGCGGTGGCCTGCACCTGCCATTCTCCTCAATGGATGATTGTCAGGGAGCAATTGCGCCTGGTTTCCTTGCAATGCCTGAGCTAGCTATCGAGGATACTCCATGCTTATCTTTGCCACTTGTTCTGGTTCATTCATCGGGTGGGGCATGGGATGCTTGCCCACCTTCCACACTAGCAAAATCGCTTAGGTGAGTTCCCCGGTCATCTCGACCCTAAGGGAAGCCGACCGTCCATGCTTATCCTATTAAGACCAGCAAGATCCCCGTCAGAGTCATGTCATCCTTTATATGCAAATGAAATGCATGTTATACACAATTTCAAAATCATTTACAAACAATTTCAAAATCATTTTGTAGAACCACCTAAACCTAGACTCTGATACCACTAAAAATGTAGGACCCCTTTCCTGGCCCGATCCGTTTTGGCGGATCCGAACCGAGTTCGGGATGCCCTGTTATCACTCAATCACTCAAAATCAAATCTTTGCGGAAGCGATTTCAATTTGGGGCAAACCTATAAACATTCACAACTTCAATGCAATACGTTTACAAAATGGCTTATCAAGCCCTTTTCAAAATGATTTACAAAATACATGTTCAGAGTTTAAATTGTTTTTACAAAATATCAATATCCAAAAGAAAACATGGAATGAATGCACATGTCGGAGCATACTTCGAAAATGTCGGAGCATACTCCGAAATTTCCTTCTTTATGACTCAATGCTCCTCGATCTTGGGTGCGCTTTCGATCACTATATATCACTCGGTACCTACGCATTGGTAAAACAATACGCTAAGCATTTTCATGCTTAGTGGTTCTATACAAATCCATTTTTCAGTTTCAGTTTAAATCAAATCATGCAATTTGACAATTCAAAACTTTCAAATCTTTATGGATGATCAATGTAAATAAAATACATATACTTGTTTTATATACAATCAGTTATGGTTCATTGATCATCCCAAAAATACACTTTCATATTCAATAAATCATGCATTAATCAAATCATGCATTTCATAATGCTCTTCAATTCCAATATTTCACAATCTCAAATCAATTCAATTCGTCACAAATTCAATTTACTTCCCCACAACTAATCTCGCTATGCCCTTAACGACTTAACCTATGTTTTCAGAGTACAAGATATCGGAATCACCAGACGGCCCCGCCGGGTTGTGCCTAAGATAAAAACGGTTTTATAACACAAGCATTTGCCCCGCCGGGTTGCCGATCAAGCTATAAAAAAAATCAATTTGTGAACACTATCGATACTGTCCCGCTAGGCTAAGGATAGGAGTGACACATCAATGCCAATCATTCTCAAGTAGCACGCTTATTTTGACCCCTTAAGTATTGGTATACCAATCTATCCTTAATACGAACTAAACTGCATTCAATTAAAGGCGCTCAAATCTTTATAGCAACATACTATACATTTGTATAATAGTTCACTGAAACTCATGCAATTTTCATTTGCAAACATTTCACAATCAATTTCTTCAAACCAATTAAAACAATTCAATATGCTTTTCTTATGCATTAAGAACAAACATTTCAAACTTGAAACGAGAATAAGAAAAGGTAGAACAAACATGAAAAAACTTGAAACAAGGAATAGAAGTCGGTAGAACAAACCCAAAAAGCTTTGCACTTTGATTCCAATCCTTGGAATCTCAATCTCAATTTGGATTTTCCTCCTCGTCAGCCCCTATTCCAAAACCATTAAAGAATAATATTATTCATTCGTGATAGAGGTTTTGGTTAGGATTGATTTTTTTTGAGTTTCAATTTCAACAAGCTATATATAGATGGATTCTTGACTCAATGGGCTTTCCATAGAGTCTAAGAACACCCAAAACGGAGTTCGAACGAAGAAGTTATGACCTTCCGAAGTTGGAGGTCACACGTAATCAAACTCCAAATAAGCCGACCGAGCCTCGTCGAAGAGGTGTCCTCGACCGCCTCGAGCTTTGGCCTGACACCCACTGTCCTCCACAGGCATACGAATGGAATCTTGACTCAATGGGCTTTCCATAGAGTCAAAGAACACCAGAAACGGAGTTTGGACGAAGAAGTTATGACCTTCTGAAGTTGGAGGTCACACATAGTCACACCCAGCCGAGCTGACCTGAACTGGTCGAGGTGTCCTGACCTGTCCAAGCTCCGCCTAACAGCTACTGTCATACCCAGGCATATGAATTGAATCTTGACTCAATGGGCTTTCCATAGAGTCCAAGAACACCCGAAACGGAGTTCGGACGAAGAAGTTATGACCTTCCGAAGTTAGAGGTCACACGTAGTCACACCCAACCGGAAGCCGAGACTCAATTGGCCGAAGCCGACCCGACTCGGGCCGAGAGCTCGTGGCCGGGATTCGATCACTCTATTGAGCTCAGCTGACCTATCTGAGCTCACCTATTATCCTCTACAGGCATATGCCACGGATCTTTGACCTCGATGGGATCGCACAGAGTCCAAGAACAGCCTAAACCGAGGCTCCGACGAAGAAGCTATGACCTTCCGGTTGAGGTCACACGTAGTCAAACCCACCCAGCTAATCCGACTGGGCCGTAGCTAACCCCGACCGGCCGCCCATTCCAGCTGAGCCGGGTCACGGCCGAGGTGCACTGGTCGAGCTGTACTAGCCGAGCTGCACTATCCAGAGAAAAAGAGCCATAACTTGGGCAACATAGGTCCGAATTGTGAAATTCAAAAGCCTAACATCAAGTTCATTGATTTGGCTACAATTTACCAGAAGGACTCACTACCAAATTCCCTTTATTCCCTACCTAAAAATAAGGTCCGATTAATGCGTACTATCACAATATGGCAGCATCCTATGGTTCAAAATACTACCAAACATTTCCCCTCAGGGCAGACAACCACCACACAACCCTTAGGATAGAAAATAATCAAAGTAGGAGAATACCTACTTCTCGGAGTTTGTCGAAACTCCCCAACTCCGGTCTCTATACGAAGCCCTTGTCGTGAGGGTGAACTCTTCCTCTTGCTCCGCCTAAAATTGTCGGTCCGATCGTTGAAAAATCTAGAGAGAAGTGAGAGCTTCTCACTCTAAAATCTCTCGTCTTTTCTCTATTTTCCTTTTCTTATTGGTCACCCTTAATCGTATTTTAAAATGAGGAAACTTCCTCCCTCTTTCCTACATGCCACATGCCCTTTCCTTGATTTTTTTTTTCTTCTTTTTTCTTTATTTCTTTTTTTATTTAGGTCCCTCCATTTCTCTATTATTCTTCATTTATGTCTCTTATTATTTTCCCCTTGCTCATTTATTTCTCCTAATTTCACTTGTGGACATATAAATTTATTTTACACCGACCCTTGGTCCCCATTTTACAATTTCCATATTTTCTTTTTCACTTGGGTTTATTTTCGGATTCAATTTCTCATTTTAGCATATAATCATTTAATCAATATTCATCTAACAATTCCTAGAAAAATACCCATGTTGGCTCAATTATACCCGGAATATATATAATAATTTTTATTATAGAAATTCTAGGGTATTTTTGGGGCGTTACATTTGTCATGTAGACATTCGAGTAGGTTCATGTAATTGCTTGGATGTGATTGTTTGCCATGGCATGTGCACTTAGGTGGGGAGTAACCCATGTAGGAAATTATCACCCTGTCGAGGGATCACTGCTGTGTACAGGAGTACAGAGGACTCGTCACTAGAGGTCATGATTAGAAGAAAGCTCCGTTGTGGTTTCGGGGTATTCGTTTTGTATAACATGTATTAAAAACTCTAAATTTGATATATGTTTGGTAAAAGTAATTTATTAACTTTGAACTATTGTATATAGTTGGATGTATTTTGTGGGTTTAATGCAACCCAAGTGGCCATTATTTTACTCGCATGTAGACTTTAGGGTCATTGTAAACCGTTTTGCAGACGCTTGTATTCGGTAGAGCTCCCTGCATGCTGCAGGCTCAGACGGTCTCTTTCATGAGTGGTGTTTCCAAGCTACTCCAACATCCACGATTATTCCGCAGGGTTGATGTTGTCAATCTGACCCCCAGGAATGGGGCGTCACACTATTAATATTTAAATCAATATTATAATGAATTATAAATAACCATATTTATAAAATTAACATATTTTTATTTTTTTTAAATATTTTATATAGAATATAGAATACAAATTTATTGCTAATTCCAAACTCATTAAGCATTTTATCTAAATTAAGAAAATATTAAGATACTAAAATTAATAATATTTTTTATTAAAAATTTCTTAAATATTATTATTTTTAATATTAACTCATTGATTATTTTAACATATGTTTAAAAAATAAATCCATCCTCCTCTATACTATAATTCTTATAGTCTAATCAACATCCACATCTATTGGTATCTTCCCATAATCATGGGATAATTTTGAATTATTCTACAAATAGAAAATATTAATTAACCACAATATATGCATTAAAGAGTTTAAGATAATTTAAAAAAAATGTTTATATAGACTTATAAAAAATAAAAAACAAATTTTAAATCGTTTTCTAACTAAAAATAATTAACATTTTATATATTTTTATCAAAATAATTAACATTTTATATGTTTTTATCAAAATAATTTAATAATATATTTTATCATTTTAATTATTACATTTGGTCCACAATTTCATAAAAATTAAACTATTTAAAACGACTTTTTTGGTTATTTTATATAAGAATATGGAAATATGTATAATTAATTAATTAAAAAAAGCTATAGTAATAATTTTTATAAATATTTTTTTAACAAAATGGTTTATCTTTAGAGTAATCTTTTAATCCTCTTAAAAAAACCATGTGAAATGTGTATTTTAAGAATGTAACTTTTGGATTTCCAAAAAAAAAAAAAAATGTAACTTTTGAAAATAATATGAAATTATTAAAACTCGTGTAGAAATTGTATTTTGAAAAAATTACACAATTAGTGGCCCCAAATTATTAGACATTTGCAACTTCAATTATCAGTCCTCAAAAATATTAAAATTTCATAGGTAAATTAATTATAAAATTTCTCATATATTAAAGTATTTCCTATGACTAATCGAAGAGTTGTCGCAAATAATGTAGATTTCTGAGACCAACTAATGAGTAATAGTAAATAATATGACTTTTTGTGACTACCTTTATTATCCTCACAAAACATCAAACTCTCAGGGATGAGTTATAATATTTATCGCAGATTATTTATCAGTTTTTGTAGCCAACATTAGGTGCATCACATATAATATACCATTCTATGACCAACCAATGCGTGGTTGCAAATAATATGACATTTTATGACCACTTTTATCACTCATCACAAAATATTATTCTTTTAGAGACACGTTAAAATATTTCTCATATATTATAAATTTTTTGAGACTAACACAAGGTTCATCACAAATAATATACTTGTCTATGACCAAGCAATAAGTAGTCGCCAATTATAAGATATTTTGCATCTAAAATTAATAGTCCTTACAAATATCAAACTTCCAAGGACGAGTTACAATTTTTTTTTGTTTTTTGTAAATTATAGTATTTTTTGCAACCAATATAAGATTTATCATAAATAATAATACATTTTACAATCAATCAATAACTGGTTGCAGGTTATAATATTTATGACCAAACAATGGTAGAAATAAATAAAATTGTTGGTCGTAAATAAATAAAATATTTAAATTGACTATCTATTCAAATTAGTGGGCAATTGTCAAAGTTCATCATAGAAAATAACAATCAATGACTAGTTTGGGTTGGTCGTAAAAATTTTGGATGCAAAAAACCAAATTTCTTGTATTGTACAATGTCAACGATGGTTGTGCTTACGGTGATGGCAAGTCGATCATACAATGGTCCAAGGGGGGTTTGTTCGGGTGGAGAGAAGAAGATGAAGAGGTAAAAATGATTCCTTTCTGTAAATGAAAAAGGTTGTTTGCCTTAGCAAAACCTTTAAAACCTTGGAACAATTTTTTTTCTTGCTAGAAACAAAGAAGATGGTTCTTGGATGCTTGGAGATGAAGAATGGGTTATTCTTTCCTAATGCGTGGGATTTTTTGATGGAGGTAGTATGAAGGTCGGAGGCTTGAAACTGAAGGTGTCAGGAATTGTCTCTTAAGGAATCAACCATTGCTTTTTCATTCGATCTAACTATAAGACCCGAGAAATTCCAATTTTTGGAAAAAGGGTAAAATCGTAATTTCGGGTCAAAAATCCGAAATTTATTCTCTAGATCTCAGATGACGAACAGATGCTCACCGTTGAATCGCCTCACTAAATCTAGCTAGCACGTAGGAATTTCGTCGACCGAAACTCGCTGAGTTGGCATCGCTGAGGCATCGCGTATTTCGCGTCGTGTGAAAATGACATGTGACGCCGATCTAAAGTCACATATAACATGTACTAATGTTACTATGTCAGATGCAGTGTATAAACGATTTAAATGCACGGTCGGTGATAAGGCTATGTCAAAACTCCGGGGAAGAAGGGACATAGATGTCATTAATAAAAAAGTTTAAATGATAATATGCCAAATTGTAAATAGTGCCTTCTTCTTTTAAAATGAGAAGACAAAAACGTGAGGGAAAACCGTAAAAGATCCAAGAGCCGATTTTGTCATTTTTGTAGAGAGAGGCGGACCTCCTTCTCTCTAGATTCATGAGATCCGATCGGTCGAATTGGTCAGGACAAGAAGGAAAGTCAGTTTACGAGAGAGGCCTACACGTGGACTCCGGTTTTAGGGAGTTTTGTCAAGCTCCGAGAGGTAGGGGATTTATCCTACTTGGGTTTTACACTTTATTTAAGTGTTTTATAATGTTTCGGTTGGATTGAGGCCTTGAACGCCGGTTGATCGGTCCCAAAACTCGGGACCTAATTGTTTTTTGAATTTATGGAAACTCCAAATTTACAAACTGCGGATCAAGCCATGGACTCGGGGCTTGGGTGGCTAATTGTGTAATTTATGCCATGATTGTGTTGTGATGTGCATAGGGGGTCGAAATAGTTTGAAATTGGTTCACAAAGTGAACCGATGATTGGTGATTTGCCGGGAACAGTAACCCGAGGGTTTCACTGTTCATAGGAATAGTGTTCACAAAAATATTTTTGTGAAATAATGTGTTTGGTTGAGTAATTCAAGTTGAATTGCTCGTGTTTGATAATTAGCCCAAGTGAGCTAATTTTTGGTGTAATGAATTGTGAAATTACATGACATGTTTGTGTGATTTAAATTATGTGAATATATTCATGATTATATATTTGCATGTGTTATATAATTATATTGGAATTGGCATCATGCATTCCATATGCACTGGGGCACCCTAGAGTGATAGGAGTGAGTGCATGAGATGGTTCATTGAGAGAGTGGTTTCGGAGGGTTGACTAATAATAACAAATATCGGAGTTGGTCCATTACTTATATCGGAGGGTAGTCCATACAAAATATCAATCATCGGAGTCGACCCAATTGATATACATCGGAGGGTAGTCCACTAATTATAACATCGGAGTCGGTCCACTACTAATATCGAAGGGTAGTCCACTATTAAAAACATCTTTGTTTTGAAAAATAATGATTCTCATACGTGGCTTAGGCAAGTGTGAGGAGCTCGCTGAGGACTCTGGTATGAGTTGTTCAAGTAGACATTCAAGCAGATCATGCACTTTACTTGAATGCGTGTTTTCTGAGCATCGCATATGCACTTCTTAAAGGAGAGTAGCCCATTTAAGGTGATTCCACTAATGGTGAATTAGCCTCACCGTCCGAGGGACATTTCGTGTGCAGAGCGTAAGAGGAGACGGCTCGTCTTAGAGGTCGAGATTGAGAAGAAAGCCGGGTTGAGGCTTTTGTTTCATTATGTATACATGTATTAGAATGTTTTTCATTTTAATATATGTTTGTATAAGAGTAATTTCTTAACTCTTGAAACTATTGTATATAGTTGAGAATTATTAGGATGAGTATTGGTTTGTGGGCCCAAGTGGCCGTTTTACTCATGGATTGTTATATTGGATTGTTGGGACAGGTTATATACAGGTTTTGTATTTGGGTAGAGTTCCCCGTACAAAGGAGATTCTGCCCTATTTTCGTGAGAGGTGTCGGGTCAACCGACATTCACGAGTGCGCATCTCCGACCGCTGATGTTGTCAACGGACACCCCGGTTTTGGGGCGTCACACTAACCTAGGTTGTTCTTATCGTTAGAATTCCGAATCATGGGCTGTAAATTGAGCTTTGGGTCTCATGATGGAGATGAGTCTAAGAAATTTTTTTTTTTAGGCTTGAACACATACAATACGACCCTCGAGCTGCAATGTATGTGGAGGGCAATTGTTTGTACCCAAATTTATATTTGTTTGACCCAATGTTTATTTAGGCCTAAGCCCTTAGCCTAAGGTTAAAAATCCACGTGAAATAAGCCTAAATCCAGTTGAAAAGCCCATGTAAATAGCCTAGGGTATTTTTAAATTTTAAAATTTTTTGAAGATTGGCCAACAGAAGATCAAGGAGATATTTTTAGGAGATTGCAAGAAAATAGAGAAACTTGTTGAGATGAAAAGAAGACGAGCAGTTACTTGAAAATATGAGGTAGTAGAGAAAAGTGAAGGAATGGAGAACTTGGGTACTTATTCAAGAATGCCTATAAAAGAATGAGAGTTCTAATGGAATAGATGAACCAATGAATCAATCAAGCAACTCAACAAGCAGCAATGACAATCTATTTCAGCATTTCTTAGCTTTAATTAGCCACACCCCAAAGATTCTATTTTCAAGTCCTAGTCGAGTTTCTTTCAATTCTTCAACATTGTATCGTTTCATTCATTCCTAATGCAATTTAACATTTCCTTCAGCTTCTATTGCTACAATTTACATTTTTTTTTTTTTTGGCATTATCTACATAGATTCTGAGAAACTGTCAAGGGAACCAGAGAATCTACTTTGTCTGATTAAGAAGTTTGATTTATGGGCATAGTCTTAGCTTGGAAACACTTTAATTTCCTTACACGCCTGCAACCTCATGTTTTTATTTTGTATGTTGCAGTGAAAATCACAAAAATCACCAACAATACCCTACAAGACACAAGCAATTAACTTTAATTCTAAAATATATATTAACGTCTTTACATTTCAATGTACAAATAATAAACGTAAGCCACTAAAATAGAAAGGGTACTAGGAATTTGAGTCATGGAGAGTATCGTTTTTTGACATCCATTCATTGTGGTACCATGTTCTTACATGGATTCAAACTTGTATCTCCCGTAACCCCTTGCCATCCTTTTATCACTTGATTCAGTCTTGAGGGCTAGTATAATACCAGTAAAAAATAAAATAAAAGGGCAAATAAGGAAATTTTTATGAAGGGTGTCTTTGTAAATTCCTTAGGAAAGCCCTAGGTATAAAAATAAAAATAAAAACATTTATTCATTAGATCTTTCATTTATCTCTACGTAGGCTCTCCCAATCGTAGAACTCCATAATCTAGGGTTTGAAGAAGGGTTTCCAAGTTTTTTATTTGTAAGAATTCAAGGAAAACCTAGGATGTCAAATCTAGAGTTGAAGAAGACGAAAGGTAAGATCTTGATTTTTTCATGTTATCCTTCTAGCCCCCCTTATGCAAATTCTATGGTTTCTTTAGGTTCGGGTCAATCTTGAAAGATTTTATTTTTATTAAGTTTTAAAAAAAAAATCAATATTTTTCTGTTTAGGAATATGAAAATTTTATTTGAAAAAAAAAATAGAGAGATAAATGTGGTAAGGTACCACCGTAGAAATTAAGAAAAAAAAATATAGAAGAAAAAAAAAGGAATAGAGAGAGCAAGGTAGGGGAGGACCACCATAGAAATTAAAATAAAAAAGGTGGTAGGGGACCACCATAGAAATAAAAAATATATATATGAAAGAGGGAGAGAGAGAGAGAGAGAGAGAGAGAGAGAGAGAGAGAGAGAAAGAGAGAGAGAGAGGAAGGTGGTAGCGGATCACCATAGACATTAAATAAATAAGTAAATAATAAAAATAAAGATGTAGGCTTGGTGACCACCCGTAGGTATGATGAATGAGGCTTATGTAATATAAAAAGACAAGGGAGAAAAAAGTTCTTTTGATCATGACATGAGCTTTTGAAAATAAAAAAAAAAAGATTTAATCATATTTAGATAGACATGGTGGAAATACAAAAATTGTCATGTACTTCAAAATATAGGTATGGAATGGCTAGATGTAAAACCCGGGAAAAATATAATTTTTCAGATAAAAGGTAACTGGTAATTTCAGTGGAAAATCTAAAATTTTTCTGGATCTCAGATGATAAAACAGACTTCACCGTTGGAATCGTCTCGCAAAATCTAGCTACCACGTCAAATTTCGTTGAATTACAAGATAGTCAGAATTTCATGTTGTTCTAGGCATCGAGGGTAGTACGGGGCACTTGGCACTTGTAGAGTGGCTAACACTGTGTCACGTGTCAAGTGCAAGTTAAGTCAAACAAAGAGCTCAAGTGGGACCCATAAGAGACATGTGGCAACACATGATTGGAGAGAAACCCAAGATAGATGGATAAGGTGATAAGGGTAATCCAAGGAGCCAATGGGGTATTGACATGTGGCAAAAAGTACTCTCCAAACTTGACTTTAGACCTAACAATACGATAGGAAGAGGAAAAAGGAGGAAAATAGAAAAGGGGGAGAAATATTAGAGAGAGAAGCTCCACCTTCTCTCTAAGTTTCCTGGCGATCGGACCGGCAGTTCCCGGCTGATCAAGAAGAAAAGTGCTTCCTCATGCAAAGAGTTTCCAATAGAGACCGGAAACAGGGAGTTTCGACAAACTCCAAGAGGTAGGTCTTCTTCTACTTTGATTATTTTCTACCCTAAGGGCCTTGTGGTGGTGTTTTGCCCCAAGGGGAACGTTTGGTTGCATTTTGAACCATGGGAAGTTACCCTATTTTGATCTATTCATTAGCCAGATTTTAGGATTAATTTTTGGGTTAGACATAAAGGGATTTTGGCAGTGAGGCCTTCAGGTAAATTGTAACCACATCAGTTAACTTGATGTTAGGCTTTTAAATTTCCCAAATAGGACCTTTGTAGCCTAAGTTATGGTCCATTTACTATGAATAGTCTAAGTGGAAGGGCTGCTGAACGGCAAGAGGCTAGGTCTATCGGCTAACAGTTAGAGCTGCCGGCTAGCGGTTAGGGCAGTCGTTTAGTCCAAACTCCGTTTCGAGTGTTCTTGGACTCTATGGAAAGCCCATTGAGTCAAGATTCCATTCATATTCCTGTGGAGGATAGTGGATGAACATAACTCTACTGAAATCTATGTTTTTCCAGGGCTGCTGGACTATTAGAGCTGGCTGGCTAGGGCTGGCAATTCATGCGTGGCCTCCAACTTCGAACGGCCATAACTTCTTCATCCAAACTCTGTTTTAGGTGTTCTTGGACTCTATGGAAAGAACATTGAGTCAAGATTCTATCCATATTTCTTTGGATTACATTTGGTGAGCATAATCTTCTGAAATCTATGTTTTCCCAGGGCTGCTGGACCGCTAGGGCTGGCCCTCTAGGGCTGGATATTCATGTGTGACCTCCAACTTCGAACGGCCATAACTTCTTCTTCCGAACTCCGTTTTTGGTGTTATTAGACTCTATGGAAAGCTCATTGAGTTAATATTCCATCCATATGACTGTGGAGGATAGTGGGGATCATAACCTTGCCAAAATCTATGTTTTGCACCAAGTGTGCAGGTTGCTTAGTTATGTCGATGGGGTTTTAACATGACCATTGCATGGCATGTTGTAGGCTGTTGTAATTGGTAGGACTTACCATGAGTTAGCTTATGGAAGGTTGTATGACATTATTGTTTAGTCATGGATTGATGAATGCTAATATGCTTGATACGATATCTTTATATATATTGGCATGAAGTATATGGAATTTATATGCTTGTAATATATGTTTGCATGGTAATTGATATGAAATACAACTGATAAGAATGGTTCATGTAGTGTGCATCATACATGGAACATGAGAAATTTTAGTGGCATAATTGCATTGCATATGCACTAGAACATTGCATGGCATGGGTGTAAGTGCAGAGTAAAGATCGACATTGTGTTTGGTGTTCGATGGTGTGTCGTGGGTACAAGGTTATTAATCAACACCGTGCCGGTTGATCGGGTGCCATCTACATCGGACAACGCCCAAAATGAGTTGCACCTGAATACCTAAAATAGTAAAAGACAATATGCATTAGGTATCAACAAGTTGGGATAGATCCCCCCAGAGTGAAAGACCCAAATTTATTGAGGTTAGACATGATCACCGACGGTGAAAGCCCGTCAAAAGTGTCTAGGCATGTGGAGCCCGTGGTGCGACACCAAGAATCCACTACCCACTAACAAGCGCAGAATTGTAAATGAAAATATGAATATAAAATGTAATGGGTCAAAGAAATGATCATGGGATGTCATGGAAAATGATTGTTGTTCACACATAGGCTTAGGCATTGTGTGAGGGAGTCGGTGAGGACTCAGGACATTGGATAGGGTGAGTCACATTCTCATCCATGGCATGTAGACATTTGAGTAAGAATGTGCATATTTTTACTTGATTGTGTGTGTTTGATCACTGCATGAGCACTTACGTGGGGAGTAACTCTTGTAGGAGATTATCACTACTGGGCTCTGCTCACCCCGTTATGGGACCCCCTTTCAGGCGTACACGAGGACTAAGGTTCTTCTCGAGGTCGTGAGTACGGCTAGAAGTCCAAAGGTGACCTGAGAAGCATTTTTATGTAATATATTGAATAGTTCAGTTTAATATATTTTGGCAAGTAAAAGTGTATAAGAGTTGTACATCAAATTCTTGTGAATTTTTATAAGAAATTTGTTATTTGTAAGAAAATTATACATGAATAGGTCTCAATATATGAGACATGTGAGGGTGACATCGGGGCACCCGATATCCACAGGTTTCCGTGGGTTGACGAGTCGTCAACGGGACCCCTAGGGATAGGGGCGTCACACTAGAAATTTTAAATAATGATAAATAATTAAAAATGATAACAATATTAATAACAACAATAATAGTAATAATAGAAATATATATATATATATATAATAAGAATAAAAAATTCATATTTTAATGGTTTATGTTTATTATTATTCGCTTTAGTGAATCAACGTTAGTTGATATTTATATAGTTCAAGACTTCTGAGTTTGCTTTAAGGTAAAAGAAAATTAATGCAATTTTTTTTAATTTATTTTTATTCATACGATTAAAAATGTTTGCTTCATTTTTGCTTAAAATATGGATCAAATATATTTTGCATAAGAAAAACCAAATATGTTGGACCTTATGTTTTGTTGTGATATAAATTATGGAGATACTATGTTTTGTGAATGAAATTATTGAAACTATGTTTTTGACCCTGATAGTTGGGCCCTGTTAACGGGAATAATAGTTGACACTATTTGACCCTTGTCCACATTCCTTGGTGAAGAATGTAATTGATTTGAACCCCAGCCTCCAGGATTTTCGGTTAGAGGTTACTAATACTAGTAGTGTTTGGTTCCATCCACCTTAAAAGGAACAATTTGAGGCTAGCCACCCATTTGAAAGTCCCACATGACTAGGCACCATTCGATATTTGTGACCAGAGTAAAAGTTTTGATTTGAATATCTGAATGAATTTGATATGAAAATGCTTGGATCCGAAGTGAAAGGATTTTGCTTAAATATTTGCTTGTATTGGCAAAAAAAAAAAAAAAAGTTTATGAAAATGACTAAAGATAATATCTCTTATTTTTTACAGTGATTTGAAAATGTTTGATCCATGACCTGCATTAATCTACCTTATTGAGCTTCTAGCTCATTCCCCCTTTGTTGACTATTTTTCAAGTACTCCTAATTCAGTCGAGGAGTGATTGGCTAGGATGGGATCATCTTTATTAGGATTTTTTTTTTTTTTTAATTTCATCATGGAATTTTTTTAGTTGATGGATTTTTGTTCATTTGAATTATTTGATTTTAGAGTTTTTAGAAGTGTTTGGATAATTGTTTTTAGACTTTATGTTAGTTAATAATTGAAGGTGGAGTATTTAAAAAGTTTTTATTAGTATGGAAATTTGGAATTTTTGTGATAGAATTTTCCGCTTTACTGAACAGTATATAATTGGATTTAAATCAATTACAAAGTCAAGGGTCAGGTCCCTTCGAACTTAAGGTGTGAAATGACACTCATGCCCCGACTGTGCATTGTGGTTTGACGTATGGTATCGTAGCCGACCTCGAATCTCGATGTGGGGGTTTGTTTCATTTAGCCTTATAGGGGGTGTTAATTCGTTTGGCCCCGCATTCCCATGGGACACAACAAGGATGTTGTGTCTGCATGAGAGTGTTTGTCACATCCCACATCGGATAGGAGAGAAACTTCCTGGCACTATATAAGTATGGGCTCTTCTCAACCTAATAGACGCATTTTAAAGCCGTAAGTGTCCCTTGGGCCCAAAGAAAACAATATCTACATGGTTGGGTTGGGTCGTTACAAGTGGTATCAAAGCACTAGGTTATGATCTTGATGGGAATGTGTTTAGTTTACATTTGGGAATAGATGAGTGACATATTAGTTAAGTTTCAAGTTTATCTAGCTAGATTATGTTATTGTTTTCAATTTTGATTTGCTTATTTGGCTTCCTAGTTACTAATTTAGTTATACCTTTTGTTGTATAGGAAACAATGCCACCAAGGAGGGATTTATCTTCCCAAACTAGTAAGGCTAATGACAATGTACCTCCTCAATTTGAGAATGTGGGCCCTATGAGTGCAGAAGGGAATTATAAATATTTGGGACTATTGTCGGGTTGGTCAGCCGAGCCTGCTGTTGAGAGACTAATGGGCAAGGGCGCCTCTACTACTAAAGGTAGCCCTTTGATGATTTTGTGCCACTGGGACCTCCTTATTTTTCTAGTACATCAGACCCAACAGAGGCGAAGGCTTGGATAATAAAAATAGAGAATTTTTTTTGTCATTGATTGTTCTGATGAGCAGAAGGCCTTTTATGCAGCATTCATGTTAGATAAGGAGGTTGACCATTGGTGGCGTATGACCAAGAGACTATTGGAGGCTCAGGAGCCCATTACTTGGTGGAGATTCACTGATGCTTTCTACATGAAGTATTTCCCTCGATGTGAGGCAAAACTTTTCAAAGACGAGTTCATCTGTCTGAACGGGGAATATGACTGTTGAGACACCCTAAAACTTGAGGGTCCATTGACTAACCATCAACTCACGAAAAACTTGTGGATGTCGGGTAACCCGATACCACACTGTTGTGTCCCCTTTACCAAGACCCATAAGTTAACAAAAATCGGAAAGAGTCTCCTGTGTATGGGGAGCACTACCCAAAATACAACCTGTACAAAACATAGTAACATAGCCCATCCGAGGCCTAATATAATACAATGACCTCACTGGGTCCACTTGTGAAACCCCTAGAAAATCTAATTTTCTCGAAAAAGGGCAAAATCGTAATTTTGGTAAAAATCCAAAATTTTTCTAGATCTCAGATGACGAAATGGACTTCACCGTTGGAATCGTCTCATGAAATCTAGCTACCACATCAATTTTCGACTAATTCCGAGACAGTCGAAATTTGCACGTTTTTCGAGGAAACGAGCGTCGTGTAGGACACTTGGCGCATTTTGAGTGGCACACAGGGTTCCACGTGTCAAGCACTGGTTCAGTCAAATTGAGCTCAAGGTGGGGCCCACGTGGACACATGGCATGATGCCATAGGGTAGAAAAGTCAAGATGGTTGGGTTGAGTAGATAAGAAATCCTCTCAACCAATTATAAGGTGACAATTGGCAAGAGGGGGACCAAAAAGGAGACTTCTCTTCTCCATTTTGGCCAGAAACGTGCAGTAGGGAGAGGAGAGTTCAGTTTTCAAAAATGGAGGGTTTTTAGTGAGAGAGTGTGCAACTTCTTTCTAGGATTCCGGCTGATCGGACCGGGCTTGATACCTTCTGCTAAGGCTGGAAGTGGTTCTACGTAGCGAGGGCTTCGCGTGGGCACCGGTTTCGGGAGTTTTTGACAAACACCGTGAGGTAGGGGTTTTATCCTACTTGATTTACCCCTTGTTTAAGTGTTTTGTAAATTCTTGAGTTGATTGAGGCCGTGAGGGGCCGTTTGATCGGTCCTAAAACTTGGGACCAAATTGTGGAAATTTTTGGAGCCTGTTTTGGATAGTCCACGCACTGTATTTAAGTAGCTTGTAAAAGTAATTTATGCACAATTGTGTTTTGGTGTGTGAGGCCGGAAATCAAGACGATATCGGCTTCAAAAGTGGAACCAATGTGATGAGCTGTCGCCAATTTGACACCCCACGTTGCTTTCTTTCTTTGGGACTCAAAAACAAATTCGGTTTGTGCGAATTGACTAAAACGCTCTTGGCGTGGTGTGCATGAAATTGTTTGAAGTGAATGGCTTGAGTTGTGTAGAAATTACAGGTTAATGCATGAACTTAATGTGTTAACATGATGCCACACAATTATATAAAAACATAATTGTATGTAGGCCATTGAAATGGAATTGTGATTAGCCTGCTTAGCCAATTTGGGTGTTTGTTGATCAAAATTGAATAACATGTGGTATGAGTGTTAATTTGAGAATATATGCATAATTGATATATTTGTATAAGTTGTGTTGAAATGGCATAATGCATTTTCATATGCACCGGGATAACTCTTAGAAATTAGTGAGGCATGCATATGAAAGAAAAGAAAAACGAACATGGTTGCGAAAAGGAATTTCAATGGATGATTTTCCGGAGAATTGTGTTGGGAGATGGTCCAACAATTACACGTCGGAGGAGCCCATGAATTGTAACGGAAGGTTCTCCAACACATTCGCCTCGGAGGGTAGTCCAAAGATTTTACCGAAACTCGGTAGTGTGTTTTCTAGAACAACAAGTTTTGTTTTGAAAACGGTGTTTTCTCATACATGGCTTAGTCAAGTGTGAGGGAGTTGGTGAGGACTTAAGATATGGGGATGGACATGTAGACATTCAAGTAGGATCACGTATTTACTTGAGTGTGTGTTTACATTTAATCATTGCATATGCACTTAGGTGGGGAGTAACCCATTTAGGGTAATTCCACTACTAGGGCGAGATAGCTCACCCCTGCCGAGGGAATACGTGCATAGGAGCGGCCCGAGAAGGCGGTTCATCTTAGAGGCCGATTTTGAAGAAAGTCGGGTCGTGGTTTTGATGTTTTTGGTATAACATGTATTAGAATTGTAAATTGTAATATGTGGTTGTATTAAGAGTAATGAAATAACTCTTGAACTATTGGAATATAGTTGGGTGTATTTTGATGAGTATTGGTGTAAGGGCCCAAGAGGCTATTTTTACTCGGGTATGTGTCTCGCGAGACGAGACGTGTAGATTTTTCGTGGGTTGACGGGTTGTCAACGGACACCCCGGTTTTGGGGTGTCACACCACTTATGAGTAAAAATGACCATACAGGGTCTATTTCTCTATGTTCATTTAAAACATACAAAATTATATTGAAAACAGTCCCATAAGAATTTAATTACAATTCTTTTTATACAAAAATACATGCTAGAACTAGTTCGTTCCTAGCATCTTTACAAAAATAGTTACAAAGCCATAACCCGACTTTATTCACAATTGCGGCCTCAAGTGAGCGTTGTCTGCCGATGTATTCCCTGTACCTGAAATGGGGGTCCCATAAAGGGTGAGCAATGCCCAGTAAGGATAACTCCTACAAGGGCTACTCCCCACCTAAGTGCACAGACAATGCCATGTTCACACAATAATACACACATCAACATTCCAATGAAGAATATGTCAATTATACATGGAATCCTACATGCTATGAAATGAGATGAGACTCATTATGCCCCATGTCTTAAGTCCTCATCGACTCCCTCACATATGCTTATGCCAAGTGTGAAAAACCATCATTCTAGCTGACATCCAATGATCATTTTCAAAATCAATTTCAATTGTTTATAAACAAAAATCTTTTTGGATGATACATCATAATGATGATTTTATATTCAAAATCCATGCGCCTTTTTGTGGGTAGCAAATTTTTGGTGTCTCACCGCGGGCTCCGCAAACCTAGACACTTTTACAGCCTTTCACCTCTAGGGACTATGTCTAACCATAATTGGAAGGTTTTTCACTTGAGGGAGGATCTATCCATTCTTCCTGATACCCGATACATATTTTCCATTTCATGCAACCATGCGACTTTGTTAGACATTGTCCCATTTACCGAGCCCACCCAATCAAACACCAAACGTAGTGTCGATTTACCAACCATGCACTCACACCCATGAAATGTGATGTTTCCCGTGCATATGCATTGCAAAATGTCACTGCATGTTCTCTTATGTTACATGTATAATGAACACTACATGACAATTTATAACCCGTACTTTATGCCAAGTACCATGGATAATTATA
The DNA here is from genome assembly GCA_016808115.1 of Tetrastigma voinierianum. NCBI lineage: Eukaryota > Viridiplantae > Streptophyta > Magnoliopsida > Vitales > Vitaceae > Tetrastigma > Tetrastigma voinierianum. Next base: position 458,290 of record JAEQBH010002373.1, read on the forward strand.
TCAAAAGCATATTATTTACATCCATTCATGTTAATATATACATATTTACAACACATTCAGCATGCTATAAAATTTCCAGCAATAACACACAAAAATAGTCCACACAAACTAGCCATTCCCGGCCATACCCGATCTTAGAAATAATCTAGACTCAGTCTAGAAATTTAAGCTTATTTATTTATTTATTTATTTATATATTTATTTCAAACTTCAAGACTGTCATTACCGGCTATAAATTCAGCCATGAAACAGTCCTTAAACTCGACCCGAAAATTGTTCCAAAAAACAATCCCAACGTCCAAAAACCAAGTCCCATGGTTGGGGTTGAACCACACGGCCATTTATGGCCCTTAGATTAAGAGGAACCAATGTAGGATAAAATCCTACCTCTTTCATTTTTGGCATCTACTCGTAGCTCTCGTTGAGTAGACCAACTTCAATTCTCGGACTAACAACTTCAAACCATCGAAACATCGGGAATTTGAGCCTTTTTTTTTTTCTTTTTTTTTCCTTTCTCCTCCACACACGGATTTTCCTCCTCCATTTTGTGTTCCTCATTTTCTTTCTTTTCTTCCTTTCCTTTTCTTTTTTTTTTTTCTCCTCTCTTTTCTTTTTCTCATTTCCTTTCTTTTCTTTTCCTTTTTCTCCTTTTCTCCTTCTTTTCCTTTTCTTTCTTCCATCCACCAAATTGTTTTTTTTTTGTTTGCTCCAACAAAAGGAAACTTCCTCTCACTTTCCTATTTTCCATGTGTCCTTCATATGCTCCATTTTCCATGTGCCATGTGTCACATTGACACATGCACTAGGTGAAAAATGCCACACTACATGGCTCATGCCATGTGCCACCCTCTGCTTGCCAGTGGTATCCACATGGCCATGCCATGGCACCACTCCACAACATCCGACACCGCGTCAGATCACAAATCATCATTTCATCAACAATCAACGGCACCAGATTGGCAGACGATTCAACCGGCGTCGCTTTGTCATCTAAGATCTAAAAATTTAGTTTTCAACCCGTACTACAACGATACCACGCTAATTTTCAAAAAAATTACATTTTCTCTGTGGTTTACACTCGCTCTCTCCCTTTAAAAATTTCGTCCCGAAATTACACACATACCTTACAATCTCATGCATATGCAATAGTCATTTAAGTACAAATGACTAGTCAACACCTTCATCTCAACAGGATAGTGGCACGCATCGTGTCCTCATACCTGATGTTGTTCTTCCACTCTCGATGCTGCCATGCACACCCCCACTAGATTTCACCGTCTGCTACCGAAAAACCTCGATCTCCGGCTATCCATGATACTGCACTCAATCCTCTCTTCTCAAGGTCCCATTTGTATCAATAATAGCTGCACTTAATCCACTACATGATTTTGATCCGAGTGCATTTCTAGAGCATGGACATGGGGAATCTTCATGGACACCTAACAAACTTGGTGGTAAACCAACCGGAGTGCAGCGCATCACCCTCCTCGAGACTTCTGAAGGGCCCGATATACCTCGGTGATAGTTTCTTGCTGTCGGCTCGGACACGCATCACCTTCAAGAAGACATGATCACTAGCCTTCAAACTCTAGAGGTCGCCAACGTTTGTTTCCACCAACTCGGCCGCCTCTGCCGTGAGAAGACGCCCTCGCATCAAACTACCTTCAAAGGTGTCTCTAATCAAACCGACCCGCGGTGGATCTTCTCTCCCCATCTTCCATCCACCGTCGGAGACGGTTACGGCCTCCCATATAAAGCTCATGTGGCCATCGTATAGCCGTCGATAACTATTGTTACAGGTGAACTCTACCAAGGAAATGCTCATCCCAGCCCACCTCGAGATTCAGGCATGCCTGTAGCATATCCCTCTAAAACCGTGATGGTCCTTGTGATCAAGTCGTCTATCTCGTGGATAAAGTGCAAAGGCTCATCATCAATCGCGGTTCCCATGGCTCTCTAGAAACTCTTCCAAAAGTGAGTCATAAACTTGGGATCTCAGTCTTATACGATAGAGACTGGAACTCCATGTAACTAGACGATATCTCGTATGTATAACCTATAGAATTACTCTAGTGTGAAGGTCATACGCACAGCCTGTAAAATGTGTCGAGCTTCAGGAGAAGCTAAGTTCACTATCACACCACACAAAGATCATGCTTACCGATGTTCATGGTAAGTGAGTCAAAATCCATCGTGGATACGTTCCCACTTCCACCCTGGGCTTACTGCAGGCTTCTCTGACAATTGTCACGCCATGTCACCATTGTTTACCGGCATGTGAGACATCGACGAACAAAGTCCGCCACGTGTTTTTTCATCCCACTTTAGTAATATTAGTGACGAAGATCTGTTATATTTTTCGTGCCACCCGACGCAATTACAAAATAAGAGCATTGAACTTCCTCGAGAATCTCCTATCTCAGCATGAATAATCGGGAACCACAACTTGTCGTCCCTTCATACCGGCGTTATCATCGGGCAGGGAATGGCCCACCTCATCACTGCATTGACCGCCCCACCCTCGATAAAGATATCTCTGTCCCGTTCTATGACTGCCAATCACCTTGCTCAAGAGGAAGGCGCACTAAACTCCCAAAAATTGACCCCTAAGCCCCGATCATTGTAATGCGTATTTAAATCGTCCCACAACTTCTCGAGCGCATCTACCATTCCCGGGAAGCTACACTAGCCAGTACTCCCCATGACTTCCGATTGAGTGCATTAGCCACCACATTCGCCTTACTAGGATGGTTATGCAAACTGAAGTCATAATCCTCTAGATACTCCCTCCATCTGTGCTGCCCCATGTTGAGGTTCAATTGTGTAAAGATATACTTCAGACTTTTGTGGTCTGAGAATACTTCGAATTGTTCACCATATAGATAGTGACACTGGATCTTCAAGGCAAAGACTATAGCTGCCAACTCCATTTCATGTGTGGAGTAATTCCGCTTATGGTTCTTTAACTACCTCTTGGATTGCATCAAAACACATCTCAGTCCGTCCTTAGAAGCATCACAATACACTGTGTACATATGTCCTCGTTCCGGGACTATCAAGATAGGGGCTGAAGTAAGCCTCCTTTTTAATTCCTTGAATGCTTTCTCACACTAGACATTCCACTCAAACTTGACCTCTTTCCGGGTCAATCTCGTCATAGGTGCAACTAGTCGAGAGAAATCCTTAATAAATCTCTGGTAGCACCCTGCCAATCCCAAGAAACTGTGTATCTCGAAGACTGATGACTTCGGCCTCTCCCAACTCATAACTGTCTCTACCTTATTCGGGTCCACTGATACACCTGAAGCTGACACTACATGTTTCAAGAATTTCACCTCAATAAGCCAAAAATCGCACTTACTGAACTTAGCGTATAGTTGATGTTCTCTAAGGACTTGAAGAATAATACTCATGCTCCTCCTCTGTCTTAGAGTAGATCAAGATGTCATTAATGAAGACTACCACAAACTGATCTAAATAGGGCTAGAACACCATATGCATGAGATCCATGAATGCCGCTAGCGCATTTGTCAATCCAAAAGGCATCACGATAAACTCGAAATGCCTGTATCGCGTCCTGAATGTTGTCTTAGGGATATCAGCCTCCCTAACTCTCAACTAATGATAATCGGTACGGAGATCTATCTTGGAGTAGACTTGTGTCTCTCTCAACTGATCAAAAAAATCATCAATCCTTGGCAAAGGATACCAATTCTTGATCGTAACCCTATTCAACCGTAGATAGTCTACGTACAGTCGAAGGGTCTTATCATTTTTCTTAGCAAATAGAATTGGAGAGGCCCAAGGTGAAGTGTTCAGTCTACTGAAACCCTTGTCCAATAATTCCTGTATCTGGACATTGAGTTCCTACAACTCAATCGGCACTATCCTATGCGGAGTCATAGAAATGGGTGACATACCAGGGTGTAATTCGATGATAAAGTCTACATCCCTCTATAAGGGTAATCCCGACATCTCATTCGGAAAGACATCCCCGAATTCACAAACTACCCAAGGTAGACTAAAACCTAGTCTCACCTTGTCCTTCCGGGTAAGGCTTGCCTTGTCTCACCTTGTCCTCCAGGGTAAGGCTTGCCCTGTCTCACCTTATCCTCCAGGGTAAGGCTTGCTAGCCAACCCATCAACTATCTATGCCACCTAGAGTCTTACACTCGCCTAGGGTAAAGACCGGTTTATCTCCCCGAAAACACAAAGACAAACACCCCGTCCTACGTGTATGCAAGAAATCTCCTACTAATCAGAATCGATGACGACTCGGAGTGCCGTCAACTAGTTCATCCCAAGGATGACATCAAACTCTGACATGTCCATGAACCTTAGGTCCACAGTGAGTAGGATCCCGGAGATCTCCAACTCACAATCCCGACATATTAGATCCACACTCACCCTAGTTCTTAAGGGAGAGCTTACATGCAATGGCTTTTCCAAGGTCTTAACCTTTAAGCCCAATTCTTTCAGACATGATATCCGAACCCCTAAGGTTATATTCTCTAACCCTAGTGTTCTTCATTTCTATATACAACCAATCATGCATATAATCCACACAATATGTAACACACATTATGTAACATAATCATCACACTGCGATTCACAAGAATGCACGATGAATACTTTGATACCAAGCTATGACTCTGATATCAGACATCGAGCCCTAGGCATTCATAACCAAAGCTCTGTACTATAATCTCATGTCCTAAACCAATGCCCACCAAGCCCTAGGTACTCGTATACATAAGATCTTATACCAAGCTGTGATATTGGTATCAGATGGACCACCATAAATGTCATGGCCTAGGCTCATGCCCCTCAAGCCCTAGGTATTCATATACTTAAGCTCTTATACCAAGCTGTGACACCCTAAAACCCGAGGGTCCGTTGACCACCGTCAACTCGCGAAAAACTTGTGGATGTTAGGTAACCCGATACCAGACTGTTGTGTCCCCTTTACCAGGACCCATAATTTAACACAAATCAAATAGAGTCTTCTTTGTACGAGGAGCTCTACCTAAAATACAACCTGTACAAAACATAATAACATGGCCCATCTGAGGCCCAATATAATACAATGACCTCACCTAGTCCACTTATGAGTAAAAATTACCACACGGGGTCTATTTATCCATGTTCATTTAAAACATACAAAATTATATTTAAACTAGTCCCATGTAATTTAATTACAATTTTTATATAGTAACACATGCTAGAATTTAGTTCATTCCTAAAGATCTTTACAAAAATGGTTACAGTAAGCCATAACCCGGCTTTCACAATTGCAACTTTAAGTGAGCTGCCTTCCTCGCTACTCCCTCGCACCGAAATGGGAGTTCCATGTGCAGAGCAATGCCCGCAAGGATGGACCCTTATAAGGGCTACTCCTCACCTAAGTGCACATGCAATGCCATGTTCACACAATAATACACACATCAACATTCCAATGACGAATAAGATAATTCTACATGGAATCCTACATGCCATGAAATGAGATGAGACTCATCATGCCCCATGTCCCAAGTCCTCACCGACTCCTCACACACATGCTATGCTGCGGTGAAAATCATAATTCGATGACATCCAATGATCATTTTCAAAACCAATTTCATTTGTTTATAAACAAAAATCTTTTTAGATGATACATCACAATTATCATTTTATATTCAAAATCCATGCGCCTTTTTGTGGGTAGCGGATTTTTGGTGTTTCACCGCGGGCTTTGCAAACCCAGACACTTTTACGACCTTTCAACGCTAGGGACTATGTCTTACCATAATTGGCGGGTTTTTCACCCGACGGAGGATCTATCCATTCTTGCTGATACCCGGCACATATTTTCCGTTTCATGCAACCATGTGACTTTGTTAGACGTTGTCCCATTTACCGAGCCCACCCAATCAAACACCAAACGCAGTGTCAATTTACCAACCATGCACTCACACCCATGAAATGCGATGTTTCCCGTGCATATGCAATGTAAAATGCCACTGCATGTTCTCTCATGTTACATCTATAATGAACACTACATGGAACAATTTATAACCAGTACTTTATGCCAAGTACCATGGATAATTATATCGAAAGCATATAACTTACATCAATTCATGCTAATATATACATATTTACAACACATTCAGCATGTTATAAAATTTCTAGCAATAACACACAAAAATAGTCCACACAAACTAGCCATTCCCAGCCTTGGAAATAATCTAGACCTAGTCCAAAAATTTCAGCTTTTGTTTTATTTATTTATTTATTTCAAATTTCAAGATCACATAAACTACTATAAATTCACATGAAGAGTTCTCAAACTCACCGAAAATCGTTCCAAAAACAGCCTAACCTCCGAAACTCAACCGTGTTGAGTCAACAACACGACCATTTACGATCTTTGGATTAAGAGGAACCAGTCTAGGAGAAAACCTTACCTCTTTTGTTTTTGGCACCTACTCGTAGCTCTTGTCTAGTATACCAACTTTAATTCTCAAACTAACGACTTTCGACCGTCGGAACACTGAGAATCGGTGCCCCTTTTTTTTTTTTTTTTGTTCTTCTTTTTTTCCATTCTCCTCCACACACAGATTTTCCTCCTCCTTTTGTTTTCCTCATTTTCTTTCCCTTCTTCATTTCCTTCTTTTTTTTCTCATTTCTTTTCTTTTTCTCATTTCCTTTCTTTTTCTCCTTTCTTTTTTCTTTTTTTCTTTTTCTTTTTTCCTTTTCTTTCTTTCTCTTTTCCTTATTTCTTCCCATCCACCCCATTTTTCCAAATAAGAGGAAATCTTCTCACTCTCTCGACGGCCATGTGTCCTCGATTTGTCATTTGTCATGTGTCATGTGTCACATGGAGACATGCACTAGGTGGAAAATGCCAGACCACATGGCTCTCATGCCATGTGCCCTCCTCTAAGCTTGCCAAGTGGCATCCACATGGTCATGCCATATGGCACCACTCCATGTGTCATCCGACACCCGTGCCTCGAAATACGTGAAATTTCGACTATCTCAGAATCCAACGAAATTCGAGTAGGTAGCTAGATTTCATGAGAAGATTCCAACGATGAAGCCTGTTTTGTCATTCAAGATCTAGAAATTTTCAGGTTCTCAACCTGTACTACAGCGACAAATTACCATTTTGCCATTTTTCAAAAAAATTACATTTTTCCTGGTGTTTACATCTGTGGCTTAGTATGAGGCCAAATTTATAGAGTTACCCTATTTTTCCCCACATTTGATTATTATAGAGGTGGATAAGGCAATGAAGTTTCAAGATGGGTTGAAGCCCTACTTGAAGAATAAGATATCCATTCTAAAGTTGGGTGTGTATTCAAAGGTGGTGGATAGAGCTCTTATTGCAGAGAGGGATTCTAAAGAGCTTTATCAGTATAGAGAGCAGCAAAAGAAAAGGAATAGGAGTGATAGTTCCCATGGTAATCATGTACAGAAAAAATCTACTCCAAATAGAAATCAGAGCAAAGGGAAGGCAGCGTAGAACTCAGATATTGTTTATCCTACTGGAGGTAAGAGGCATGGGAACAGACCATGTTATAGAGAGACAAAAGCTTGCTTTGGCTATGGGAAGCAAGGGCATATGATTCGAGATTGTCTAGAAAATAAGAAGCTTATAGTTGGGGGATCTAAAGATGATAATGTGGGGGATAGATAGAAGCCTAGAGCATAAGGAAGAGTGTTTTCTATGACTCATAAAGATACCTAGGCTACTTCTAATATGGTGACAAGTACCCTTAGAATTCGCACTTTATTTGCTAGAGTTTTGATTGATCCTGGTTCAACGTACTCTTTTATTTCAATATATTTGTTGGTTTGTTGAATATGCATGTCACTACTTTGGATTTTGATTTGATTGCTGCTGCTCTTATGGGAGATTATGTTGTGGCTAGTAAAATACTAAAAAATTATCCTGTAAGGATTGGTTATCAAGAGATGTTAGTTGACTTAGTTCTTTTGGACCTCTAAGACCTTGATGTAATTTTAGGGATGGATTGTTTAGCTTCTTATCATGCTTCTATTGACTGTTTTGGGAAATGGATGACCTTTAGTATTCCAAGTTAGCCTGAGTTTAGCTTTAAGGGGAAACATGTGGACAAGCCATTATGTTATTACAGCTCTACGAGCTAATTCCTTATTGAAGAAGGGTTGTCAAGGCTTTTTAGCCTATGTGGTATGTAATGAGAATAAGGTGAGATTGGAAGATATACCCATTGTCAGGGACTTTTCGGATGTCTTTCCAAATGATTTACCAAGATTACCACTAGATAGGGAGGTGGAGTTCACCATTGACTTAGTGCCATGAACAACTCCTATCTCTAAAGCGCCATATAGGAAGGCACCCACATAACTGAAGGAGTTGAAGGTTCAGCTTCAAGAATTGTTAGATGAGGGTTTTATCAGACCTAGTGTTTCTCCCTGGTAAGCACTAGTGTTATTTGTGAAGAAGAAGGATGGGTATGTGAGGTTGTGTATTGACTATAAAGAGTTTAATAAGGTGACATTAAGGAACAAATATCGTCTCCCTCGAATCGATGATTTGTTTGATCAGTTACAGGGTGCGTGTGTGTTTTCTAAGATTGACCTTTACTCTAGGTATCGCCAATTGAGGGTGAAAAGTGAGGACGTACCCAAGACTGGCTTTCGAACTAGATATGGGCATTATGAGTTCTTGGTTATGTCCTTTGGTCTGACTAATGCACCTGCTACTTTTATTGACTTAATGAACAGAGTATTCAAATAGTATTTAGATCAGTTTATAGTAGTTTTTATATGAGCATGAATACCATTTGAGTGTTGTGTTGCAAACCTCAAGGGGCAAACAGTTGTATGCTAAGTTAAGTAAGTATGAATTTTAGCTGGACAAAGTCTCTTTTCTTGGACATGTGGTGACTAAGGATGGTATCTCAATTGACCATGGAAAAGTAGATGCTATAGCAAATTGGAGAAGACCTACCACAATGAATGAGATTAGGGACTTCTTAAGACTTGTTGGTTATTATAGATGTCTTATTAAGGGTTTATCTAAGATTGCCCTTACCTTTGACTAGGTTGACGTAGAAAGGAGTTAAATTTGAGTGATCTAATGAGTTTAAACACGCTGAAATATGATTGGTGATATTCTATTTTGACCATTCATTCAAAGTTCGCGCATTTGTGGAATATAGTGATAATCCCATCGTATTCAGTTGTGTCCTTATGTAGGATGGTAAGGTCATGCTTATGCTTCTAGACAAACTTGAAGCCTTATGAGAAACATCCCACCTAAGGATTTGGAGTTAGCTGCTATAATTTTTGCCCTTAAGATTTGGAGACACTTTTGATTTGGTGAAACTTGCGAGATATACACAAATCATAAATGTTTAAAGCATTTTTTTTCTTAAAAGGAATTGAGCATGAGGCAGAGATGGTGGTTAGAGCTACTGAAGGATTATGATTGTATTATTTAGAACCATCCGAGGAAGGCAAATGTAGTAGTTGATGCTTTGAGTAGGAAGTCAATTGGCTTTTTAGTAGCAATTAAAGGTTGTTAGAGACAGTTATTAGATGACTTGAGGAATATACGAGTCCACAGTAGTGTACATGACTCAGGAGCACTTGTGGCTAATTTTAGAGTACAAACTAAGACCAATGAGAATTATGAGTATACAAAAGATGACTTCAGAAACCCGAGAAATTCAATTTTTGGAAAACATAAACGATAATTTCAAAGGAAAATCCTCGAATTTTTCTTAGATCTCTTGATGAAAAACGGATTTCACCATTGGAATCGTCCCGTAAAATCTAGTTACCTCGTCGAATTTTGTCAAATTCCGAGATAGTAAGAATTTCATGTTTTCGAGGCATCGAGAGTAACGAGTAACACTTAGCACATGTTGGATGGCTCATATGAAGCCATGTGTCAAATGGAGAGCAAGTAAAAAAAAAGTATAAGTGGGCCCCATGTGGGACATGTGTCACAACCTAAGAGGATAAAGGGAATCTAAAAAGAGCCAATGGTGAGGTGACACATGGCAAGGAGAGGACATCCCACTTGAGCATGTGGGAACAAATCCGGTGAAGAGAGGGAGATTGAGGTTGAAAGAGAGGAAAAAAAAAAAAAAAAAAAAAAAAAAAAAGGAGAAGATGAGGAAGGAGAGAGAAGCCCAACCTTCTCTCTAGCTTCCTACAATTGACCTGGTCGCCTGTGTCAAAGAGCAAGAGGTGTGCTGGTCCACGACGAGCTATGTGTGGGTACCAAAATCAGTGATTTCACCAAGCTCCAAAAGGTAAGGGTTTTTCTCCTACTTGATTTAATCCTTATCTAAGAGCCATTCAAATGGTTGAGGCAATTGGGGCCTGAATTTGTCATAGATTTCAAATCCCAAAAGTTTGGGACTCCGACATTGCGATTTTTGGACTATTTTCGAATCAACCGTATATTGATTTCTCGTGTTATTTGACAAATTTTAATCGGAATTCTAGGACAGTTTTTGGGCAGTCCGTAGTTGGATTATGAGACTAACTTTCGGACTGTCCATGTGTAAAGTTTTGACTGTTTTGCTTAAATTGAATAACATGTTATTTGTGTGAAAAAGCATGTGGTTTTATGCTTTAATTATGTATTAGCATGACTGCTTTGACGTATGTAAATTATATCAGAGAAAATATAATTGTCCATGAATTACGAATGTTGTATACATGGAATGGCATGATTGCATTCATATGCACGGTCACATCGTGTCGAGTCAGGTGTGGGTGCATAGAAATGGTTAACTCGCCATTCTTGGTGAATGGATAGTGAGTTAAAAAAAAAAAAACAACGTCCAAATTGAGACTCACGGTGGCATATGACAAAAAATTATATATATATATATATATATATATATATATATATATATATATATATATATATATATATATATATATATATATATATATATATATATATATATATATATATATATATATATATATATATGCGTGTGGTTGTGAGTAAGTCAGTAGATCCTCCTGTGGTGAAAGGACCAAATCTATATGTGGTTAGACATGATCATCGGTAGTGAAAGACCGTAAAAATGTTTGAATGCGTACTACAATCTTGCAGTGTGACCCCGAAAAAATGACGTGGCCCATAAATAAACACACGGGATTTGATGAAATTCAAATGCGTATTGGAGGTCGGTCCAATGAGTCAAGTCATTAGGTGAAACACCAATGATTGATTTTTCACACTTGGCATTGCATGTGTGAGGGAGTCGGTCGGGACTTGGGTTGTGAGCATGAGGAGTCACATCTCATGCATATCATGGATATTCCCTATAGGATTGCATCATTCATATGGAATGTAATTAGATGTTTTTGTGGTTGCCATTAAATGTGTATTTTAGGTGGGGAGTAACCCTTGTCGGGAAATTCATCTACTAGGCATTGCTAACCATGTTGTGGGAAAACAATTTCTGATACTGGAGGTACGCCGGGGGATGAGGCTCACCCAAGACCTTAGTTATGAAGAAAATTCCATGTTGGCTTTGTTTTGTGTTTTGTAAAGTTTGGGTGGAAAACCCAATTTCTGTATATGTAAGGAACAAGGAGTTGTAAATAAACTCATTTTGTATGATTAACACATTTTGGTGAGCTTTCCAGTTTCCCTGTTGTCTTTGTAAAAAAAAAAAAAAAAAGGCTAATTTATATCAATTTATGGTGTTTTGGAAAGGAAACCTGGAGGTGCAGGAGGACCATGAGGGCTACTACTCATTTTGGGTTCTCTATCGCAAAAGGGTTTCTTTAGCCCTAGGTCGCGACCTGGTCTTCCCTGTTACGACAGGGCGCTCAGGCCAAGCGCACGACCCGGATTGGGCGCATGCGACATTGCGCTGTCGCACGCGAACGACAGAGATTCTAGGCTCTTTATCGCGACCTAGTCCTTCGTGGTCGACATGGCTCCCGTGCCCACCGCGGCTCGTCATAAAGAGGAGCTTCGTCGCAATGTAGATTTCGTGCCCCATGTCGACATCGCGTGTCACAACAGGGGTTAGCCTAAGGCCAGACATTCTTGTCGCGATAGTGCCGCGCCTACCTGATGCTGCCCTGCAGTGCGGCGACCAAGTCCCTAGCCGCGACAAGGGCCGCGCATCGCTGACAAGGCACTCTAGGCGCATTACCACGCCTAAGGGATGCGTGACAGATGAGTTCTGTATCGACAAAGAATTCTCTGTCACGACAGACTTCCTACAGTTTTCTATCGCGACAGAGATTCTCTTTCACGACAGGCTTCTCAAGGCCTTCTATTACTATAGAGAATCCCTGAACGTGGGATTTTCCCATGTCGCAACATGTATTTATGTCTTGACAAAGGTACTACCGAGAGCGCAGCGACGTGAGCACTTCCTTTAGGTGAGCTAATAAATACTGTGGATCAGCATAAGACAATTGTTACTCAAGACACGATTGTGATTTGTCCAATCGCTCAACAAGCAGAATCAGTTATGCAATCGCTTTATGATGCACTGCTCATGGACACTATCCCAAAAAAGTTCTCGAATTAAGTACTACAACTTGTATCAAAGCTTAGGTAATAATAAATGCTTGGGACTGGCTGAAAGACGAAGCTTAGATCATGCATCTATCAGGCATTTTGATGAATTGACGTGTGTGATATGCGCATGATTTGTGTGAAAATTTTACATGAAAAATTATATGTGGAACACTAGGGTTGGGAAACATAACCTTAGGGGTTCGAAAAAGAAAATGAACGTGAAAAAAAAATTCAAAAATGGAATTGAATTGTATTAGTGGTTGGCAGTTACCACCACTAAGGAAAAAGGGATGAATGGATTAGTTCATGATGGCTAAGTCTATTAGTGGTTGGCATGTGCACTACTAGTTAGACTGAGATAGAAACTTAATAACTTTGTTGATATTTGATATGTGTAGATGGCCAATAGAGGACGTAGAGGGCATCCATGGGGCGATAGTCGACCATCACCCGTTTTTTATCAACGGGCCTTTACGGAGGACATGAGTGCTGCATTTACCAGTTTTGCACAGGCCAGTGTAGCTGGGGGTCAGGGAGGTTCGAGTAACCTCCAGAGGTTTGAGTAACCTCTAGAGGTTACGGTAGATTGAGAAGATATTGGAGGCCATGGAAATCACCTCCAACGCGACCAAGATTAGACTAGCTGCATTCCAGCTAGAGGGTGAGTCCCAAGTATGGTGGGACTAGGTTAAGACCTTTAGGGACATAGAGACAATGACTTGGGCAGAGTTTCATGAGCTCTTCATTAGCAAATACTTTCCAGCATCTGCTAGGCATGCAAAATCCCAGGAGTTTCATGATCTGAAGCAAGGGAATATGACTGTGCTCGAATACGTAGCAAAGTTCACCGAGTTGGCACGTTTCGAGGATGACTACGTGGCCACCGATATGGCCAAGGTGAGGAAGTTTGAGGATGGGCTGAAGTTGTCCATCCGGGGCAAGATCGTAGGATTCCTCCTACAGGATATGGACTCTAGGGTCAAGACAGCTATGCCCATAGAGAGGGAGATAGAGGATGCACAGAGTATCCGAGATGCGGGTACTAGTGGTAAGAGGAAGGAGAGTCAGTCTTTTTTTAGTACGGGAAAGAAGCCAAAGGCTTTTAGGTCGCGAGGGTTCTAGGGACAAGCTCGCGGCCATCAGGGCCAAGGTCAAGTCAGGGCTTCTAGTCAAGTAAGACAGATGATGTGTTATTTCTTCCATCAGCTTGGACATATGAGGCCGGATTGCCTCTAGAGGCAAGGATCCCAGGGTTTCGGGACAATGCAGTCCCAATCATCCGTGGGACAGGCGCGGACATAACTTATTCCTCCATACCCCAGTGCAGGTCAGAGGAATCAATACCAGTCCCAGGGAGCTGCACAAGCTCCTTTCGCCACACAGACAGGCTAGAGGGACCATAGTATGGGTTGAGGTAGAGGACAGGGCCCACAGGCCAGGACATCAGGGACCTAGGGGTGTGTCTACACCATCATACCACCGACTGAGCAAGCATATCAGTCAACTATACAGGGTATGTTTCTGTTATCTCGCCTATGGGCAAGGGTATTATTTGATTATGGTGTATCGCATTCATTCATCGCTGCATCATGTGTAAGAGAATTGGGCTTAGAGGTTAAGACCTTGGAGAAGCTCCTGTGATGTGAGCCCCTTAGGACTAGGGGTGAGCGTGATCCGGCATGTCGCGCCACATGAAGCAGATCTCTGTGATTCTAATTACGCACTGCGCATGGCATGTCAAAGTTCGACGTCATCCCCTGGGATGGATCGATTGACTCAAGATACCGGTTGTCATCGATCGATGATAGAGAGTTACCGCCTACACACAGGACGGTGCTTGTGTTATGCTTCAGGAGGACAAACGTGATGCTTTACCCCATACTGTGTACAACTCTAGGTGGCACGGATAGTTGGTGGGTTAGCTAGCAAGCCTTACCCTAGAGGACGAGGTGAGACAAGACTTAGATCTGCCTCGAGTAGTGTGCGAATAATAGGATGTCTTTCCGGATGAGCTACCGGGATTACCTCCACAGAGGGATGTAGACTTCTACATTAAGTTACACCCTGGTACGTCGCCTATCTCTATGACCCTACATAGAATGGCAGCGGTTGAGGTGCAAGAACTCAAGGTCTAGATACAGGAGTTGTTGGACAAGGGTTTCATTAGACCGAGCACTTCACCATAGGGCGCTTCGGTTTTGTTTGCAAAGAAGAAAGGCAAGACCCTTCGACCGTGCATTGACTACCGACAGTTGAAAAGGGTTACGATCAAGAATCGGAACCCATTACCGAGAATTGATGACTTATTTGATCAGCTGAGAGGGGCATTAGTCTAAGATAGACCTTCGCACTAGTTCTCATCAATTGAGGGTTAGGGAGGCAGATATCCCTAAGACAACGTTTAGGACATGGTATGGGCACTTTGAGTTCATAGTGATGCCCTTTGGATTGACGAATGTACCAGCAGCATTCATGGATCTCATGCATAGGGTATTCCATCCCTATTTGGATCAATGTGTTGTGGTCTTCATGGATGACATTTTGATCTACTCCCAGTCTGAGGAGGAGCATGAGGATCATTTGAGGGTCGTTTTTCAGCTTTTAAGGACCATCAATTGTACGCTAAGTTCAATTAATGCGAGTTTTTGCTTATTGTGGTTAGATTCGGGGCACCGCGGTCGCTGGCGTGTCGCGACCCCGAGAAGGTCGAGGTCGCATGAGTCGAGAGGTCAAGGCTCTTTCGAGATACATAGCTGGATTGGTAGAATACTAAAGGAGTTTCATTGAGGATTTCTCCCGACTAGTAGCACCTCTAACTAGATTGACCTAAAAAGAGGTCAAGTTCAAGTGGGATGACCTGTGTGAGAAGGCATTCTAGGGATTGAAGAGGAGGCTTACTTCAGCTCTTATTCTGATAGTCCCGAAGAGGGGGCAGAGGTACAATACGTGTATTATGATGTCGAAGGTCTGACTGGATGTGCGCTTTTGATGCGCTCCGGAGGGTAGTAGCTTATGGTTCCCGCCAGTAGAAAAATCATGAGCATAATTACCCCACACACGACATGGAGTTGCCGGCTGTAGACTTTTCCTTGAAGATTTGGCACCACTACTTATACGTTGAGCAGTTTGAGGTGTTCCTGCACTACAAGAGTCCGAGGCAGCATTTTCACGCAACTAGACCTCGCCGAGGTACGTGTGGAATGAAGTTCCCCGAGGATTATGACTTCACTTTGCATTACCATCCCGTAAGGCAAATGTGGTGGCTAAGGCACCTACCGGGAAGTCACTACGTAGTAATCGCGCAGCTTCTGAGCAAGGATGCTCAAGATTGTGGGGTAGTTCACTATAGTATAGCAGATCAGACCGTGGTATTTTGGGAGTCTTAGTAGCTACGCCATCCCTATCGAGCAGAGTGGATTGAGTCCGGGCGGGCGTGATGCGTAAAATAGTGTCCACGTGATAGCACAAAGCCAAGTATAGGTAAAGGCTGGCCGCCCACATAAATGGTAGTCTTCGATACAGGGACTCGGCCGGGTTCCTAGCTTTCGATGATTTGAGAGGAGATCTCGTGGAGTTCCACCGGCCGGGGATTCGATGCATCCAGTGGCACGGATGTACCGTGATTCGCCGCGCATTCATCGAGTGTGACGAAGAAACACACTGGGGACTTTTTTTGATGATGCCTCACATGTTAGTGTGTTAAGGTCAGCACCAAAAGCCGAAGAGGTTACTTCAAATTATTGGGGAGGTGGCCGAGTGGAAGCTGGAGCACGCCACGACGGACTTTGTGACCTACTTTACATGGACACCGCGCGCATGATGCGGTGTGGGTGATAGTGGACCGCTCACTAAGTCGACACATTTTAATTATGCCATGACCTTCAAGAGACTGAGGAATTATGCTCGTTGTATATCGTGAGAGATTGTTCCTACTACATGGAGGTCAAGAACCATAGTGTTGGATAGAAATCCTAGGTTTATTTGACACACTCGAAGAGCTCCAAAAGGCCATCGGGAAACGATTGATGATGTGCACCGCTTTTCACCCACACAAAATGATGTTCAGCTTGGAGACCATGGCTGTAGCTTTAGAGGACATGTCACAGCATAAAAGGTCCCGAATCATATAGCTGGAAAGAGCACTTGCCCTTAGTGAATTCACCTACAACAACAAGCTTATCCGCAGTATACATTCGCACCCTATGAAGTCTTGTATGGGAGGCCATGCCGATCACCGATTTGTCGGATGCTGTGGAGAGAGCCCATCACCGGTCCGATATGATTGTGAGACACCTCGAGAAGGTGGGCTTGATATCGCAGCGCCTCATAGCTTAGAGTCTACTATGAAGAGCCACGCTGGACAGGTGACGTCGACCTCTAGAGTTCGAGGTGGGAGATCACTTCTACTTAAAGGTGATGCCTAAGAGAGGAGGGTCGTTCAAGTAAGCTGGGAAGCTCAAGGTATATCAGCCCTTTGAAATACTCGAGAGGGTGCGTGATCGCTATGCATCGGGCTGGCACCGCCGCCAGCTGTTAAGTGTCCATGAGGTGTTCCACGTCTCTGTGCTCTGGAAGTAAACTCCATATCCAACGCATGTTGTGGATTGGGGGGAGATTTTTGTTGACAGAGGGACCACTGCGTATCATGGATAATTAGGATCAGGTTTTACAACGCAAGACCTTGTGGCTAGTGAAGGTGTTGTGGCAACACCGAGGAGTGGAGGAGGCAACGTGGGAGCACAAGGACACTATGCGGGCCACCTATCCTTTCTTGTTCGAGGATGAAGGTATGTGGTTTAGTCATTTGGTGATTAAGAGACTAGTTTATATGCATGTGATTGTGTATGGTTCATATGCATGAGATTTGATATGTATGTGTGTGGAATTTCGGGATTAAATTCTTTTAAGGGGGGAAGAATGTAAAATCTTAGAAAAATTCAATTTTTTGGAAAAAGGGTAAAACGGTAATTTCAGTGGAAAATCTAGATTTTTTTAGATCTCGGATGATGAAACAGATTTCACCGTTGAATCAGATCGAAATCTAGTTACCCTGTCGACCCTCATCGAATTCAGAACAATTTCACTTCATGTTTTCGAGGCACCGAGAGTAATGAAATGACACTTGGCATATGTTGGGATTACCATATACTCATGTGTCAGATGGAGAGAAATTCAAACAAAAGTCTAAATGTGACCCATGTGGGACATGTGTCACAACCTAAGAGGATGGAAATACAAAGTTATGGTTAAGAGGATAAGGGGAATCCAAAAAAAGCCAATGGTGAGGTGACACGTGGCAAGGAGAGGACATCCCACTTGAGCATGTGGGAGCAAATCCGGTGGAGAAAGGGAGATTGGAGGGAAAAAGAAAGAGAGAGGAAAAAGGAGAAGATGAGGAATGAGAGAGAAGCTCCACCTTCTCTCTAGCTTTCTCGGTGATCGAACCATCGGTTCTGATCGGTTTGGGTCAGAGCAAGAGGCAAAGTTGGTCCACGCATCGAGAGCTATGCATGGGTACCAAAATCAGTGATTTTTCCAAGCTCCGAGGGGTAGGAGTTTTTCTCCTACTTGGTTTCATCCTTGTCGAAGAGACATTCAAATGGTTAAGGCAATTGGAGCAGGAACGGCCGTGCATTTCAGTCCTAAAAGTTTGGGACTAAATGCTAGATATTTGGGCATGTTTTCAAACAATCTGGGGATGTCTTCAGACAGTCCAGAACCGGAATTCCAAGACTATTTTCGAGTAGTCCGTAGCTAGATTATGAGACTGACTTTCGGACTGTCCATGTGTAAAGTTTTACCTATTTTTCTGAAATTGAATAACATGTTATTCGTGTGAAAAATCATGTGGTTTTATGCTCTAATTATGTATTAGCATGAATTGGTTGATGATGTAAATTATATTGTAGAAAAATATAATTGTCCATGAATTACGAATTTTGTATACATGGAATGGCATGATTGTATTCATATGCACGGTCACATCTTGTCAAGTCGGGTGTGGGTGCATAGAAATGGTTAACTCACCATTCTTGGTGAATGGATGGTGAGCTAAAAAATGGACAGCGTCCAAATTGAGACTCACGGTGGCATAAGACAAAAAAAAAAATTTATATATATGCGTGTGTTGGGCCTCAGGGTGAAAAGCCCAAATCTATATGCGGTTAAACATGATCAACGGCGGTGAAAGACCATAAAAATGTCGGAAGGCGTATGACAATCCTGCGGTGTGACTCCAAAAAAAATGACGTGGCCCATAAATAAACACATAGGATTTGATGAAATTCAAATGCGTATTGGAGGTTGGTCCAATGAGTCAAGTCATTAGGTGAAACACCAATGACTGGTTTTTCACACTTGGCGCAAAGTGAGGGAACGATCAGATCTTGCGCTAGAGCATGAGGAGTCACATCTCATGCATATCATGGATATTCCATATAGGATTGCATCATTCATATGGAATGTGATTGGATGTTTTCGTGGTTGCCATTGCATGTGCATTTTAGGTGGGGGTAACCCTTGTAAGGAAATTCATCGAAGTCATTAAATCAGTAGCCAACACGCTTCTCTTCGAGGGAACGACACTTGATAGATGTCAATTCAATTAAGGACTTATTGAAGTATTCATATGAGTTATGTTGGCGGGTTGATCTTTCCTACAAGATATTCTCTCTCGAGATATATTTGTCTATCTTGCCAGTGGGGTGTATTGCATCTCTGCCTCAACCCCTCGACTCCGAAAGCCTAAACGTGCAAACCCTAGTGCCACACTTGAAATCTGGAATATCTATAGTCTTCAACTACCCAAGTGATGCTTTAACCTTGTCCCTAGAAGTTATCTTCTCTCGATCTCAAACTCCCAGCTTTAGCATGTCACGACGCCGCACAATAACGGCTGTAATTAAACCAAGAATTAAAGCAAACGTATGAACTCATATTAATATTCAAATAAGCCAAAACTGAAAATCAATCCATCAAACTGTGGTTATGGGTGGCAAAACCCTAGAGAAAAGAATTAGTTCATCATATTATTCATTACAGATTACATAATTCAAATCATGAAGTAGGTTGAAGGAACTACAAAAACTCGCCTTCGCGGATCTCTCGAGTCCTGCCTATATTGATCTCTCCCTCCTATCTCTCCTTCTTCTCAATCCAATCCCCCCTTTTTGTTTTGAAAAATCTTCCCTTTATACTCGAGACACCTGACCCATCAACGGCCTAGAAAATTAGTGGTTCCAGAGTTCCTGCTCGGAAAGGGGGACCTCGCTCCACGCTTAAGGTTGCTTTGTTGCCGCATAGCCGAGGCCCTTCAACTCAAATTCCACTGTCTACCGTTTATGAACGGGTTCATAGCCGCGTAAGTAAGTCACACAAGAAACCAAGAGCCTTTCTATCAAGCAGCCTCTTTTTTGCCATTTCGTTTATGTTCTATTTTTCCGTCTTAAGCTGTCCTTTGATTCCAACATCGCTATATTCTATAGAACAATATAATACAGAGGGATTAGCGTGATATTTAATGGTAATATTGTGAATCATGCATTTTAGCTATAAAGAACACCGAGAATTCAACTGAAATGCATGCATGATTGATCCCAATCAACACCCCCAAACTTAGCTTCTTGCTTGTCCCCGAGCAAGAATAGACTCCACCCAGGGCACACAAGAATAACGTGAAACTAGATGTGGCGCCCAAACCGGGCGTTCGCTGACAACCTGGCCAACCCGCTGTACTACATGGATGCTGCAACCTACCCGACACCACGCACCCAGAGTCTCTCACTGGGGAGCTCTACCTAAATACAAAACTCGTCCCAAATGGGCTCACAAGGACCATTAGTGGTCTACATGCGAGTAATATAATGGCCACTGGCCCCGCATCACTCCACAAAATATATCCCAAATACATCAACTATCTGTTAGTTATCAGTTAATAAATTACTTTATACAAACATATATTAAAATTACCACATCTAATACATGTTATACAAAATCAGCCTTTCACAAGCTTCCAGCTTTCTTCATATGTGCGGTCCCCAATGTTGGTCACCGTCTCGTGACTGACCTGTGACCTTAAAGGATCCCACGACGGGGTGAGCAAAGTTCAAGAGCGTGATAATCTTCTACAAGAGCTTACTCCCACCTATGCACACGCAATGGTCGCATAATCAAACACATCCAAGTGTTACATACCCATGTTCCACCGAATGTCTACATGCTAGAATGAGACTCCTGACCACCATGCCCCATGTAACCCAGCCTCGCCGGCTCCATCATTCAATATGTCATTGAGTAATATATCCCGAGTCACTCACCGACTCGGCCTCACATGCATACTAATTATGACAACCGCCATCGTATTACTAACGACCTGGCATCGAGCCTCACCTACTCCATTACTCCAATGCAAGTGTCACGGCAACAAATCCCAAGTCAATTCCGACTCCCATCACAATCCAAGTCTATGCGGATAAACATGACCATGTGTCTTTTGGGTAACATAACTTTCGGTGATACCGCAGGTCTCTTATATTCGTAACTATGATATCGCTGCCCTTACACCCATACGCTGCTCAATCGACTCTCAAACATGCATTCCTCGCTATGAATGAAAATCATTTCCAAACAGTTGCATTTGTTTTTAACCGTGGACAACCCTCCGATAAATAGTGACGTAATTCATAATCTATTTTGTGGACAACCTCCATGTATATCAATTGGGCGTGACCGACGGATTGATATTATATGGATAACCCTCCGATGTATATCAAGCCTCATAGACCGTCGATTGATATTTTATATGGATTGTCCCCTCCGATGTTGTAATGGACACACTGGTTAAATAATATTGCTGGTCAACTCCTCCAACCCCTCTCAAGAAACCACCCATGCACTCACTCCCATTGCTCTAGGGTGCTCAAGGCATATGAAATAATGAGCCATTTCATTTCCTTAACCCGACTCATTTGGACTTTGTCCCATTAATCAGCTTCTCCTCCACTAATCAACACCCTACATGCCGCGGTTGATCCACAACCGGTGAGTACTCACGACACACCATCAAACACCTAACACAAAGGTCGATCCCAACTATGCACTCACACCTAATTTCTCAGGTTACCCAATGCATACTGAATGCATTTGACGCCAATTCCAACACATTCATGCTAATA